>CM070719.1:25126198-25565747 GCA_036346275.1 Otatea glauca | reverse complement strand
CTTAAAACAAGGTTCTAAAACTGTTATAGAATAATATCATGAATTGCAAAATTGTTTGTTGCGTTGTGGTTTACAAGAATGTGAAGAAGCTACTGAGTTTAGGTTCATCGTGGACTTAATCATGAAATTTAGGATGTTCTTGTTAATGAAACATATAGTTCTCTTTCGGACTTGATTAAATGTGCCTATAGAGTGAAAACATGCTTCTTGAATCTTTGAAAGGGCCTTTAGCTTCATTTGAAGTGCCCATTGTTGCACCTTCTGTTGTAACTTACATTTTGCACAAAAGTGAGCACCATTGGTAGAAGGATGGAGAAGAAAATGTGCGAGAAGAAGATCTTTCTGCTCCATATGTATGTGAATGGTTGGAATTTGAAGTTGCACCTACAACCACTGAGAATGATTTAGAAGGTAATGTAAAAGGTATGGACTGTATACATGGTGAAAATCATTTTGAAGAGATAAAGCTGTCCATGAATCATTCTATCTTAGAGCAACTATTAATGGAACCCATTGCTGATTTGCTTGCTATTCACAGTGATAAAGAAGAGTTGTGTGATAATACTTCACTTATATCTATGCCACAACTAGTGAATGAACATAAAACAATTATATTTGAACTAAATATTTGCGTTGAACATAAACATGTTATTCACATTACCGAGTGAAGATGATGAGCTTAAATTGATGTCTTCTTTAAATACTTTAGGTTACATTGAATTTGAGGTTCTCGTGATCTAGATAGTTTCAAGGAGAAAATTTTTGTACATTCGATTTGCCATGGTTATCATGAAATATTTTTCATGTTGTTGGCAAATATAATGATAAAGGAGAGTACAAAGAGCGGAGAGTATACATTTGTTCGGATCTGAAACCTCCATCCTATTCAACAATGTGATCAATTTGATAATTCTAATATCATATCAAGTACCCCTCTTGTCGATTATAATCTATATGATAGTTTTCAAGAAAGGGAGTGTTTGGGTGATTGTGATTCACGAGCCATTGATTTGATCACAAAAGATATGCATGTTTGAAAGACCATGTGGAGGTCTATCCTTGTGTGTGATGAGTAATTGTGAGTTTTGAGCTTGGTTTGTTTTGAATTGAATTGGATTTGAAGCAATTTGAGTGTTGGTTGCTCTTCTTAGTGCTCTGGCCTAGGGGTAATGTAGGACCATTGAGAGAAATTATGATCGATTCTTGATTTTGGGATAATCATTGAATATCTTTGTGGGCATTGCTATGTGAAAGGTTTTCCTTGTCTTTGATGGTTGCAGGCGACGGTGCTAGATCATGGTGAGCGTAGTGATGAGGACATCCCAACCAAGGATACAACCGCTCCCCTTCTTCTTCTCGACCGCTTCGCCGTCCCGGCCGTCATTGTTTGGCCGCTTCGCCGTCTACGTCGGAGGCTTAATCCGAAAGCAAGTCCTTTCCATCCACCTTTGCTGGACCAGCACGCCAAGAACATCCACGAGGACAGCCCACGTGCCAAGGAAGGCCCAAGATAAAGCCCAATTCGTCGCGAGTCGGTTCGGCCATCCAGGAGCAGCGATACTTCAAGCGGGCGCCACGGTCACATCGAACTCCGTTTTGACGTTCAACAACTCGTTTCAAAGGTATCGAGATAACCTTTCCAATGGATCTAATGCGAGGCCAAATTCCACTTGAGCGAAGAAATCACAGAACAATCTCACGGGATATAAATTCCAGTCTTTGCGCCACCTTTCTTTTGAGCCCAAGGCCCATGTAATTTAAGGTTCCACCCTTGCTTTGTGCCAACCCCTTTCTGGCTGCCGCACCCTCTTGGCGCCCCTGTGGGTACCCTTTATATTGAGTTCTCACCCCTGTTCTTGATTTTGAGGTTTTGTTGTGTTTTGGTAGACCCGTGTGCGTCCCTCCTCGTGTTTGCGCGTGTCGACTAGATTGCTGAGCAGAAGCAGAACCTCAACTTGTTCTCTCTGTTTGATTTCAATACTACCTTTTCGGTTTGCTTCATACTTTGTTATTGCAGTTCGTTTTCTTGCGGGAACTACGATCATTGGATCTTGTTTACGTGTGGATTTAGCATTGTGATTGCGAAGCTCTCAATCATTTGGTAGGAAGCCCTAAATTGGTGCCATCAACACCTCCAAATCGGCGTATCATCATCTCACGAAAAATCGGGATCGCTGTCCCCATCAAGTTGGTATCAGAGCTCAAGGTTGCTCGGTGAGATTTTCCATCATATTTCATTTTCTACCTAGAGTCGGAAAATTTGCCCCACAAAAAAAGATTTGTCCCTTTGTCCAATCTAATTTGTGCCTAACTTTTACTACTTGTTCTTGGTTTGTTGAATAAATCGGTTGCATATTCGTGTCTTTCTTGGTTTTAGAGTCTAGTCCGTTAGAGTTTCAAGTTCGAGTCACGTTTTGGTCACAATTGCTTTCGCATTGGAGTCAGTTTCTGCTAGTTGATCAGATCGGGACTCTCGGTGGTTGCTGGAGATCAGAAGAGAAGAGAAAAAAAAGAACCGCACAGATTCAATTGCAAAAAAAAAAGTCCAGAAAGAAAAAAAAAAGAGAGGAGAAAAAAAATCCAAGAAGAGATCTCTTTCCCTAGTTGGGTTCGGTTCGGTTGGCAGGAGATAAGGAAGGTATCTGTTTCGGTTTAAGAAAAGATCAGAGAGAAGGAAAGTGTAGCCTTTTATTTTGCTTAGGATTAGCTTTGAAAGGAAGGTATAGGCCGCCCCTCTCTGGTTTTGATCCAACTTTCCTTTTGAAGTGGATTTGGATCCCCTCCGGACACCACCGCAGCGCCATAACTTTTGCATCTGACCTCCGATTGGGCTGTTCGAGTACTCAAAGCAGCTGGAACAAAAGCTACATTTGATAATTGACAAGGCCAGCTCTAATTGGGTTCCAGGCCTTGAAAAATTGTTCGACCCCAAAAACATCGTTTAGGGCCTCAAAATGCCCGGAAGTTCGGAAAAATTCTGCTGGCTCCGTTTTGGATGAAATTTTTCTTTGTTGGTGATTAGGCTCGCGTCTCTAAATGCGGTCTAGCCTAGGACCGACATTGTACTAATTTTGAATGACTTTTGACTTACTTTGGTTCGGTGGTACTAGTTCCTCCTTTGCTACATATTATTGCTGTCAAGCTCCACCATCTTCTAACCACATAGGTTCGGACTTTGCAATTGCTTGCCACATCGAGAACTTGTCGAACTTGGTAGAAGCGTGGCGTGTGTGAGGCTTACCACTTCATCGACCTAGTAGTTTATAGGAGCTTTCATATCTGTGTGAATTTTCTTTGTTTCTACTAACTATGGTAGGTAGTCAAGCAATCGTGGGAATGCGTCGGCGGTGGGAGTGAACATGAGGACCGCCTCACGCCAAAGAGCGGCGTTGGGTCACTCATTTGAGAGGATGCACCATCGGCATGAGATGCGAACTCGTGACACTCTTGATGCGATTCGAGCGCAATTGGCACCCCTCAGCGAGCTTCAAGCACAGCTAGCACAACTTCTTCAAGGTCTGCCCCCAACAATGGTGCCACTGGTCATGCTTTGGGCCAGCGGCGCTCCACGGTTGTCCTGTTACTTTAAATGGGGTGGCTCAAGAGAGAACAACTATCTTGCCCGATCTGAGGAGACTACAGGGGTAAATGTGAACAACGGTGACCTCATCGTCGACTCATAATAACGAGCAAGGTATGGCTAGAAATCAACATGATCAAAGGGAAGAGCGTGATGATTCTATGGCAAAAATGAAATTTACTATGCTTCCTTTTGATGGTGCTTATAATCCGATGTCTATCTAGATTGGGAGTTGGCGGTAGATCAAAAAATTTTTGCTATGACTTCTCACGGCGTAGAAGGGTGCCTTGCTACTAGTGAATTCTTGGTTTTGCATCTATTTGGTGGAAAGAACTTTGTAGAGCCAACCGTGATGTACCTACAACTTGGGATGGGTTGAAGCGTGTCATGAGGGCTAGATTTGTTCCTACATACTATGCTCATGATTTATGAGGAATATTATCGGGCATTGCAAATTGGCATGTTATTGCTGTGGGTTAGAAGAGGTGAAGATGCAAAAATGGCTAGGTTCTTGGGTGGGCTTAGCAAGAGAGATACAAGATATACTTGACTATAAAGAATACAATTCTATCACTCGTTTGTACCAACTTGCTTTGAAAGCGAAAGGAAGTGCGGTCGACGATCGACAGCGAGAGTAATATTGGAGGCTCTTCCACGTCCGTCGGTCGAGATCCATACCAAGGCATCATCTTCCATACACGGGCGTGTACCTACACCGCTGTTCCAACTACTTGACGTCATCACGCCTCGAGAGGCAAACAAGTCAGTCACACTTGAAGCACCCGCCAAGAGTGCTTCCTCGATTACCTCCACCGGTCGAGCGGGAAACACAATGCTTTCGATGCAAAGGAATGGGGCACGTGATGCGAGACTGCCTAATCAACATGCTCTAATAATAAGAAAATAGTAGTACACTAGTGATAGTGACATTGATGAAACTGAATATTCTCTTTTGAAGCGGACTTCAAGCGGACGCCACGGCCACATCAGAACTCCGTTTTGACGTTCGACAACTTCGTTTGAAAGGTATCGAGATAACCTTTCCAATGGATCTAATCCTGAGGCCAAATTCCTCCTGGGTGAAGGAAATCATAGAACAATCTCACGGGATAGAAATTCCGGTCTTTGCGCCACCTTTCTTTTGAGCCCAAGGCCCATTACTTTTAGGGTTCCACCTCCTTTGGCCAACACCCCTTTCTGGCTGCACCACCTCTTGGGTGCCCCCTATGGGTACCCCTTTATATTGGGTTCTCACCCTGTTCTTGATTTTGAGGTTTTGTTGTGTTTTGGTAGACCCGTGTGCGTCCCTCCTCGTGTTTGCGCGTGTCGACTAGACCGCCCAGAAAGCAGAACCTCAACTTGTTCTCTGTTTGATTTCAATACTACCTTTTCGGTTTGCTTCATACTTTGTTCTTGCGGGTTCTCGTTTTCTTGCGAGAACTCACGATCATTGGATCTTGTATACGTGTGGATTTGGCATTGTGATTGCGAAGCTCCCAATCTGTTTGGTAGGAAGCCCTAAATTGGTGCCATCAACACCTCCAAATCGGCGTATCATCATCTCACGAAAGATCGGGATCATTGTCCCCATCACGGAGGATGGCCGGGACTAGGCGAGGCGTCGGAGGTCGAGCGGTTAGGAGATCGCGGAAGATGATCGGAGATGGAGTCGGGCAAGTCAAGAAGGCGAGGAAAGGAGATGATGCTAGCTAGATGCGCGTGGATCAATGAGGCCATCGGTTGAGGTCTAGTTGATAGGTTAGCGGGTCTAGGTAGTATGCTTTGAAAACCGTGCAAGAAAACCGGTATATGTGTGGGTTTTGGGTTAGCCCTTGCATGGCTGTGTGTGTGGGTTAATCCTAGCCCATAGATTAGTGCTCTAGGGTTGAGGACTCATCCAAGGGTGGTAGGTGGCCCAAGAGTAGTATAAATAGGGGTGGAGGGTAGCCTCCTCCTTGAAGGTTTGAGGTTTTGATGCTCCTTTGAGCTTTGCCCACATGAATGTGAGGCTTTGTAACCTCTCCTTCCAGAAATGAAATGTTTCCTCAAATCATTTCTTTTCTTTGTGCATTTACATTCGCATTTAAATTCATAATTTACATTATGCACTTAAATTCCGCATTAAATTCGCAATTAAATTCAGCACTTACATTCTTGCAATTTACATTTATCCAATTTGGATTTGCTTCCCCTCCTTCTAAATGCTGTTCTTCTAGGATGTCTTGAGGTGTTCATTTGGTTCTACATCTTTCTTACACCCTTAGATAGACTAGAGATCAAGTTTTATCAAATTACAAATCTGTCGAACTCTTGGACTCGAGGAGGCGGTGGTAGCGCCAAAGCGGTGGTAGCGCCAAAGCGAGCGACCGGGCTCGAGGAGGCAGTGGCGAGCTAGAGGAGGACCACCGAGGCGAGCGAGTGGCCGGTGCGAGGCGGGGCGCTGAATCAGACCTTGTGGCGGCCGGCGCGTATGAATGTGGCGTCAGAGGCGAATGTCTCGGGCTTGAGAAAAAGCTGGCGGGTGACCCGGCGGGAAGGCGCCTTGGCCCAGCTCGAACAACCGCGGCCGGGTCAGTCAAGCCGAGGCGAGTCTTGGTCTTTGCGGAGAAGGTCTCCGACCTCAGTGGAAAAGCTTGCTCGGGATATGTCGTAGATTAGAAAAATAGGTTAAGACATAGATAGGAGGCGAAATATTCGCACCTTGTAAAGACAATGTATCGTTTTGCCGTATAAAGTTACCTTTTAGAAGACTTAGCTTGTTTTTGTTTTGCTCTTTTGTCGTCTTGAGCTTGCTTGATGCGCCGTAGAAGAGCAGGCGGCGTCGGATTGCGATCGTGAGAGCAAAACAGCGGAGCTGTTTGCGGGTGAGTTATTGATCTAAACTCAAACCATCCGGATTAGGTTGGCCGAGTCTAGGGGCACTCGAGTCGGACTTAGCGAGGCGAGCACAAACACTCGGGCTTTGGGCCCAACTTCGGTGGCCGACACACGGAAATACATCGGTGGGACCGAGGTTTAGGCCTCGGGTCCGACTGGCGAGCTCGGTATGCTTCAAGCTCGTGGGCTCCCTCGAGGCGGTTTGGAAGTCGAACACAGCCACGGGAAAATGGTTCGCTTATTGTATTTTAAACTTATCGCTACGAGTCATCCCGGTGAATTTAAGCTGTGACCTCGAGCCGGAAAGTGTCGGGCTCGGGCGCCCTCGAGGGCGTTCAATAGTTGGCGGCCTTTGGGAAATAGCGGCTTATTCCGACAAAGATCGCCTTCTGCGGCCTCGAGCAGGAATGCATCGGGCTCGGGGTATCCAGGCGAACCTAGAAGCGTGACCTTGGCTGCAAAACAAAGCGCCTGAGAATGCATACAGGCGCGCCAGGGTCAAGAGCTACTCTCGTGACCTGCAGTGCAGGCTGCGACGGGAGGGAGCTCTATGGCGATGAGTGGCTTACATCACTAGTGTCGACCTCCGGGCGGTCCTTATAGTCCGCGGTGAGATCATATTGCCCAAGCGCAAGTATCAATGGACAAGGGACGGACCTCACTGTGCTTTTTAAGTTGAGATAGTTTGCTTGGTCATGAGGGTGGTCGACTTATTGCGTGCATCCGGCTTATTTCGGCCGGAGTGATCCCCATTGGTGAATTATAAACGCGACCTCAGAGCAGGGAATCGTCGGGCTCGGGCGCAACGAGGCGAACCGAAAATGCACCACGGATTGGGCACAACTCGGTGGCCGGCTGGAAATCGTCGAGCTCGGACGAGTTTAGGCCCTAGGTCGGCTGACAAGCTCGAAATGCTCAAGCTCGGAAGGGCTCCCCGGCGGTTTAGAAATTCAAACTGGCCACTTGGCCCGAGAATGGTCGGCTTATTGCATTGCCGGCTTATCGCGACCGGACATCCCGGTGGTGAATTTAGAAATGCGACCTCGAGGCAGGAATGCATCGGGCTCGGGCGCCCCGAAACGTTCAATGGATGGCGGCCAGGGGAAGGTGGCTTATCCGGATAACGATCGCCTTATGCGACCGAGCCGAACACATGTCGGGCTCGGTCATCATCGTGGCGAACCTAGAAATCGACCCTTGGTGCTGCAAGCGAGAACACGCTTGGGCGTCTCGAGGAGCTCACGCGTGATCTTATGGTTGCCCTTATGGTCACGCCGCGGGGTCGCGCCACTCGAGGCGTTCTATATGAAAAAGACTTTGGTGAAAGAAAGCGAAGGCCGGGCTCGAGGTCTTAAAATGGCTCGATCTTGGTGGAAGAACACGCAAATTGGGGCGTGACCTAATCGTCACGTCCTCGAGAGCAAGAAAGAGGTTAGTATCGAGAAATGAAGGAGAATTTTTGTCATAGGCCTTGGCGGACTGGTTAGGAGTGTGGCGACATAAGATTTGAAGACACAGGCACCCTGTGGTGAGGATAATCTTGGGCTCGTCCCCTACGACGGGGGAAATGGTCGGCTTATTGCGATGAGAATCGGCTTACTGCCCTTTTTGTCACCTATAGGCGAGTTACGAGGCCGAGATCCCAGCTCGTGCGAGGGGTGCGCGGGCCGAGACTCCTGCGTCTCGATGTCGAGGAAGTGCTCGGGGGCGAATGCCAGGATGGACTTTGCTGCAGGGGGGAGATCGGCTTACTGCGATGAGAATCGGCTTACTGCGCGTTCGGCCCCCTGATGTCGATCCCTCGCATCACAACCTTCTGACACATTCGCTCTAGACAGGGAGAAGCATAAGAGGAAAAAGGAGACGATAAAGCAGCATAATTTAGCATGAGGAAAAAACTATTACTCACCATCTTCTCGAACAATTAAAGCACGCTGCCTTGGACAATCACGCATCATGTGTCCAAATCCTTTGCATCGATGGCATTGCGTCACGTGTACGACTGTGGATGCAATTGAGGAAGAACTCTTTGTGGGAGCTTGTCGTGGCTGTTTTCATGTCGGAGACATGTGATGGAGTGGAAATAGCGGCAGGCGAGCGCCTGATTGGAGGTGGAAGTGCTCGTCTGAAGTGGTGAATGGAGGCTTTACTTGCACTTGGCTTGGTAAGTGACGAAGAAGAGCCTCCAAAGTTTCCTCTCAACTTGGAATGTCGTCCACTGTACTTCCCTTTCGACTTTGCAAGCAAGATGAAACAAGCGAGTGATAGAGTTTTATTCTTTAACAACATCGAGAATTCAGATTGTGTCGATATACACTTTATCCTCCAAGCTCCACATATAATCGTTGTGTGCTTTGATCTCGGTTGTGAGTTAAGCAACCTCACCTTGTGTTGCCTCACCACTCAAGTCGAGCTCCTCCGTCAATCAACAAAGGGTGAGTAAAATTTGATGTAAGGATAAGTGAGGTTGAGAGAATTGTTCATACATCATATTGTACCTCTCTTTCTATTTTGCACAACTAACCATGTCGAGTCAAGGAGACAACGTGGATGATGAAGGGCGTGACCACGATGCACGATAAAATGGACTGAATATTGTGCTGCGAGACACACTCTGACGAGAGTTCTGCATAGGAAATGATCATATAAGGGAAGAAGTGAAGAACTCCATCCAAGATCTTCAAATAGAGGTGAATCAACAGGTGAGCGTGCTCCACACCAACATAGTTCTTGACATCGTCGACAACTATGACCACAAGTGAAGATGGTTCTCTAGTTGATGAGATCGATGAAGAAGCCGCTGCTCGAGTGGCCCGTGTTCCTAATGCCAATCGACCACCCATACCTAGGCAAGGAACAAGAGGTAATGATGAGGACATCACTACTACGGATATGACCACATTTGGTTGTGCCTACTCCAACACATCATCCACGGGCCAAGAAGAGAGATCAAATCCATCACGTTACGGAATCCAATTCGGCCTCTGAGACAGCACCAACTTAAAACAGCCATAACTTTTGATCCAGAAGGGTGTTCGGGGCACATGAGTACTTGATTGAAAGCTTTCGTCGCCCTCTTTCCAATGGATCCAGTCTCACCTTCAAATTCCTTCTGAGCTGTCCGGAAAATGTAAAACAATCATGTCACTTTTCCAGTCCGAGTCGAGTGGGCCTTGGGCCTTGTAATCAATTGTATTTGGTTTCCTAGGGTTTTGAACGACCACCTCCTCTTGTTATCTCATAAATAACCAGCCGCAACCCCATCTAGGGTTTTGGGGTTTTGTTTGATTAGTTTAGCCAAGTGCAAACCGTGTCTTCAAGTTGTCTTTGGACAGACCACCTTGTCAAGACCTTCAATAGAACCCCAACTTATTTTGTCCTTCAATTCTTATTCGCAATTTCAGATTACTTTTACCATTGTTCTTGCTTGTTCTTGGTTGTTTGCAGGAATTGAACCTCGTGTTCAGAGTTGATCGTGCCACGGCAAGATCAATAACACTCGGAGTTGGTTTAGCGATTGCTAAGGCGCATCGTCGTCGTACATTGTAGTCGGATCGTCAAAGTCGGTTCCACAAATCGATAGTTATCGCTCTCATCGAAAGATCGGGACACAACCACACATCAGGTGGTATCAGGCGCCAAGTTGCTCGGTGAGAGATTCTATCTTGTAGATTAGTTTTGTTTTCTGTCCTAAATTGAAAATTACTCCACAAAAATTCAACCTTTTGATTCAATCTGTTATTTTAGTGAGTTTTGTTGGTTTTGATCCATTAGAGTCCTTGTTTTAGTTCTTGATTGTTTTTCCCTTCGTGTAGCTTTTCTTTCAATCTGTCCGAGTACTTTGTTTTGTTCATAACTTTCGCATACTAGCTCGGATTCTAGTGTTTTGCACTTTTCTGAAACCTGAGAACGATCTCCACAAAATCATAGTTGGGCATGAACTCTAATTCTGGACCTAAAGCTGTTTAATCTGGATATCAAAGTTGTTGAAGCAAGTTCTACTTCCAATCCAGATCGGTTCGGTATTTTGATCATAATTCTCACGTCGAACTCCGTTTGGGAAGTTTTTATACTTTCCTGAATCCTTGAAGAGTCTTCTACAAAAACGGTTTTGGGTGTCCTTTGTGATTCGGACTCCTTAAAACCGAATTTGATTCGGAATCGGAATCAGTCTCGCAGGCTGAAATTGGGGGTTTTCTGTGCAGTTCGGTTTTTGAGCCATAACTTCCACCCCCGAGCTCCAAATTGCATGTTCTTGTACTCTTTTGAAAGCTGAGGACATAATCTTGAATTCTTTCCATAGTGAACCTTCTAAATTCGGTCGTTTTGAAGCATTAATCTTGGTGACAATTCTGCTGCCCTAGAAACTTTGAATTTGGGTATCTTGCTTCAATTCGTGTTCTAGTTTTGTTCCTTTGAGTTGGTTGAGTCAGTAGCATCCATAATCCATAAAACTCCAAAATATCAGTATAAATACCTTTGTTAACCAATTCATCCTTTGCGAATACTTTGATCCCAATTGAGACTAGCTATTTGATATTGCTTAGGGCTGCTCTACTTGATATATTGCATAATCTTGAATTATCATATCACACTGTCTTGTGACATTGAGTTGGGGATTCAAAACTTTGCTCATACTAGTGTTGGCGAAAGTCACAAAAAAAGAAAAAAACATAATAGTGGCAGTGACACTACATTGGCGAAACCCTAATTTGTGTTCATTATTTTTCAGATTGTGCAATTGTATTAATTAGTGAGCAATCTTGTGCCCTTTTACATTCTTGAAGCAATAAGTTAGTGTCTCTCTACGACTTGTGCAATAGAGCTTTGATGCCTCACTTATATTTTATAACTCATTTCTTGATTGCATAAGTTCCATCATCTTTGCGCGTGAGTTGCCTTGAAATTCGCTTAAATCTTTGAGATCGGCAACTAGGACTTGTGATTTCTATTTTGGGTCCTTACTTGTCATTACAATAACTAAATTATCAGATTGCATAGGAAATAAGTATAGCCTACCAAGCTCCACATATTTTACCTTATGCGTTTGTTCGGTCCCTTGCAATCGCTTTATCCAAGCTTGAAGAACTTTTGACACCGCCAGCGACCGACAACTCCTGCTGCACAGTAAGAACTTGTAAGAGCTTTGGTTAAGGCTTGAGAGTTGAGCTACTTTTCTCCACTTCCTAGTAGTTGATTGGGAATTACATAAACCTTTGTCATTCCCTTTATGCTACTAACCATGTCGGTGACAAGAGTTCACTGCATCATTCTCCACGCATACGAAGGGCAATGTACAACTCACTAATGAGCAAATGTCGCTGCAAGAAGACCGTTTCGGTCCATCGAGACTGCTCGGGAGTTGCTAACACTACCCTTGCTACTATTTTGTCTAGACTTGATGATATGCTTGCATTGCTGTCCTGGAACTTCCGGTCCTCCGCCTCGTCTCTAAGCAACAACAATGGTGTACTCGTTACTGCGGGTTCCCATTGCTGCCCGACTTCCAGCATGGGCCTTGTTGCATCGGTCGCCCCACCACACATCGCCACGGGTTCATCCACGATGATGAACAAGGTAAAATCAAGTTTGAGTTGCCTCCTTTTGGTGGAAAGTTCGATCCTAATGCATATATTAATTGGGAGATAGCGGTAGATAAAGAATTTGCAAACTATGACTTATCGAAAACCAAAAGATTAGTGCATGATTAAAGTGTTAACGTCGGATCACGATATATTGGTGGAAGCATATATCTAGACATGATAAAGACCCTAAAACTTGGAATGCAATGAAAAGACTTATGAGAAATGATTATGTTCTGAATATGTTGCTAAATATTTGCTTACTAAACTTCAATGCTTAAAACAAGGTTCTAAAACTGTTATAGAATACTTTCATGATTTGCAAAATTGTTTGTTGCGTTGTGGTTTACAAGAATGTGAGGAAGCTCTGAGCTTAGGTTCATCGTGGACTTAATCATGAAATTCGGGATGTTCTTGTTGATGAAACATATAGTTGTCTTTCAGAATTGATTGAATGTGCTTTTAGAGTGAAAACATGCTTCTGAATCTTTGAAAGAGCCTTTAGCTTTATTTGAGGTGCCCATTGTTGCACCTTCATTTGTAGCTAACATTTTGCGAGAAAAGTAAGCACCATCGGAGAAAGATGAAGAAGAAAATGTGAAAAAGAGGAGATATTTGCTGCTCCATACGTATGTGAAGAGTTGGAAATTGAAGTTGCACCTACAACCACGGAGAATGATTTAGAAGGTAATGTCAAAGGTATGGACTGTATACATGGTGAAAATCATTTTGAAGAGACAAAATTGTCCATGAATCGTGCTATCGTAGAGCAACCATTAATGGAACCCATTGCTGATTTTGTTGCTATTCCTAGTGATAAAGAAGAGTTGTGTCATAATGCTTCACTTATATCCACATACAATTAGTGAATGAACATGAAATATTTATTTTTGAATAAAACACTTGCGCTGAACATAGACATGTTATTCAAATTGCTAGTGAAAAAGATGAGCTTAAATTGATGTCTTCTTTAGATACTTTAGGTTACATTGAATTTGATGTTCTGTGTGATCTGGATAGTTTCAAGGAGAAGATTTTTGTACATTCGATTTGCCATGGTTATCACGAAATATTTTCTATGTTGTTGGCAAACATAATGATAAAGGAGAATACAAAGTGCATAGATTATACATTTGTTCAGATCTGAGACCTGCACATCCTATGCAACAATGTGATCAATTTGATAATTCTAATATCATATCAAGTACCCCTACTATCGATTATAATCTATATGATAGTTTTCAAGAAAGGAGTGTTTGGGTGATTTTGATTCATGAGACATTGATTTGAGCACAAAAGATATGCATGTTGCTTTGCTCTTTCTCGCTACTAACATTTTGCGGGAGAATGTGATGGAGTCGAGGGCGACTCCAATTCAAGAAAGGAGAATGATGAGACCATACTCGTCCTGGATATGATCAACGCTATATCAATTTGGCGACACTTCACGGCATCCTCTGTATCATCTACATCTACTAGGATGGCTTTCCTTCACGAGGGAGGAAGCGTTCAAGAGTGCAAGCTTTCAACATGCCTTTATATGCTGGAAAGAAATATTGAGCTTTGTGGAGGATGATCTGAACATGAGAATACTTTTGTTGAGGTCAAGCTAAAAGCTGAGCATGAGTCGAGGGCGACTCAAATTCAAGAAAGGGAGGATGATGAGGACATCACTACTACGGATATGACCACATTTGGTTGTGCCTACTCCAACACATCATCCACGGGCCAAGAAAGAGAGATCAAATCCATCACGTTCTAGAATCCAATTCGGCCTCCTGAGACAGCACCAACTTAAAACAGCCATAACTTTTGATCCAGAAGGGTGTTCAGGGCACATGAGTACTTGATTGAAAGCTTTCGTCGCCCTCTTTCCAATGGATCCAGTCTCACCTTCAAATTCCTTCTGAGCTGTCCGGAAACTGCAAAACAAGTCACGTCACTTTTCCAGTCCGAGTCAGAGTGGGCCTTGGGCCTTGTAATCAATTGTATTTGGTTTCCTAGGGTTTTGAATGACCACCTCCTCTTGTTATCTCATAAATAACCAGTCGCAACCCCATCTACGGTTTTGGGGTTTTGTTTGATTAGTTTAGCCAAGTGCAAACTTCGTGTCTTCAAGTTGTCTTTGGACAACCACCTTGTCAAGACCTTCAATAGAACCCCAACTTATTTTGTCCTTCAATTCTTATTCGCAATTTCAGATTGCTTTTACCATTGTTTTTGCTTGTTCTTGGTTGTTTGCAGGAATTGAACCTCGTGTTCAGGTTGATCGTGCCACGGCAAGATCAATAACACTCTGAGTTGGTTTAGCGATTGCTAAAGGCGCATCGTCGTAAATGCGTTGTAGTCGGATCGTCAAAGTCGGTTCACAAATCGATAGTTATCTCTCTCATCGAAAGATCGGGACACAACCTCACATCAGGTAATGAACATGATGTAGGAAGGGGTCGTGGTCATGGGTTGGGACGTGGGGGTGCTGCACACGAACCAATTCACGTAAACATACCGCCCATGAAGAAGAAACCAACGTCACAACCACAACAACAACAATCATCACGAGGAGGAAAGGTTTGGCAAACTAAAGTTTTCTATGCCAAAGTTTGCAGGTACCACTAACCCGGAGGTCTACCTCACATGGGAAATGAAAGTTGACAAAATCTTTCGGTTGCACAACTACACCGAAGAGAAGAAGCTTGCAATGGCAAAACTTGAATTTGATGATTATACGCTGATTTTGTGGGAACAAATTCAGAACCAAAGAATAGAACATGGTGAGAATCCCTTTGCATTGTGGGCTGAGATGAAGGTTGAAATGCGAGCAAGGTTTGTCCCTCGACATTACAAACGTGATCTATTTGATAAGCTGCAGGGATTGAAATAAGGAAGTCGCACGGTAGATGAGTACTACAAAGAGATGGAGATGGCCATGATCTGTACCAATGTGTATGAACATGAAGAGCAAACATGGCACGTTTTCTCGCTGGTTTGAACTATCCCATCAAGCATATCACTGAATTTCAGCCTCAATGTGGTGGAGTTAGTGCATCAAGCGACCAAAGCTGAAAGACAAGTGCAACAAGACAACAAAATTACAAGGACTTCTTCGTTTGCTCCTCGTTCAACACCTACTACAGGTAAATCCACTTCTCGGATCAATTCCTTTCGTGCTAACAATTCTAGTGCAAGTGTTGCTTCTAGTTCCCAGGTAGCTCGAAGTGGAAAAGAGCCATCTACTACAAATGCGAAGCAAGGTCCAGCAACTAGTGCTACTTCTTCATTGGGTTCTACAGTAAAGAGTAGAGCCATCCAATGCTTCAAGTGCTTGGGGTGAGGCCATATCGCCAAGGATTGCCCAAACAACCGCACCATGCTTATAACGAGAGAAAGGTGAATATGAATTTGCAAGTGAAGAAGAGGATGTCCCAATCACTGATTTTGAAGAAGAGGAAAATGAGATGACCTATTGTGATTTTGAGACCGTTCAATCTCTCATTGTCACCAAGAAAGTGTTGAGTGTGCAACAAAAAGATGATAATGAACAATGCTGCAATCTTTTTCACACCAAGGCAAAGGTAAATGGTCGTGTGTGCAAGGTAATTATTGATGGAGGAAGTTGTCACAATTTGGCGACAAACAAATGTGTGAAAAGCTTGGATTGAAGCAAGCTGCGACACCCACACCTTATCATGTGCAATGGTTGAATGAATGTGGAGAAGTGAAAGTTTAGCACATGGTGAAAGTACCTTTCAAGATTAGCGAATATTGTGATACCGTAAAGTGTGATGTTATACCTATGACGGTATGTCACTTCCTACTCGGTAAACCATGGCAATTTGATCATGCAAGTCATCACAATGGACACACTAATCAATACTCATTCAAGTGGATAACAAGGAAATGGTTTTTCGACCAATATCTCCCGCTCAAATTATTGCTCATACAATGCAAAAGAATGAGGTAAACATTGAGAGTGTTAAGGAACGAGAGAAAAATAATGCAAGTGAGAAACACAAACAAAATGAGAGTGGTAAAAGAAAGGCTGAGGGAAACAAGCTAGTGATGTTAGCCACTAAATCCGAATTGAGAGAATTACATACAAACCCACATTTGGTGCACTTTGTACTCTGTATAAAGTGAGTTGCTCTACTAACGACGTAACTTTTCTTCCAAGTGTTGTGGCAAGTGTTTTGCAGGACTTTGATGATGTCTTTCCGGAGGAAACACCCACTGGTCTTCCTCCAATTCGTGGTATTGAACATCGAATCGACCTCATACCAGGAGCTTCACTTCCAAATCGGCCACCATACCGTACCAATCTAGAAGAAACAAAGGAAATACAGCAACAAGTGCAAGCACTTCTAGACAAAGGGTACGTACATGAGAGCCTTAGTCCTTGTGCTGTCCCTGTGATTTTAGTCCCTAAGAAAGATGGTACATGGCGCATGTGTGTAGATTGTAGAGCAATTAACAACATCACTGTTAGATACCGCCATCCTATCCCTAGGTTGGATGACATTTAAATGAATTGGGTGGTGCTGTTATTTTCTCTAAAATTGATTTGCGTAGTGGGTACCTTCAAATAAGGATAAAAGAAGGGGATGAATGGAAAACAACCTTTAAAACAAAATTTGGATTGTATGAGTGGTTAGTAATGCCATTTGGTTTAACTAATGCACCTAGTACATTCATGAGGCTAATGAACCATGTTTTGAGAGCTTTTATTGGAAAATTTGTTATGGTGTATTTCGATGACATCTTAATTTACAGCCACACTTTGGAAGAACACACACTGATCACATTAGACAAGTGCTTGAAGTGCTTAGAGCTGAAAAGTTGTTTGCAAAAATGGAGAAATGCGCTTTTTGCCAAGATAAAATTGTGTTCTTAGGTTTCGTTGTTTCTGGAAATGGGGTAGAAGTGGATGAATCAAAAGTTGAATCAATTAAAATTTGGCCTCTGTAGATAAATGCTAGTCAAGTTAGATGCTTTCATGGTCTTGCTGGTTTTACCGTAGATTAAGTAAAATATTTTAGCATAATTGCAGCCCCTTTGAATGAATTAACCAAGAAAGGAAGTGATTTTGTTTGGGGAGATGCTCAAGAGAGTGCTTTTGCTGAATTAAAGAAGCGTTTATGAAGCACCATTGCTTGTTTTACTGATTTCACTAAAGCTTTTGAAATTGAATATGATGCTAGTGGAATAGGTGTATTGGTGGTGTTTTGATGCAAGAGGGCAAACCAGTAGCATACTTTAGTGAAAAACTTGGTGGTGCTCAATTGAACTATCCTGTTTATGATAAGGAGTTGTATGCTTTGGTTCGTGTTTTCGAAACTTGGCAACATTGTCTTTGGCCTAAAGAATTCATTATACATTCTGATCATGAAGCTTTGAAATATTTGAAAGGCCAATCAAAACTGAACCATAGGCATGCCAAATGGGTGGAATTCATTGAATCCTTTCCATACATTGTGAAAATACAAGAAGGGTAAAGAGAATGTGGTAGCTAATGCTTTGTCTACAAGATTGTGCTCTTAACTCAACTTGAAATCAAGGTCCCTGGTTTGGAAAGTTTAAAAGAGTTATATATTTTAGATAATGAGTTTGGTGAACCATATTCTAAGTGCATTGATGGGAAAGGATGGGAAAAGTTCCATGTTCATGATGGGTTCTTGTTTCGTGCTAACAAACTATGTGTTCAGTTTGTCCGTCGTTTGCTATTATTGCGGGAATGCCATCTTTGGCGGATTAATGGGATATTTTGGAAGAAAAAGACTTTGTCCATGCTGTCCGATCACTTCTATTGGCCAAAAATGCGGCGAGATGTTGAGGCGTTAGATGCGTGATGTGTCACATGCCATAAAGCTAAGTCCAAACTTAATCCACATGGTTTGTACACTCCACTTCCTGTTCCTAGTTCACCTTGGGAAGACATTAGAATGGATTTTGTTTTAGGATTGCCTAGGACTAAGAGGGGAAGGGACTCTGTATTTGTTGTCGTGGACAGGTTCTCTAAAATGGCGCACTTTATTCCATGCCACAAGAGCGACGATGCGTCACATGTAGCTAACTTGTTTTTCAGGGAAATTGTGAGATTGCATGGGATGCCAAGAACTATTGTTTCAGATCGTGATGTCAAGTTCATGAGCTATTTTTGGAAGACATTATGGGCCAAGCTTGGGACAAAGTTGTTGTTTTCTACAACTTGTCACCCTAAGCGATGGTCAAGCAGGTGGTGAACCGCACACTTTCCATGTTGCTGCGAACAATGATCAAGAAAAACTTGAAGGAGTGGGAGGATTGTCTTCCTCATGTTGAATTTGCATACAACCGGGCGGTTCACTCAACAACTCAATATTGCCCTTTTGAGGTGGTGTATGGATTTAAACCAATCACGCCACTAGATTTGCTACCACTTCCACTTCAAGAACAAGCAATATGGAGGCAGCAAAGCGAGCTGAATTCGTCAAGTCCATTCATGTGAAAACTAAAGAAGCAATTGAAAAGAAGACACGCTACTTCGCTGGAAAGGCAAACAAGACAAGGAAGAAAATGTTATTTGAACCAGGTGACCTGGATTGGGTACATCTCCGAAAAGAATGCTTTCCGGAGAAGCGTAAGTCCAAGCTGATGCCACGCTGATGGACCATTCAAAGTGCTCAACAAGATCAATGACAATGCATACAAGATCGAGCTTCCTAGAGATGATTACAATGTGAGTCGACATTCAATGTTGCTGATTTGTCACCATTCTTTGGACGGAAGAAGCGAGTCAGGGCGACTCCTTTTCAAGAAGGGGAGGAAATGATACGAGGGGTGCCCAACCTTAACGGCGTAGAA
Source organism: Otatea glauca (assembly GCA_036346275.1). NCBI lineage: Eukaryota > Viridiplantae > Streptophyta > Magnoliopsida > Poales > Poaceae > Otatea > Otatea glauca. The sequence goes on along the minus strand of CM070719.1, from coordinate 25,546,871 downwards.
TCGAAGATAATCGTGAAACCTGACAAATCTTGTGCAGCCAACCGTTGCAAGTGCAACAACCTGCAGCACGGAGTTCGCCCAACCTCACATTGTCCACTCAACCAAGTCAAGCGGATTACAATCCTCGCTGCAATCACAAAGAGCTTGCAAGAACAACGGGAAGGAATGCACAATCTCAGAGATGTTTCAGCCGGTGGCATGAAAACCCAAGAACATGCATAGCATATCTATTTCAATATTCAGATTGTCTAGCCAATAATTACCTTGCACACAAGACCATTTACCATTGCCTTGGTGTGAAAAAGAATGCAGCGTTGTTCATTGTCATCTTTTTGTTGCACACTCAACACTTTCTTGGTGACAATGAGAGATTGACCTGTCTCAAAATCACAATAGGTCATCTCATTTTCCTCTTCTTCCAAATCAGCGATTGGGACATCCTCTTCTTCACTTGCAGATTCATATTCACCTTTCTCTGTTATAAGCATGGTGCGGTTGTTTGGGCAATCCTTGGTGATATGGCCTCGCCCCAAGCCCTTGAAGCATTGGATGGCACTACTCTTTGCTGTAGAACCCAATGAAGAAGTAGCACTAGTTGTTGGACCTTGCTTCGCATTTGTAGTAGATGGCTCTTTTCCACTTGAGCTACACAGGAACTAGGAGCAACACTTGCACTAAATTGTTAGCACGAAAGGATTGAACCAGAAGTGGATTTACTGTAGTAGGTGTTGAGCGAGGAGCAAGCGAAGAAGTCCTTGTAATTTTGTTGTCTTGTTGCACTTGTCTTTCGACTTTGGTCGCTTGATGCACTAACTCCGCCACATTGCTATAAGGCGAAATTCGATATCGCTTGATGGGATAGTTCAAACCAGCGAGAAAACGTGCCATGGTTTGCTCTTCATGTTCATACACATTGGCATAGATCATGGCCATCTCCATCTCTTTGTAGTACTCATCTACCGTGCGACTTCCTTGTTTCAATCCCTGCAGCTTATCAAATAGATCACGTTTGTAATGTCGAGGGACAAACCTTGCTCGCATTTCAACCTTCATCTCAGCCCACGATACAACGGGATTCTCGCCATGTTCTATTCTTTGGTTCTGAATTTGTTCCCACCAAATCAGCGCATAATCATCAAATTCAAGTGATGCCATTGCATGCTTCTTCTCTTGATGTAGTTTTGCAACGAAAGATTTTATCAACTTTCATTTCCCAAGTGAGGTAGACCTCGGGTTAGTGGTACACTGCAAACTTAGGCATAGAAAACTTCAGTTTGCCAAACCTTTCCTCCTTAGGGCGATTGTTGTTGTTGTGGTTGTGACATTGGTTTCCTTCATTGCGGGCGGTATGTTGATGTGAATTGGTTCGTGTGCGCGCACCCCGTCCCAACCCATGACCACGACCCTTCCTACATCATGTTCATTACCTCTTGTTCCTTGCCTAGGTATGGGTGGTCGATTGGCATTAGGAACACGGGCCACTCGAGCAACGGCTTCTTCATCGGTCTCATCAACTAGAGAACCATCTTGACTTGTGGTCATAGTTGTCGTGCGATGTCGACAACTATGTTGGTGTGGAGCACGTTCATTTGTTGATTCACCTCTATTTGAAGATCTTGGATGGAGTTCTTCACTTCTTCCCTTATATGATCATTTCCTATCACGGAACTCTCGTCGTAGTGTGTCTGCAAAGCACAATATTCAGTCCATTTCTTTGGTGCATCGAGTCCGTCCTTCATCATCCACGTTGTCTCCTTGACTGACATGGTTAGTTGTGCAAAAGCAGAAGAGAGGTACAATATGATGTATGAACAATTCTCTCAACCTCACTTATCCTTACACAAATTCTTACTCACCCTTTGTTGATTGGCGGAGGAGCTCGCACTTGAGTGGTGAGGCAACACAAGGTGAGGTTAAGCGAACTCACAGTAGAGATCAAAGCACACAACGTATTATATGTGGAGCTTGGAGGTAAAGTGTATATCCTACACAATCTAAATTCTCGATGTTGTTTTCGATAAGTAATTATCAAGTTAAAACACAATATCTAATTCTTGAAAACAAGATTTAAATGATGAACCTCTGTCGGGACCCAAATCGCAAATCCGGACCCTCTGTGTATTACATGCTAGTCGGGATCATGCTAGCACACACAGTCTTCTGAGGTTGCACATCACGGACATTCGCAGCGATATAAGAATAAATAGTGCAAACATGCATATAAACCGAGGTTATGCGACTTTATGGTCTCCTTACATAAAAACAGCCACGCGAGAACTTACGATATTGAGTAAAAGAAATAACAGTGAACATAACTAAATATCGTGGAAGCCTCCATCTCTCCGCTGGCATCCGACTGGGCTTGCCCCCTAGTTGCTCGGGTCCTCAATGTACTCCTCCTCCCAGTCTGGTGTAGACTCCTCCACTGATGTTGGGGTTGATAAGTAAGGTGGGATGAGTACACAAGGCACTCAACAAGTAATGCACAGAATGCGGCACTAGTACTATATGCCAAGCTTATTCCAAAGGATTGGCTTAAATGGTTCTCTTGCATCAAACAGCATTTTTAAACCAGTATCTTATTTAGTTTAAAGCAGTGGAACAGTTATAAGTAATACTATTTTCTTCAAATGGTTTTTCTTCGAAGATTCTCGGCACACAACCTTAACAGTTCATTTTCAATACTGGCACACAGCCACCCTTTCCACATTTTGTTTATGAAGATCTACCCCTTGACTGTAATCCCCGAGCAATGCTCAATACCGTGAGCACGGCTATTCGAAAAGTTTTGACACTCTGCGGAGGTTGTACACTTTACCCACAAGATCTGACCACTCACCACACAGGTGATTGTCCGTAACAAAGCTTTTCAAGAACCTCTACCTTAACCAAAGAACCTCTCCGGTATTACCCTCACTATCACTTCCCTCACACAGAGCCGAAGTATAGGACAGGTCAATCACCGTTGGATGGGACCAAGCCGTAGCAGTCGCTCCCATGCAGATACACCCCGTGCCTTGTCACCCGGGGTATCGGAGGAAAGATATCGAACCCTAATCAACTAGGTCATCCCATATCGGACATGTGGTTGTGCGGGTGACTCGGATCAAAGGCTTGCAAGGTGAAGTCCTTAAGCGACCAAGGCAAGACTTCCAACACTCAACGATGGCAAACATCCCATTGTGGCACACAAACTCACAACACTCATCAACCCAATGCCACACAGGCCCACCTAGTTGATTATTGTACAACACATGCCAAATAACTCCACATCGGTATGGAACCACGGTCTCCATACTTCAATCTCATCATGTGGCAACATCACACCACTTTCAAAATACATTCAATATTCCATTAGTCAATATTGTAGCATTTTTACGAAAGATCATTCATGACCGTTGCAAGGCTAAGCATCTACTCACGGTCTAGCCTCCGTGTTGGCATCATATTATTATCCAACGGTACAAACAAACTTAGGGTGACAATGATTTAGGGCATACAATTAATAATTTCAAGGTGGCATAACAGAATGGGTTGATTAACTACGTTATCCCAATTTAAATTAGCTTCATTTTAAATAAATAAGCATGCATAATTTCAAAGCATAAATTACATTTTAAAAGCTGGGATCAAAATGATCAAAGCATCACTTGCCTTCAAAGAGTTGCTGGTCGTGTTCGAAGCTTGGTCTTGAGCGACAAAATCTTCCTCGAAACTTTCCGGCAAATTTGCGTCTACGCGTATAAACAAAATATGCAATAAATAGCTAATACAGAGGACTATATGACCTCAAAAATTAAAATAAAATTCATTATTAAATAGATCACATTTTTATGAATTTTTAGAAATTTGAATCACCCAAATCCGAGTTAAAATGCAAAAGTTATAGTCATTTGAAGTTTGAATAAAATCTGAAAATACAAAAATTAAGAAACCCGATTTTTCCAAATTATTTTTATACTCAAATTTCGCATTTATGATGTCAGCATCGTATCATGATGACGTCAGCACAGAAATGAATTTCGGTCGAAATTTTTTTATATATAGAAAATATTTATGATGTCAGCGATGACGTTAACATGACACGTGGCAGTCTCTGGTGCCGCCACGTCACCTCGGTCTATGGGCTTGCTTCACGGCTCGGCTCTGGTCTACCGTAGACTTGGTTCACCAAAACAGCACATCCACGCGGCAAGATCCGAGCCGTTCGTTGAATCAACGGCTAGATTTCCTCACGTGCACCGCAGCGCACCGAGATCGTCACGACACACGTCAGCGCATCCGTGATCGACCACGCATCCAGCGGCGACACCTCGGACTCCATGCCTCCGCGCGTCGCATCCAGCGGCGTGCGAAATTGCGGTGGATCACGCGCCGCGTCGGCGGCGTCTCGGTTTCTGGCGTGGCCGCGTGGCGGGATCGCAACGATCGCTCGAAACCGGCGGTGGATCGGTCTGCCCGGTCAAAACAACCATGCGTCGACCGTGATTCGACAAAGCGCGGCGCAATTACCGCCGCGTTCAAATCTGAGCAGCCAGATTCTTAAGGCAAAAGCGGATCTAATCTCCACCGTTGAGATTTAATCCAGCGAAGCAAGGTATCAGAGTTGTTTCTTGTGCATGGCGCAGCGTGGCTCAATCCTCTGCGTTCACTAACGATCCAACGGCTAAGACAAAAACATAGCGCGAAAAATAGATCTAATCCAAGCCGTTCACTCTAGATCAAGCGATCAAGATTCAACTAAGTCATTGATGGCGAGTGAAGCTCTTTCGTGTTCGCACCTTGCATGGTAATTTGTCTTTGCTTCTCTTGATCTTCTCTTGGGTGTTCATACTTCCTTTCATCACGTTCATACCTGAGAGTAGTTAAAATAGTTGCATTAGGTAACAGCTGACTCTCACAAGAAAAGTAGTTCTTATTAAGTAGCAAATTCACCTGTTGATTGATTTGTTTAGCAGACGCGTGTTAATGGTCCTTAGAGTTGTTTTAGATTATCTTGACCAATAGTAGGGAAGGAAATGATGATGATGTTATCTTGCCGTATCACTTATATTTGCAAATTAAGTTGCAAATTGAATCATGTTGATATTTATGTTACATGCTTCACTTATACTCACAAATTGAGTTGCAAAATTGTGAGGAAAAGTGTTTTGCTTAAATCTGATTTCCTCATTTGCTGTTATGCAAATAGTACTATGTGAAACCAAAAGAACAATGAAAAATGGGATATATACATATATGCTGCTTCGTACACGTTGTTTTTTTTTGTTGCTTGTTTCTTCTCTAGCTTGTCCAAAACCAAGGATGGGAGGAAGCATCTTAGAGTGCTAGCATTCTTCATGCCTTTATATGCTGGAAAGAAGTGTTGAGCTATGTGGATAATTATCAGGTGAATCCTTTGAATATCTTTCTTGTCTTAAAAATATATAAAGAGGCGGAGCTACTATTTTATTTAATTAAATGCAGGACATATATGAGGATGTTTTGTGTTGAGCACAAGCTAAAGGTGAGCTCGAGTCGAGGATGACTCAAATTCAAGAAGGGGAGGATGATAAGGATATCACTACTACGGATACAACCACACCTGGTTGGACCAAATCCAACACGTCATCCTTGGGCCAAAAAAGAGAGATATCAAATCCATCAAGTTTTGAAATCCAATTCGGCCCGCAGATACCAGCCTGAAGTAAAACAAGCATAACTTCTGCATACAGTGTTCAATTGGAGAGTTCTTACACTTTGTTAAAAGCATACTTCAAGATCTTTCCAGCAGATTTGACCCCACCTAAAAATTCCTTCGGAGCACTCTGCAATCAACAAAATAAGTCGGGTCAACTTTCTAGTCTGAGTCAAACTTGGGCCTTGGACCTTGTAAAAGTCTTATTCGGCCTCTCCTTTGTGCTGGCTGAATCCCCTTTCTCTTTTACCTATATATAGCTAGAGTGTCCCCCAAAATTACTTGGGTTTTGTTTAGTTGTAGTTTTCCTTGGTGAAACTATTTGGTATTCTCTTGTTCGACGAGATCAACAACAATACCGTGCTTCGGAACCCCACATCAATACTTCAATTATATTTGCAATTTCAGATTGCTTTTGCTTTGTTTTGCTTGTTCTTGATTGCTTGCTGGAATTGATCTTCGTGATCAGTCAACCGGTTTTGCACGGTTGATAACTACTCGGAGTTTGGTTCAGCGATTGCTTGGCGTCGGTCGTGTTTGATCGTAGCTTGGATCGTGAGTCGTCTCCACTAATCGATAGTTATCCATCGCACCGAAAGATCGGGACATCAATTTCACCTCAACATGGTGGTGATGATTTATTGATTGTATTTAAGGATGAGGTGCTTAGGTTTGAGTTGGATTTGAATTCTATTTTGAAATTTGAAGTAATTTAAGCAATATCGAGAATTTGCGTGTACCGGCCCTATGGGTGGTGTGATTTTCTAGAGTGCATATTTGTGGGATTTGTCTTGTGGCGGTTCTACCGAGGCCTACATGGCGGAGCTTACCGATTCTATGGCGAGGATGAGTTTAATTTGAGATTTTGGGAGTATAATTTCATATCTTTACGGACATTGCTATGTGATGGGTTCTTCTTATCTTTGATGGTCGCGGGACGATGGTGCTAGGTTATGGCGAGCGGAGGGCGGCTGGAACTAGGCGAGGTGCATCGTAGGTCCAAACGGTCGAGGATCGCCGGATGATGATCGGAGACGGAGTCGCTGCAAACTTAGAACATGAAGAATGGATGAGATGCTAACTTGGAGCTACTCGGATCAAGGAGGGCCGTTGGATTGCGGTTTAGAGGATAGAGTAGTGGGTCAAGTTAGTGCGCTTTGAAAAGTGTGCAAAACACAGGATGCTTGTGGGTTTGAGTGAGCCCATGTATCAATGTGGGTCAATCCAACCTTTGATGTTGTTCCTAAGGGTTGAATGAACTTATCTAAGGGTGGAGGATGACTCAAGAGTAGTATAATTAGAGGGATAAGGGTAGCTCTCAACTCTTTGAAGGTTTGAGGTTGTTGTGCTCCTTTGAGCTTTTGCCCACTTTGTTGTGAGGCTTTGTAAACCTCCCTTCCAGGAATGAAATATTTATTTCCTCAAGTCTGAATTTACTTTCCGTATTTACATTATGTCTTAAATTCAACATTTAAATTCTGCACTTATATTCCTGCAATTTACATTCCGGCAAATTGGATTTGCCTCCCCTCCTTCTAAGTGCTTGTGCTTCTTATACTGAGGATGTATGATTGATGGATGAATCTTCTAAAGATCATATCCCAATCATCTAGGCAAATCTTGTATTTTTCTTTGTAAGAAACCGATCTTTCGTTCATGAGGGAATCATTCTTGTTGATCGAGTTTTGTTTGGATCTTATCTTCTATTCTTGCTTGCTTTGACATGTGGGAGGATATCCAAGATCATCTTGATTATCAAAACCCCACGAGCAAGTCGAAGATCAAGTTTTTGGTTTTTTGCGCTTACATGGTGCATTCTTCCTATGATTCAAAAATGGTCACAACTTTGATGTTAATCTCTTGGTTTGAAGGTTCCATCCTGACCCCTATATGAAGGTGCATACCAAGTTTCATGTGTTTTGGACCAGCCGATCAAAAGTTGCATCCTTTTTGCTTTTGAGTTCGTGCTAAGTTCTTCTGCTGTTCTTGAGGCCCAGTGCTACCGACCCCTATGAGAGGTAGCACCGCACCCCCTTCCAGGTGCTACTGGCCCCAGCAGTGGTAGCACCGGCTAGAGCAGTTTGAACTGCTCCTTCTTAGTTGTTTTCTATGAGGTATGTGGTTGGATCCTTTTGAGTGGGGAAATTTTAATTTGGGATCATTCACTCCCCTCTGATCGCCATCTCGGTCCTTCAGATATTCAATAATTCACTCAAAGAAACCACCTCACATTCACTTATATATCAACATGTCAACCCAATGCCTCACAGGCTCACCATGGCTCACAGCCCCTTGCCACATGCCCCAATCTAAATCAATGACCAATGCAGTTGATTATCATGCAACACAAGCTATCAACAACTCAACATCATTGTGTGAAAACACATGACACACCAATTCATAAAAACGTTCCATATTCCAATAGTCAAATTAAATTTAAGCTTTCAAAATGACATCAATAACTTGATGCATGGCTAAGCACACTATTAACAATCTAACCAACCCACATTGGCATCTATTAACAACCGACTAATAATGAACCATCCTAGGGTAACAATTAATCATAGCATACAAATGACAAGATAGGTATAATTGATTAGGTAGAATAACTAGATCCCAAACTAATTGAAAACAGTTGTAAGTATAAAATAACATGTAGTAATTTAAAACATTATAGCATTCCTAAAACTAGATTCAACATGATAAAAGCACAACTTTCCTTGGAAAGGTCTTGGTCTTGAATCAACGCTTCACCCTCGAATGAGTGGGCACTCGACTTCTACGAATTGAGAGAAAAATACTAAATAAATATAAAATCAGAGAGGAGACAAACTTCAAAAATCAAATAAAATTCACCATTAAATATATCTCAATTTTTTTAGAAACTTGAATCACCTCAATCAGAGCTCGTGTGAAGAAGAACAGACACTCCAAAAATTCAAATAAAAGAAGACCTAGAAAAGAATAAATTCATATTTACCAAATTATTTCTATTTTGGGAAACCTGAATAATGACGTCATGCTAACCCTAGTCCTGATTTTCTTGAATAAAAATAATCTAAAAATATATAGAGATCGACAAATGGGCCCTTGGTCCATGGACCAATTGCACGAGACCTCGCCAATCCATGATGAACTGGTTCATAGCACCATAGTCACTAACAAGTGGGTCCATAGTTTGCTAACGTGGCTTTGATGTAACTAGCTAACTCGGCTATCACGCGACCCAACCGAACCCACATGGCAAGCGTGGGCGCTCACCGAGGCACCTACGGTGACAAATCAGCACAATCGTGGAGTTTTCACCGGCGAGATCGGCGGCGGCGCTCCTACGGAGGTGGGAGCGAAGACCTACCCGGCAATGACGATGAAAACACAATGGGCCATCACGGATCTAGAAGCTTACGATGAGAGGATCTCAAATCGAGGATGGTTTCAGTGAAGAGGCCTCAATGCGAGATCAGCGGTGGAGATCCTCGGTGGCGCACGACAACTCGATAGGTAAAAACTTGCGAATGCTCCTCAGCCAAATCTGCTCAATGGAAAGGTGCGCAAGCTCACGATGAACCTCTGAAGATGATCCAGCTACCCTTATATAGCCTCTACATGTGCATTCACCTCAGAGTTCAAATCGATGCGGCGGGAAGTTCTTTTCGAGGCGGCGGTGCGTGAGGAAGATAGAATCGAGCCACACCGTGTTGCTAATCCGATGGTATTTGAGGCACAAGACACGACACGATCCCAGCCGTCCACTTTAGCTCGTTCCGACGGCAACCAAAAGCTAGGGTTACGATGCCATCCGATCGTCCGATCATGATCTAACGGTCATAAGGCTAGGGTTTTGCAACCAATCGTGCTAAAGGCGGGTCGGATCGGGCTAGTGCAGAAAATTGTCTTGACCTTGCTAGGGTTTTGGCCATGACTATTCAAATTATTTTTTAAAGCTTTTCTCCATAAAATAATTCTAGAAATTAAAACAAACCAAATAAAATAGCAAAAAATTAGAAAAATTCTGAAAAATATTTTGAAACATTTGGAACTCAAATAAAATATTTTGGACAAAAGTTTCTTTAAAATTTTCATATATTTAAATGAAATTCATAATAAGCCTAATTCAAAAATATTAAATAAATTCCAAAAATTCAAAAAATTCACAAATAACAATATTAAAATAATTTAAGCTAAAAATTGGGTTCTTACAACCTCCCCTCTTAATAGAATCTAGACCAGAGATTTAGGGATAACTATAGAAATAGGTTAGGAATTACGCTTTAGATCTTCCTTATGCTCCCATGTTGCTTCACTTTCTAAATGGTTACTCCATTGCAATTTGCAGAAATGAACTAACTTGCTTTGGGACTTATGATCAGCAACATCTAAGATCTTAATTGGTTTCTCCTTACAAGTTAGATCTTCTTGCAATTCAATTTACTCAAATGGTATTTGTTCTATTGGCGCTCGAAGACATTTCTTAAGGTGAGACATGAAACACATCATGCACACACATTAATGGTGAGGCAACTTCAATTGATAAGCAACCACTCCTCGGCGGCTTAAGATTTTGAATGAACCAACATATCTTGGTGCAAGCTTTCCTTTGGTGTGAAACCTTTCAACTCCTTTAAGAGGGATAACTTTGAGATACACAAAATCTTCTGGCTCAAAACTCAATTCTCATCGACATTTATCGGCATAGCTCTTCTGCCTTGACTAAGCTACTTTTAACCTTTCTCCTTTCCCCTTTGATGAGACAATGCATCAGCTATAACATTCTCCTTTCCCCTTTGATGAGACCATGCTCGTCCTGGATATGATCAACGCTATATCAATTTGGCGACACTTCACGGCATCCACTGTATCATCTACATCTACTATGATGGCTTTCCTTCACAGGGGGGAGGAAGCGTCCAAGAGTGCAAGCTTTCAACATGCCTTTATATGCTGGAAAGAAATATTGAGCTTTGTGGAGGATGATCTGAACATGAGAATACTTTTTGTTGAGGTCAAGCTAAAAGCTGAGCATGAGTCGAGGACGACTCAAATTCAAGAAAGGGAGGATGATGAGGACATCACTACTACGGATATGACCACATTTGGTTGTGCCTACTCCAACACATCATCCACGGGCCAAGAAGAGAGAGATCAAATCCATCACGTTCGGAATCCAATTCGGCCTCCTGAGACAGCACCAACTTAAAACAGCCATAACTTTTGATCCAGAAGGGTGTTCAGGGCACATGAGTACTTGATTAAAAGCTTTCGTCGCCCTCTTTCCAATGGATCCAGTCTCACCTTCAAATTCCTTCTGAGCTGTCCGGAAACTGCAAAACAAGTCACGTCACTTTTCCAGTCCGAGTCGAGTGGGCCTTGGGCCTTGTAATCGAATTGTATTTGGTTTCCTAGGGTTTTGAACGACCACCTCCTCTTGTTATCTCATAAATAACCAGCCGCAACACCATCTAGGGTTTTGGGTTTTGTTTGATTAGTTTAGCCAAGTGCAAACTTTCCGTCTTGAGTTGTCTTTGGACAGCCACCTTGTCAAGACCTTCAATAGAACCCCACCTTATTTTGGCCTTCAATTCTTATTTGCAATTTCAGATTGCTTTTACCATTGTTCTTGCTTGTTCTTCGGTTGCTTGCAGGAATTGAACCTCGTGTTCAGGTTGATCGTGCCCACGGCAAGATCAATAACACTCCGGACTTGGTTTAGCGATTGCTAAAGCGCATCGTCGTCGTACGTTGTAGTCGGATCGTCAAAGTCGGTTCCACAAATTGATATTTATCGCTCTCATCGAAAGATCGGGACACAACCTCGCATCAGGTGGTATCAGAGCGCCAAGTTGCTCGGTGAGAGATTCTATACTGTAGATTAGTTTTTGTTTTCTGTCCTAAATTGAAAATTACTCCACAAAAATTCAACCTTTAGATTCAATCTTTTATTTTAGTGAGTTTTGTTAGGTTTTGATCCATTAGAGTCCTTGTTTTAGTTGCTGATTGTTTTTTTCCCTTCGCGTAGCTTTTCTTTCAATCTGTCCAGTACTTTGTTTTGTTCATAACTTTCGCATATGAGCTCGGATTCTAGTGTTTTTGTACTTTCCTAAAACCTGGGGATGATCTCTACAAAAACCTAGTTGGGCATGAACTCTAATTCTGGAGCTAAATCTGTTTAATCTGGATATCAAATTTGTTGAAGCAAGTTGTACTTCCAATCCAGATCGGTTCGGTATTTTGATCATAATTCTCACGTCCGAACTCCGTTTGGGAAGTTTTTATACTTTCCTGAATCCTTGGAGAGTCCTCTACAAAAACGTTTTTGGGTGTCCTTTCTGATTCGGATTCCAACAAACCGAATTTGATTCGGATTCGGAATTGGTCCCGCGGGCTAAAATTGGGAGTATTCTGTGCAGTTCGGTTTTTGAGCCATAACTTTCACACCCGTGCTCCAAATTGCATATTCATATATTCCTTTGAAAGCTGAGGATATAAGCTTCAATTCTTTCCATAGTGAACCTTCTAAATTCGGTCGTTTTGAATCTGTAATCTAGGCGACAAATCTGCTGCCCTAGAAACTTTGAATTTGGGTGTTTTGCTTCAATTCGTGTTCTAGTTTTGTTCCTTTGAGTTGGTTGAGTCAGTAGCATCCATAATCCATAAAACTCCAAAATATCAGTATACATACCTTTGTTAACCAATTCATCCTTTGCGAATACTTTGATCCCAATTGAGATAGCTATTTGATATTGCTTAGGGCTGTTCATATTGATACATTGCATAATCTTGAATTATCATATCATACTATCTTGTGATATCAAGTTAGGGATTCCAAAACTTTGCTCATACTAGTGTTGGCATAAGTCACCAAAAGAAAGAAGAGAGAAAGAAAGAGCCAAAAGGCCAAAAAAAAAGAAAAAGAAAAGAAAACATAATAGTGGTAGCGACACTACATTGGCGAAACCCTAATTTGTGTTCATTATTTTTCAGATTGTGCAATTGTATTAATTAGTGAGCAATCTTGTGCCCTTTTATCTTTTCTGAAGCAATTAGCTAGTGTCTCTCTATAACTTATGCAACACGAGCTTTGGTGCTGAAAATTTTCTTATTTAGCTCATTCCATTGGTTGCATTAAGTTACATCATCTTTGCGCGTGAGTTGCCTTGAAATTCGCTTATATCTTTGAGATCAGCAACTAGGACTTGTGATTTCTATTTTGGGTCCTTACTTGTCATTACAATAACTAGAATTATCAGTTGCATAGGAAATAAGTATAGCCTACCAAGCTCCACATATTTTACCTTATGCGTTTGTTCGGTCCCTTGCAATCGCTTTATCCAAGCTTTGAAGAACTTTTGACACCGCCAACGACCGACAACTCCTGCTGCACGTAAGAACTTGTAAGAGCTTTGGTTAAGGCTTGAGAGTTGAGCGACTTTTCTCCACTTCCTAGTAGTTGATTGGGAATTACATAAACCTTTGTCTTTCCTTTATGCTACTAACCATGTCGGTGACAAGAGTTCACTGCATCATTCTCCACGCACGAAGGGCAATGTACAACTCACTAATGAGCAAATGTCGCTGCAAGAAGACCGTTTCGGTCCATCGAGACTGCTCGGGGAGTTGCTAACACTACCCTTGCTACTATTTTGTCTAGACTTGATGATATGCTTGCATTGCTGTCCTTGGAACTTCCAGGTCCTCCGCCTCGTCTCCTAAGCAACAACAATGGTGTACTACGTGCTGCGGGTTCCCATTGCTGCCCGACTTCCCAGCATGGGCGCGTTGCATCGGTCGCCCCACCACACATCGCCACGGGTTCATCCACGATGATGAACAAGGTAAAATCAAGTTTGAGTTGCCTCCTTTTGGTGGAAAGTTCGATCCTAATGCATATATTAATTGGGAGATAGCGGTAGATAAAGAATTTGCAAACTATGACTTATCGAAAACCAAAAGATTAGTGCATGATTAAAGTATTAACGTCGGATCACGATATATTGGTGGAAGCATATATCTAGACATGATAAAGACCCTAAAACTTGGAATGCAATGAAAAGACTTATGAGAAATGATTATGTTCTGAATATGTTGCTAAATATTTGCTTACTAAACTTCAATGCTTAAAACAAGGTTCTAAAACTGTTATAGAATACTTTCATGATTTGCAAAATTGTTTGTTGCGTTGTGGTTTACAAGAATGTGAGGAAGCTCTGAGCTTAGGTTCATCGTGGACTTAATCATGAAATTCAGGATGTTCTTGTTGATGAAACATATAGTTGTCTTTCGAAATTGATTGAATGTGCTTTTAGAGTGAAAACATGCTTCTTGAATCTTTGAAAGAGCCTTTAGCTTTATTTGAGGTGCCCATTGTTGCACCTTCATTGTAGCTAACATTTTGCGAAAAGTGAGCACCATCGGGAGAAAGATAAAGAAGAAAATCTGAAAAAGAGGAGATATTTGCTGCTCCATACGTATGTGAAGAGTTGGAAATTGAAGTTGCACCTACAACCACGGAGAATGATTTAGAAGGTAATGTCAAAGGTATGGACTGTATACATGGTGAAAATCATTTTGAAGAGACAAAGCTGTCCATGAATCGTGCTATCATAGAGCAACTATTAATGGAACCCATTGCTGATTTTGTTGCTATTCCTAGTGATAAAGAAGAGTTGTGTCATAATGCTTCACTTATATCCACGCCACAATTAGTGAATGAACATGAAATATTTATATTTGAACAAAACACTTACTTGTTGAACATAGACATGTTTGTTATTCAAATTGCTAGTGAAGAAGATGAGCTTAAATTAATGTCTTCTTTAGATACTTTAGGTTACATTGTACATTCTAATTTGCCATGGTTATCACGAAATATTTTCTATGTTGTTGGCAAACATAATGATAAAGGAGAATACAAAGTGCATAGATTATACATTTGTTCGGATCTGAGACCTCCACATCCTATGCAACAATGTGATCAATTTGATAATTCTAATATCATATCAAGTACCTCTCTTTATCGATTATAATCTATATGATAGTTTTCAAGAAAGGGAGTGTTTGGGTGATTTTGATTCACGAGACATTGATTTGAGTACAAAAGATATGCATGTTGCTTTGCTCTTTCTCGCTACTAACATTTTGCGGGAGAATGTGATGGAGTCGAGGGCGACTCCAATTCAAGAAAGGGGAATGATGAGACCATGCTCGTCTGGATATGATCAACGCTATATCAATTTGGCGACACTTCACGGCATCCTCTGTATCATCTACATCTACTAGGATGGCTTTTCTTCACGGGGGAGGAAGCGTCCAAGAGTGCAAGCTTTCAACATGCCTTTATATCTTTGGAAAGAAATATTGAGCTTTGTGGAGGATGATCTGAACATGAGAATACTTTTTGTTGAGGTCAAGCTAAAAGCTGAGCATGAGTCGAGGGCGACTCAAATTCAAGAAAGGAGGACTGATGTGAGGTTGTGTCCCAATCTTTCGATGAGAGTGATAACTATCGATTTGTAGAACCGACTTTGACGATCCGACTACAGCGTCACGACGACGATGCGCCTTAGCAATCGCTAAACCAACTCCGGTGTTATTGATCTTGCCGTGAGCACGATCAACCTGAACACGAGTTCAATTCCTGCAAGCAACGAAGAACAAGCAAGAACAATGGTAAAAGCAATCTGAAATTGCAAATAAGAATTGAAGGCCAAAATAAGGTGGGGTGCTATTGAAGGTCTTGACAAGTGGTGTCGGCTACAACTCGAAGACATAAAGTTTGCACTTGGCTAAACTAATCAAACAAAACCCAAAACCCTAGATGGGGATGCGGCTGGTTATTTATGAGATAACAAGAGGAGGTGGTCGTTCAAAACCCTAGGAAACCAAATACAATTCGATTACAAGGCCCAAGGCCCACTCTGACTCGGACTGGAAAAGTGACGTGACTTGTTTGGCAGTTTCCGGACAGCTCAGAAGGAATCTGAAGGTGAGACTGGATCCATTGGAAAGAGGGCGACGAAAGCTTTCAATCAAGTACTCATGTGCCCCGAACACCCTTCTGGATCAAAAGTTATGGCCGTTTTAAGTTGGTGCTATCTCAGGAGGCCGAATTGGATTCCAGAACGTGATGGATTTGATCTCTCTCTCTTCTTGGCCCGTGGATGATGTGTTGGAGTAGGCACAACCAAATGTGGTCATATCCGTAGTAGTGATGTCCTCATCATCCTTTTGTGTTTAATGACATAAGGAAAAGATTCAATGATTTCAACCCACTTAGCATGCCTACGGTTTAGTTTTCCTTGACTTCGAATATGTTTTAGTGACTCATGATCAGAATGTATTACAAATTCCTTGGGCCATAAATAATGTTGCCATGTTTCCAAAGTTCGAACTAGCGCATATAACTCCTTATCATAAGTGGAATAGTTCAAACTAGGCCCACTCAATTTCTCACTAAAATAAGCAACAGGTTTTCCTTCTTGCAATAACACACCTCCCAACCCAATTCCACTAGCATCACATTCGAGTTCAAAGGTTTTGAAATCTGGCAGTTGGAGAAGTGGTGCATGTGTCAACTTATCTTTCAACATGCTAAAAGCGTTCTCTTGTGCTTTGCCCAGCAAATGGCACTCCTTCTTAGTGAGCTCGTGAAATGGTGCAGCGATGGTGCTGAAATCCTTCACAAGCGGCGATAGAATCCAGCAAGTCCTAAGAAACTTACTTTGTGTGACCGTTGTTATGGCGGCCAGCTGTGTATTGCTTCAACCTTGGCTTAATCAACTTCAATCCCTGCGGAGTAACAACATAGCCAAGAAAAGAGACTCGATCCGTGCAAAGGTGCACTTCTCAAGGTTACCAAATAAGCGAGCATCATGTAAAGCATGAAAAACAACACGCAAATGATCAAAATGTTGTTCTAGAGTTCTGTTATAATTCGAATATCATCAAAGTACACCACCACAAATTTTCCAATGAAATGGCGCGAACCTCATTCATTAATCTCATAAAAGTGCTGGGTGCATTAGTAAGTCCAAAGGGCATTACTAACCACTCATACAATCAAATTTTGTTTTAAAAGCTGTTTTCCATTCATCCACCAATTTCATGCGAATCTGGTGGTATCCGCTACATAAATCGATCTTAGAGAACACAAGAGAGCCACTCAATTCATCTAGCATATCATCTAACATAGGAATAAGATGGCGATATCTAATTGTAATGTTGTTAATCGCTCTACAATCCACACACATGCGCCATGATCCATCTTTCTTAGGAACTAAGCGTCTTGGGACAGCACATGGACTAAGAGATTCGCGCACATACCCTTTCTCAAGCAATTCTTGCACTGGCGTTGTATCTCCTTGGTTTCTTACGGATTGGTTACGTATGGCGCGGTTTGGTATGGAGGCCCGGGAATGAGGTCAATTTGATGCTCAATTCCACGGATTGGTGGTAGTCCAGTGGCACCTCCTTTGAAAAATATCTATGTTCTCCTGCAAAGGTTAATGACAGCGAGGAGGTAAAGAAGATGATGTATCTTCAAATGAAAATAAAGCTTCTTTGCAAACCAAAGCATAGCAAACTTGAGCCATCATTCAACTCATTTAAATCAGATTTGGAAGCAAGCAAACAAGCACCCTTCAGGTTTAATCTCATCTTTACTATCATGAACAGATTTAGACTTGCCCTCTTTATGTTGTACAAATTCCTTTGCTACAATCTGATTTTCACTCTTCTCATGTTTTCGATTTTTTCTTTGCTCGTTCTAGCAAGTTCATCCCTCAAAATGGCTTGGAGACATAGGATGTAATACAATTTTCTTCTCTTTATGCACAAAAGTCTTGATTAGTTCTACCATGATGCAAGGTGTCTTTATCGTCTTGCCATGGTCTACAGAACAACATAGAACATGCTTGCATAGGCACAACATCGCAGTCATGATATGAACCAATGGCAAAGTGCACTCTTACCAATCGTGTTACCTTTATCTTACATTGTCGTTAAACCATTGGATGTGAATGCGGTGTGGATGTGGACTTGTTTTCAACTCAAGCTTTTGAACCATCTCGAACTTGCTAAGTTGTTGCAACTACCCCATCAATGATGACGCGGCATGGCGCTCCATGACCACACACTTGGTTTGAAACAAATTATGTCGCTGGTTACTGTTCGGCCTTCCCATTTGGTCACTCAACATGCACCGCACAACAAGGCTCTCATAATGTTCTACATTTTCGGCACCAATGTGTTCTTCTTCCTTCTCATCTCTACTTCTGCATGGTCAATGGCAAGCATAGCATATGTCTCATCATCCAAATCACTAGCGAAAGAATACTCACGATATCCCGCACAATCGGCACACGTTTGCTTGGGCAATCTTTCCTCACATGCCCAAATCCCTTGCATTGTAGGCCTTTGAATATCCTCGTTCTTCCGTGGATGCAGCGGAAGAAGACTCTTAGCGGGTGTTGGTGCTGACCCTTTGTTGCTTGGATGCCCGTGAGTGCATTTGTGGATGTGGACTTGTTTTCAACTCAAGCTTTCAATGAAGTAGAAGAACACCCAAAACCGAGTCCGGATGTAGGCTGTGGCGGCGAAACAAGTCAGCCCTATCACGGGTCGAATCTGTACCCAACTCGTGCACTTCTCTTCTATCCTTCATCTTGGTTGGTTCCTCACCCAAGTTCCTAAGGCAAAGGACATCATCACAAGAATTAAATAGCATTCCATGTGCTCCCCGTGGAGACAAACTAGGTCTCACGAATCTTTTTTCTAGCAACTCCTCTATCTGCTTCTTCATTTCCACCAACTTGTTGGTAGGCATCCGATAGGGTCTCTTGCTATAAGGGCTGAACCAAGTACTAGCTCAATAATAAACTCAATATCGCTGTGTGGCGGCATACAAGGCAAATCCTCAGAAAAATATCCGGTACTCACTAACAACCGCACATCCTCCTGACTAATAGCTTTAACACTGTTAAACATCAACTGACCATTGCAGACTACGGTCGCTTAAAATTCAACTTTCTTGCATTTCGGGCGAAGCTAAGGGTGGCTACGGACAAACTCACACAGACTGCACAAGCCCGAAAGCCGACTTAGGTCAGCCCCACTAATCGGCGGAGCAGCTACGCGTCTGCCCCAAAGACAGATGTACAAGATGTCACATTTGTTTGGAATGCTCCGTAGATTGAATATGTTGGATGTCTAATCTAATGGTATAACGTTATGTAGGAGGCCACGCTGTGCAAGCTCCAAGTGAGACTTGCCGATAGCTCTCTTCCCCTACAGGCTTGTTGGGGGCGCGTGTATCCAACCAGTGAAGGGACAACTGTTCATGGTCACCCTGTAGCACCAGGTTACGTGAAGGTCACTATGGACTACATGAATTAATCTTTCAAGCCCGTCCCACTGGAGATACCCCCAAACAACGAGATCGTGACACTAGGGGATGCCGTTGACATATTCATCAAGTGGCGCAAGAGGGATACCTTCATCGACGACCATCCTCCAGCATCGAAGCAACATGCAGAACGTGATCCACTGCGTGGCTGAGCTACTAGCTTCTCGGTGCCACCGGTTGCCTTGAGGCGGTCCACCACATCGGCTATCGTGCCTAGGGCATCAGTGCAGGCCAATACAACACTTCTGCCCACTCCTCTCCCGTGAAGGTGACCAAAAGTGGAAAGAGAGACAAGGGGCAATCTAAGCAGATCAAGAAGGACCTGGAATATGAATATGCCTCATTGGCCTAGAAATTCAAACTTGGAGAGCCTTTAGTAACGAAAGAGGGCCTACAAGAAATTTCAACGGGATCCATTAGATTGCATGATTGGTACATGAAAAAATAAAAAAAGCCGATGGCAACACGCTTAACGAGTATCTCTATCAGCTTCAAGCATGAGCATCTTTTCAACCAGTCATCGAGGGCTTCTTCACAGTTGACTTCAACGACTTGTTCAATCTCTTCAACCTCGATGCCATCGACGCCACGCTCATGAGATGCTGGACATTGTAAGTGTGTGCAATCACGTTCTATACATTCGTGTAACACCGATAAATATCATATAACTCCTTGCTTTTGTGTATATAGATACATGATGCTCCAAGCGAGAAGGAACAAAGAACGGTGGGTTTCTTCAACCCAAACATAGTCTCGAGGCAAACAATGAACAAAAATTCTCGTTCGTCAAGGATTACGTGATAGAGGCATCGTTGGCTCAATGCGATCTGAGTACATACTTCTACCCTATAACCCATCGTAAGTGTTGCACAACCTTCTATACTTTGATTTGTACTTTACACGCAACTCAAAGTTAGGTTGAGTAACCATGGCAATATTCTTGTGCAGGTTTCACTGGGTTCCAATTATATTTGAATCAAGAAAAAACCAAGTCACTCGTTGATTCTTTACATATTGGCAGCTACGACTTGAGGCTGTCAGGAAGACTACTCAGCGAGTAAACATGTGTCCTCCATAGGTAACTCTCCTGTAACTCATGGAATGGTTGAGGCTAACTTTTGGAATCACAAAGGGCGTTCAAAGTGTATAGACTTCGTGGAGGGCCACACAAGGATGCGTTGAAGCTGAAACATGATTTTCCTTTTCGATAGCCGCTAGTACACAATAATCCTATATCACTTTATAATAATACACAGGAACTAACCAATTCTATTTCGCGATGCGCCTGCAAGAATAGGGAAATAACCTATCGCCTTCTCGTTACTCATAACATGAGAACCCTCATCGATTACAAAGAAGATCGTGATGCAACTACGTTGAAAAGGCCCATCTGGAGGCAATTCGAGAACACCTCTCTAACTTCTTGATGCGTGAGGACATACATCCAAAGGGACATTCAACCTGCCTAATTTGTAAAACTTGAGCATTCTATTAGTTAATTTGTGAAACTTGTATGAATTTGTGAAGTCTAATTGCGTATTCCATTGGTTAATATAATATTTGAGTTGATTTACGAAATAGTTGTTTAATCTATAATATAATCGACTTGATCTATTGGTTAATATAACATTTGAGTTGATTTACGAAATGGTTGTGTAATCTATGATATAATCGACTTGATCTATTGGTTAATATAACATTTGAGTTGATTTCTGAAGTGGATGTGTAATCTGTGATATAATCAGCTTGTGATGTGTGTAATCTGCTTGCGATATAATCTGTATAATCTGCTTGTTTTAAAGGGCATAACTAGCATTTCGTGAGGCTAGCCAAATAAGCGAAAAAATATTCAACGAGAAAAAATAATATCACAGACGGTTCCTAGTGAATAACAAATGCATGATGTGAGTTTCCTGAGACGGTTCAAGAACCGTCTATGATACTTATTGTCATCACTAACACATGTTTATAGGCGGTTTACAAAACCGTCAGTGATGACTTTTTTATAGTAGTATATCTTGAGCACATATTATCTTTGAGTTGTTACAATAACCTTTAGTTAGTATTCAATGTTTAAAGAGAAATTATGATTTTGCTGAATTTATTGTTAAAAATAGTTAATTAATTGTGAGAGAGGCATGATGTAGTGACATTCAATGCACTTAGAGTGCCGAGTGTGTTACAGATGGAGAAGATCACATATTGTATAAATAGAAAGGTGCAGATAAGGGTACCTTTTTTTTATCCATATGATACATAGCTGCAAGTGCAGCTTGCGTGCCCATCACTTCTACCCGCTGACCCAGACACAACCCCTCCCGACTGCCAATGACATTGTCAACACCCACACATTTTCCCAACCACACATGCACACGGGCTCTAGTCTTGTAGTTCTTTGTATCCAAAAACCAACTGTTGAGGACATCACTTCTATGGATATAGCCACACTGCGGATCTATCACCTACACATCAATCGGCCCCTGTTGCTGTAATACAAGGACCGATTACTCGAGCTCGCGCACGTCAACTCAATTACCAGGTGAATGCGTTCCTCGGGCTTCATGCAAATATTTTAATGGATGGAATGCTATTTAATTCTTGTGATGATGTCCTTTGCCTTAGGAACTTGGGTGAGAACCAACCAAGATGAAGGATAGAAGAAGTGTGCGAGTTGGGTTCAGATTCGACTCGAGGACAGGGCTGACTTGTTTCAGCCGCCACAGCTACATTCGGACTCGATTTTGGGTGTTCTTGCACTTCAAAAGCTTATCAAGTCTACTTTCCAACGGATCTAGAATCACATCCAAACTCTTTCAAAGTCGATGGGAATCGTCCAATCAAGCAGCGTCGTTTTTCAGTCCGAGTCAAAAGTGGGCCTTTGGCCTTGTAACAAGAAAGCCCACTTAAGGCTGCACCTAGGGTTCCTAGGCGCCTTTCACACAATATAAACAGCCAGCCGTTGCCATTAGATGGTGGGTTTTCTTTTAGATCAAAGATAGCGATTGCTACTTCTTATGTCGCGTGTTGGCTAAACCGCCGAATTACTTGTCATCGAAAACCCTCTTTTGTGATTCTGAATGAACTTATGGTTTCAATTCTAATTTCAGTTGCTTGTTCATCTTGTTCTTGTGTGTTCTTGATTGCTTGCAGGGACAAAGGCCTTTGTGGTCAGGTTTATCGTGCACCGGCAAGATCAATAACAACCGAGTCGGTGTAACGATTGCTAAGGCGCATCGTGCAGGGGCGATGTAGTCGGATTATAGCGTCTTCTCCCACCAAATGAAACTATCCCCTCTCGAAAGGTCGAGACCTATCCTTCTATCACGTGGTATCGAGCTCAAGTGATAGGAGGATAGGTCCCGACTTCGGCGAGAGAAGATAGATTCGATTGGTGGAAGAAGGCGTTGGCGATCCGACTACACCGCCCCGCACGATGCGCCTTTAGCAATCGTTACCCGACTTCCGGTTGTTATTGATCTTGCCGGTGCACGATCAACTCAACGACCACGGCCTTTGTCCCCGCAAGCAATCGGCTGAACACGCAAGAACAAGATGAACAAGCACTGAAATTATAATTGAAACCACGAGTTCATTCGAATCACAAAGAGGGTTTCGATGACAAGTAATTGGCGGTTTAGCCAACACGCCGCGACATAAGAAGTAGCAACTGCTATCTTTGATCTAAAAAAACCCACCATCTAATGGCAGCGGCTGGCTGTTTATTGTGGAGGCGTCTAGGAACCCTAGGTGCAGCCTTAAGTGGGCTTTCCTTGTTACAAGGCCAAAGGCCCACTTTTGACTTGGACTGAAAAGTGACGCTGCTTGATTGAACGATTCCCGTCAACTCAGAAGGAGTTTGGATGTGATTCTAGATCCGTTGGAAAGTAGACGATAAGCTTTCAGTGAAGTACAAGAACGCCCAAAACGGAGTCGGATGTAGCCGTGGCGGCGAAACAAGTCAGCCCTGTCCTGAGTCGAATCTGAACCGAACTCGTGCACTTCTCTTCTATCCTTCATCTTGGTTGGTTCCTCACCCAAGTTCCTGAGGCAAGGACATCATCACAAGAATTAAATAGCATTCCATCCATTAAAATATTCGTATGAAGCCCGAGGAACAATTCACCGTAATTGAGTTGGCGTCTTGCGAGCTCGAGTAATCGGTCCATGTATTACAACAACGGGACCGATTGATGCGTAGGTGATGGATTTGCAGTGTGGCTATATCCATAGAAGTGATGTCCTCATCATCCTCCCCTTCTTGTATTGGAGTCGTCCTCGACTCAAGCTCGTCCTCTTCTCCAAAGTATGGCTTTAAATCTGCAATGTTAAATGTGGGAGAGACCCCAAAATCTGCAGGCAACTCAAGCTTATATGCATTATCGTTAACTTTTTCCAATACTTTAAAAGGGCCATCAGCGCGAGGCATCAACTTAGACTTTCTTAATTGAGGAAAACGGTCCTTAGTAAATGCAACCAAACAAGATCTCCAGGTTCAAAAGTTACATGTTTCCTTCCTTTACTACCAGCAAGTTTATATTTCTCATTCATAGACTCAATGTTACGCTTTCGTTGTCTCATGCAATTTTAACATCAGTTCGACCGTTGTGTAGCATCAAAATTCAGTTTCTCGAAGGCGGAATAGGTAATAAATCAATGGGAGCACGAGGAACAAAACCATACACAATCTCAAAAGGGCACAACTTAGTAGTAGAATGCAGTGACGGTTATCATAAACTCAATGTGAGGCAAGCATTCTTCCCACATCTTAATGTTTTGTTTTAAAACAGCCCTAAGCATGGTAGACAAAGTTCTATTAGCGACTTGGTTTGCCCATCGGTTTGTGGGTGACAAGTAGTAGAAAACAGTAGCTTAGTCCCCAATTTAGCCCATAAAATTCTCCAAAAGTGGCTAAGAAATTTAGCATCACGATCTGAAACTATTGTGTTTGGCACACCATGCAATCGAACAATCTCACGGAAAAACAAATCAGCAACATGGGTAGCATCATCACTCTTATGACAAGGTATGAAGTGTGCCATCTTAGAAAATCTATCCACCACAACAAAGATACTATCCCTCCCCTTCTTTGTTCTAGGCAACCCTAAAACAAAGTCCATAGAAATATCCTCCCAAGGCACACTAGGAACAGGGAGGGCAAGTACAAACCATGTGGGTTATGTCGTGACTTAGATTTTTGACATGTTGTGCAGCGACGACAAGCGTTCCACATCTCGCCTCATCTTTGGCGGAAGAAATGGCTAGCAAGTATGTCCTCTGTCTTTTCACACCAAAATGTCCCATCACCCCACCTCCATGCGCTTCTGTAACAACAACAAGCGAGCGGAGCTAGCTGGAATGCATAGCTTGTTAGCTCTAAACACAAACCCATTATTGAGGACAAATTTATTCCACATTTTCCCTCTTTACAATTGAGCAACACATCTTTAAATTCAGCATCATGCTCATATTGCCCTTTAATCGTTTCCACCAAAAATTTTGAAGTCAAGTTGGGAAAGCATAGCGTATCGCCTAGACAATGCATCGGCTATAACATTCTCCTTTCCCTTTTGTGTTTAATGACATAAGGAAAAGATTCGATGAATTCAACCCACTTAGCATGCCTACGGTTTAGTTTTCCTTGACTTGAATATGTTTTAATGACTCATGATCGAATGTATTACAAATTCCTTGGGCCATAAATAATGTTGCCATGTTTCCAAAGTTCGAACTAGCGCATATAACTCCTTATCATAAGTGGAATAGTTCAAACTAGGCCCACTCAATTTCTCACTAAAATAAGCAACAGGTTTTCCTTCTTGCAACAACACACCTCCCAACCCAATTCCACTAGCATCACATTCGAGTTCAAAGGTTTCTTGAAATCTGGCGGTTGGAGAAGTGGTGCATGTGTCAACTTATCTTTCAACATGTTGAAGGCGTTCTCTTGTGCTTTGCCCCAAGCAAATGGCACTCCTTCTTAGTGAGCTCGTGCAATGGTGCGGCGATGGTGCTGAAATCCTTCACAAGCGGCGATAGAATCCGGCAAGTCCTAAGAAACTTCGCACTTGTGTGACCGTTGTTGGAACCGGCCAGCTGTGTATTGCTTCAACCTTGGCTTGATCAACTTCAATCCCCTGCGGAGTAACAACATAGCCAAGAAAAGAGACTCGATCCGTGCAAAGGTGCACTTCTCAAGGTTACCAAACAAGCGAGCATCACGTAAGGCATGAAAAACAGCACGCAAATGATCAAGATGTTGTTCTAGAGTTACGCTATAAATCGAGAATATCATCAAAGTACACCACCACAAATTTTCCAATGAAATGGCGCAGAACCTCATTCATTAATCTCATAAAAGTGCTGGGTGCATTAGTGAGTCCAAAAGGCATTACTAACCACTCATACAATCCAAATTTTGTTTTAAAAGCTGTTTTCCATTCATCGCCCAATTTCATGCGAATCTGGTGGTATCCGCTCATAAGTCGATCTTAGAGAACACAAGAGAGCCACTCAATTCATCTAGCATATCATCTAACCTAGGAATAGGATGGCGATATCTAATTGTAATGTTGTTAATCGCTCTACAATCCACACACATGCGCCATGATCCATCTTTCTTAGGAACTAAAAATCTGGGACAGCACATGGACTAAGAGATTCGCGCACATACCCTTTCTCAAGCAATTCTTGCACTGTCGTTGTATCTCCTTGGTTTCTTGGATTGGTTACAGATGGTGCACGGTTTGGTAAGGAGGCCCGGGAATGAGGTCAATTTGATGCTCAATTCCACGGATTGGTGGCATCCAGTGGCACCTCCTTTGGAAAAATGTCTATGTTTTCTGCAAAAGATTAATGACATGCAGGAGGCAAAGAAGAGGATGTATCTTCAAATGAAAATAAAGCTTCTTTGCAAACCAAAGCATAGCAAACTTGAGCCATCATTCAAATCATTTAAATCAGATTTGGAAGCAAGTAAACAAGCACCCTTGAGTTTAATCTCATCTTTTACATCATGAGCAGATTTAGACTTGCCCTCTTTATGTTGTACAAATTCCTTTGCTACAATCTGATTTTCACTCTTCTCATGTTTTGATTTTTTTCTTTGCTGGCTCTAGCAACTTCATCCCTCAAAATGGCTTGGAGACATAGGATGTAATACAATTTTCTTCTCTTTATGCACAAAAGAGTCTTGATTAGTTCTACCATGATGCAAGGTGTCTTTATCGTCTTGCCATGGTCTCCGAACAACATAGAACATGCTTGCATAGGCACAACATCGATCAATATAGTCATGATACGAACCAATGGCAAAGTGCACTCTTACCAATCGTGTTACCTTTATCTTACATGTCGTTAAACCATTGGATGTGATGCGGTGTGGATGTGGGCTTGTTTTCAGCTCTAGCTTTTGAACCATCTCGAACTTGCTAAGTTATTGCAACTACCCCATCAATGATGGCGCGGCATGGCGCTCCATGACCACACACTTGGTTTGAAACAAATTATGTCGCTGGTTACATTGACCTTCCCCATTTGGGCACTCAACACGCGCCAACAACAAGGCTCTCATAATGTTCGCATTTTCAGCACCAATATGTTCTTCTTCCTTCTCATGTCCCCTTCTGCATGGTCAATGGCAAGCATAGCATATGTCTCATCATCAAATCACTAGCGAAGAATACTCACGATATCCCGCACAATCGGCTACGTTTGCTTGGGCAATCTTTCCTCACATGCCCAAATCCCTTGCATTGTAGGCCTTTGAATATCCCTCGTTCTTCCGTGGATGCAGCGGACGAAGCGCTCTTGGCGGGTGTTGGTGCTGACCCTTTGTTGCCGGATGCTGCGGCATTGGTTTTGTTGGGCGTGTGTGGCGGTGCTAGTGGTACCTTGTGAAGATGCGGTTTGGGGCAGTTCTGCTGAAATGCGTGGATGCCATGATGTAGTCCGACCTGCGAAACATTAGTCCTTGCGGCGCCCTGCACTTCCCTTTCGACTTTACAAGCAAGATGGAATAAGCAGTGATAGAATTGTATTCCTTGTAAGCTAATATGTCACGAATTTCACGGTCGACCCTCCCATAAATCTAGCCATAGCAGCTTCCTCTTCTTCCACTAACCCACAACGCAACATGCACATTTGTAGTTCTGATAATATTCTTCTCTGATTTGCTACCTTGTCTCAATTCTGCGGCTTATGTAATAAATCTAGTGCATGATCTGAAGGAACAAATCTAGCTCGCATGATCCTTTTCAAAGCATCCCAAGTTTGTGGCACATTGTTTGGGGTCTTATTACGATACTCGCGCCACCAAGCGGAGGCAAAATCGATAAACTCACTAGTTGCAGCCCTAACCCTCTTGTGTTCGGAAAATCATAGCAAGCAAATTTACGATCTCTGCTAGTTCCCAAGTGAGGTATGCATCAGGTCATATTTCCCATCAAAAGGTGGCATCTTGAATTTGATTGATCCTAGGGAGTCATCATGTTCACGTACTGTCGTCGTGGTGGTCGCAAACCCATACCATGGCGGTTGCGGTGTAGTGTCGTTGTGGCCTATCATCCTCCTCTTCCTCAACTTCGATGTCCATTGCATAGTCTGTTCATTGTCTCCTGCAACGCTGCTCACATGTCCATCGTTAGGCGTCCACGATCCCTCTCCTCAAGTCGCTGCAAGAATCTTGCAAGGGAGGTGTTGATTGCGCCCACGAAACTTCCAGCGGTGATTTTGGTGTTGGTGTCAATTTGAAGCGCCTCCAATTGACCAAGGCGGTCATTGGTAACACGAGCGTCCTCATCAAGCGCATCGGTGTGAAGCCTCATTTGGCGCTCGAAGTCTTTGACGATCCCGTGTGCGAGGTGAATGTTGTCCCCCTTTATCGGCTTCGATCCTGCCATAGTTAGAAAACAAAGAAAAAAAAGGCTAACACCAAGTAACAAGATTATCCCTATCTACAAGTGGTGTGCTAGTGTCAAATCGCTCACTCTCAACCTGTTCAAACAAGTTCTTACCTGTTCTTACCAAGCTTTAGCAAGGAGGTGTTGGCAACCAAACAAGACAAACAACTTCGAGTAGGAGACAATCTGTGGAGCTATAGGTGGCTGAAATAGCACAAGGAGTAACCTTCACCACGTTAGTCACAGCAAGCTAAATAAGCGTTCTCGACGGTACCATGCTGGTCCTAGTCCCGAACCGTACTAGAGGCGCGAGCCAAGACACAAGCGTCGTCACCAAACGCCCAAAACAGCAAGTTTTTTTTTTTTTGGAGGGTCACAAAACTCTCTTAGATGAACTCAGGAGACCCTAAAAACAAAATTTACACAAGGGACTTTTGGCAAAACCAGGGTATAAAGGTAATTAAAATACTCTCTCTCTCTACGAACTTTGATTTGCAATTGATCTAGTCGGCTTTTGAAATCTGCACTTGCCTTTTCTTCTCTCGATTTGGTGCGGCTTTTCTATCGCACTTGCCTTTTCTTCTCTCGATTTGGTGCGGCTTTTCTATATGCACTTGCCTTTTTTTAACTCCTTGATTTGGTGCGGCTCTTGTATCTTGCACCGCCTCTTTTTATATATATATATTTGGAAACTGATATTTATTTTGGTAAACACAGAGAATCAAGCGGATTAGTAAACAAAGCAAGAAATCGGCAACCCAATTTGATCTCCCACACTAGACGAAACAAACTCAACTCGATCGATCTACTAACAGAATCGACTCAAATTATGAGCATAAGCTGTGACAAAAACATGACTGAACTCGAAACTCTAAAGGATGAAACTAAAGACCAGCAACTTGACTCGTCGAAGCAGCAGTAAATTCAACAAGCCGAGAACTAAAGTAGCAAAAGCAAGGGCACAAACTGTTTTGGACAAGGGAGATCTAATCGCCTATTTGTTTTTTTATGGTTTTACGGGTGTGTAGGTAAAATAATGGATGGGAAAAAATCTCTCACCGATCAACCTTGAGCTCGATACCACGTGATAGGAGGATAGGTCCGACCTTTCGATGAGAGAGGATAGATTCGATTGGGTGGAAGAAGGCGTTGGCGATCCGACTACACCGTCCCAGACGATGCGCCTTAGCAATCGTTACACCGACTTCGAAGTTGTTATTGATCTTGCGGTGCACGATCAACGACCACGAGCCTTTGTCCTGCAAGCAATCGAAGAACACGCAAGAACAAGATGAACAAGCACTGAAATTATAATTGAAACCACGAGTTCATTGAGAATCACAAAGAGAGGGTTTCCGATGACAAGTAATTGGGCGGTTTAGCCAACAGCGCGATTACAAGAAGTAGCAACTGCTATCTTTGATCTAAAAAAACCCACCATCTAATGGCAGCGGCTGGCTGTTTTTATTGTGGAGGCGTCTAGGAACCCTAGGGTGCAGCCTTAAGTGGGCTTTCCTTGTTACAAGGCCAAAGGCCCACTTTTGACTTGGACTGAAAAAGTGACGCTGCTTGATTGAACGATTCCCTTCAACTCAGAAGGAGTTTGGATGTGATTCCAGATCCGTTGGAAAGTAGACTTGATAAGCTTTCAGTGAAGTACAAGAACGCCCAAAACGGAGTCGGATGTAGCCGTGGCGGCGAAACAAGTCAGCCCTGTCCTGGAGTCG
The DNA here is from genome assembly GCA_036346275.1 of Otatea glauca. Classification (NCBI taxonomy): domain Eukaryota; kingdom Viridiplantae; phylum Streptophyta; class Magnoliopsida; order Poales; family Poaceae; genus Otatea; species Otatea glauca. The sequence continues at coordinate 25,517,171 of CM070719.1, read as the reverse complement.
AATCTGAACCGAACTCGTGCACTTCTCTTCTATCCTTCATCTTGGTTGGTTCCTCACCCAAGTTCCTGAGGCAAAGGACATCATCACAAGAATTAAATAGCATTCCATCCATTAAAATATTCGTATGAAGCCGAGCGAATTCACAGTAATTGAGTTGGCGTGCGCGAGCTCGAGTAATCGGTCCATGTATTACAGCAACGGGGACCGATTGATGCGTAGGTGATGGATTTGCAGGTGTGGCTATATCCATAGAAGTGATGTCCTCATCATCAAGGTTGATCGGTGAGAGATTTTTTTTCCCATCCTTTATTTTACCTACAGTCCAGAAAACCATAAAAAAAATAGGCGATTAGATCTCCATTGTCCAAAACAGTTTGTGCCCTTGCTTTTGCTACTTAGTTCTCGGCTTGTTGAATTTACGGTTGCTTTGGCGAGTCAAGTTGCTGGTCTTTAGTTTCAGCCTTTAGAGTTTCGAGTTCGGGTCACGTTTTTATCACAGTTGCGTTCATAATTTGAGGCGTATTCTGTTAGTAGATCAGATCGGAGTTGAGTTTGTCTTTGTCTAGTGTGGGAGATCAGATTAGGTGCCAATTTCCTTGCTTCGTTTACTAATCCGTGTGATTCTCTGTGTTTACCAAAGTAGATATCGGTTTCCAAATATAAAAAAGAGTCGGTGCGAGATATAAGAGCCGCACCAAATCAAGGAGTTTTTAAAAAGTCAATTGCAGATAGAAAAAGCCGCACCAAATCGAGAGAACAAAAGGCAAGTGCAAATTTCAAAAGCCACACTAGATCGTTTGCAAATCAAAGGTTTGGGCTGAGGCTATAGCTCTTTGCTTGCCATGTTTCTAATCGTGTATTCTTGAGAGCACATTTGCACCGCACTTCTTACGAGTTGTTGTATGGGCGAAAGCCGGTGTTTCTCATTTTCGTGTGTTTGGTTGCAAGTGTTTTATTTTGAAGTCAGTAACTGGATAAGTTTGAGTCTCGTTCTTGATGGTATCTTTACGGGTTATTCGACTTCTTCTCGTAGCTATAGGGTCTAGAGTTGCGATGCGCATAAGATCATAGAGACACTGTGAATTAACCTTTGATGAGGCTAGCCGGGAGCTAGACCCGATATTTCACGCTCTTCTTCTTCCTCAGAGACCATCTTTGTAGAGGATGAGGATGATGGAGATGATGGTGTTCCACGATCCAGTCCCTCTACACAGAGATGCCTCCTATTTCCATTTACGCACCTCGGGAAGGCCAACCCTTGCCTTGACTCTCATTCAGCTAGTGGCTCTGCTCCTACCTCTTACGTGCATGAGGTAGTGATGCGCCTAAGGCGGCCCGATCTTCGGTGAGGATAACCCGATTTGGCGGAGGATGACTTTGGCGATCCGACTCACGAACCACACAAGGATAAGCGCCTGCAATCGCTAAACCACACTCCTCGTCGTTATCAACCGTGCCAAGAACACGGATGACCTGACCACGAAGGTCTATTCTTGCGAGCAATCGAAGAACTAGCAAGAACAAGAATGAAGCACACACTCAAGTTGAGGTTTGAAACTTGTTTCTGCTGCTCTCTAGCAGTCGGAGAACAAGGATAAAGTTCCACACATGGGTAACTATTCTCAAATCAAAACCTAAGGAGATAGATAGGGGCTTGTCCAATATATATAGCCAAGGATGGCTGCTAGGAGTTGGTCTCACGCCACTTTAATTACATGGGAACTCAGCCCAAAATTATGGTGGCACAGCACCTAAAAGACAGAGACCGTCGCACTTTTTGACTGCTGTGGCCAGCTCGAGTGGAATTTGATGATGAGGCCAGATCCGTTGGAAAGAGCACGAATTTATCTTTTAATCAAGTACTCACTCATCCCGAACGGACTCCGTATGCAATAGTTATGGCCAGTGGAAGGTGGACTACTCCTGGGTGGACGTTTTGGCTTCCTTCTCAGGAATAACTTGTACTATAGCTTGTAGTGATGAGGAATGACGTCCTTGCAGCTCTAAGCCATGATTAAGTAAGCACAAGCATATTATTATGCAGTGGTATATCCTGAAAAATATAATTATACCACCCGAGAAAGCAGAGTTCACTGTTGATTTAGGCTGCATGCGCGTGCCCTTGTGATAGGACCTTGTATAGGAGGTGGTGGTGGTGAGGTCATGGGTGTATCCGACATAGTGATGTCCTCATCATCCTCCCTTCTTGCATTTGAGTCGTCCTCGACTCAAGCTCATCGTTCTCTCAAAATATGGCTTCAAATCTGAAATGTTAAAAGTGGGACTAACCCCAAAATCTGCGGGTAACTCAAGTTTATAAGCATTATCATTAATTCGTTCAAGCACTTTGAAAGGACAATCAGCTCTAGGCATTAATTTAGACTTTCGTAAGTTAGAAATCTTTCTTTCATAAATGCAACCAAACAAGATCACCAGGTTCAAATGTCAATTCCTTTCTACCATGGTTACCAGCAACCCTATATTTCTCAGTCATGCGCTCTATATTTTCTTTTGTGGTCTTATGCAATTTAAGAACAAATTCAGCACGTCTCTTTGCATCAAAGTTTACCTTCTCCGAAGATGGTAAAGCAATAGATCAATTGGAGCACGAGGGTTAAAGCCATACACAACCTGAAATGGAGTCATTTTTGTCGTAGAGTGCAATGTACGATTATAGGCAAACTCCACATGAGGTAGGCATTCTTCTCATATCTTCAAATTCTTCTTTAGAACAGCCCTCAACATGGTTGACAAGGTTCGATTCACCACTTCAGTTTGGCCATCGGTTTGAGGGTGACATGTGGTAGAGAACACTAGCTTTGTCCCTAATTTGCTCCATAAAGTTCTCCAAAATGGCTCAAGAACTTGGCATCACGATCTGAAACAATAGTACAAGGCATACCATGCAAACGAACAATTTCTTTGAAGAATAAATCAGCAATATGAGTGGCATCATCGCTCTTGTGGCATGGAATGAAATGTGCCATTTTAGAGAATCGGTCCACAACAACAAAAATACTATCCCTTCCCTTCTTTGTTCTAGGCAATCCTAAAACAAAGCCCATAGATATATCTTCCCAAGGAACACTAGGAGCAGGGGCGGCATGTACAAACCATGTGGGTTTAGATGAGACTTAGCTTTTTGGCATGTAGTGCAGCGTGCAACAAAGCGACTGACATCACGTCTCAGCTTTGGCCAAAAGAAATGTTCAGCCAGTACATCCTCCATCTTTTTAGCTCCAAAGTGTCCCATCAATCCTCCTCCATGCGCCTCCTGTAACAACAAAAGACGAACGGAGCTAGCTGGAATGCATAGCTTGTTAGCTCTAAACAAGAATCCATCATTGTTAACAAATTTGTGCCAACTTTTCCATTTTACAATTTAGCAAGACTTCTTTGAAATCATTATCCTGAGCATAGAGATCTTTTATGGTTTCCAAGCCAAAAATTCTACAATCAAGTTGAGACATCATTGCATATCTTCTAGACAATGCATCAGCAATCACATTATCCTTCCCTTTCTTGTATTTGATGACATAAGGAAATGATTCAATGAATTCTACCCACTTAGCATGTCTACGGTTCAGTTTGCTTTGACTACGAATATGCTTAAGTGCCTCATGATCAGAATGTATGACAAATTCTTTAGGCCATAAGTAATGTTGCCACATTTCTAAAGATCGCACAAGAGCATACAATTCTTTATCATACGTAGAATAATTCAGAACAGGCCCACTTAATTTTTCACTGAAATAAGCAACAAGTTTACCTTCTTGTATCAATACACCACCAATTCCAATACCGCTTGCATCACATTCAAGTTCAAAGGTCTTACCAAAATCTGGAAGTTGAAGTAATGGTGCATTTGTGAGCTTTTCTTTTAAAAGATTAAAGGCAGCTTCTTGCGCTTGCCCCCAATGGAAGGAAACACCTTTCTTTGTCAATTCATTCAATGGTGCAGCGATGGTGCTAAAATCCTTCACAAAGCGTCGATAGAATCCAGCAAGTCCGTGAAAGCTCCGCATTTGTGTGACCGTGCTTGGAGTCGGCCAACTCTTGATTGCTTCAATCTTGGCTTCATCAACCTCAATTCCCTGCGGTGTCACAACATAGCCAAGAAAGCGAGACTCGATCGGTGCAAAGGAGCACTTCTCAAGGTTACCAAACAAATGTGCATCTCTCAAAGCATTAAAAACATCATGTAAGTGTTCAATATGTTCAGAAAGAGACTTGCTATAGATCAAAATGTCATCAAAGTAGACCACCACAAATTTTCCAATAAAAGCACGTAAAACTTCATTCATCAATCGCATAAACGTGCTAGGTGCATTAGTCAAACCGAAAGGCATAACTAACCACTCATACAAGCCAAATTTAGTTTTGAGCGCTGTTTTCCATTCATCCCCAAGTTTCATTCTAATCTGGTGATATCCACTTCTTAAGTCAACTTTGAAAACACAATAGAGCCACTCGGTTAAATCTAGCATATCATCCAACCTAGGAATAGGGTGGCGATACCTATGATTATATTATTGATAGCTCTACAATCCACACACATTCACCATGATCCATCTTTCTTAGGTACTAAAAGCACGAGAACAGCACAAGGACTAAGGCTTTCTCGAGCGTACCCTTGTCGAGCAAGTCTTGCACTTGACGTTGTATCTCCTTAGTCTCCTCTGGATTGGTCCTATATGCTGCTCGGTTTGGTAATGTTGCTCCTGGAATCAAGTCAATTTGATGTTCAATTCCCCTCAAAGGTGGCAGCCAGGGGTACCTCATTTGAAACACATCCTCATACTCCTGCAAAGGTTAACAATAGCGAAGGCAAAGAAACAGGTATATTTTGAATGAAAACAAAGTCTCTTTGCAAATCAAAGCATAACATCCAACATTACATTCTATCATGTCAATTAAATCAGATTTTGTAGCTAGCATGACAGCACCCTTTAACTTGATTTCAGCTCTCTTAGAATTGGATTCTTTCTTCTTTGGTTGTGCTAATTCTTTGGTTCTAATCTGATTTTCACTTTTAGCACTCTCCTTCTCTCTTTCACTTTCTCTAAGTCATCTTTCAAAATTGCAGCGGGGGACATGGGAAGCAAAACAATTTTCTTTCCTTTATGCATAAAAGTGTATTGGTTAGTTCTACCATCATGAGAAGCATTTTTATCATATTGCCAAGGTCTACCTAACAGCAAAGAGCATGCTTGCATAGGTACAACATCGCAATCAGCATGATCATGATATGAACCAAGAGAAAATGCAATCTCACCATTCTTGTTACCTTCAATTTTCCACTTGAGTTGAACCATTGAATGTGGTAGGGATGTGGGTGTTGTGTTGTGGTCAAGCCAAGCTTCTCAACCATCTCCATACTTGCAAGATTATTGCAACTCCCTCCATCAATGATAACTTCGCCTGAGCGCTCATTGATGACAAATTTTGTTTGGAACAAGTTATGGCGTTGGTTACATTCAGCACTCTCTGTTTGCACACTAAGGACACGCTTCACAATGATGCTCATGTATCTTTACGAAATTTGGCACCCAAATGCTCCTCCTCATGTTCACCCCTTGATCTTCACTGCGAGTCGGTAACAACTAAAGCAAAATCTTCTTCAACGTCACTAGCGAAGTGTACTCACCATCTTCCCGAACAATTAAAGCCGCTGACTTGGACAATCACGCATCATGTGTCCAAATCCTTTGCATCGATGGCATTGCGTCGCGTGTCGACTTGTGGATGCAATTGAAGAAGAATTCTTTGTGTCGGAGATATGTGATGGAGTGGAAGTAGAGGCAGCGGGGCGCCCACGGTTGGAGGGTGGAAGTGCTCATCCAAGTAGTGGATGGAGCCTTTACTTGCACTTGGCTTGGTCGTGACGAAGAAGAGCCTCCAAAGTTCCCTCTCATCTTGGAATGTCGTCCTGTACTTCCCTTTCGACTTTGCAAGCAAGATGAAATAAGCAGTGTGAGTTGTATTCTTTATAATCAAGTATGTCACGAATTTCATGGTTAAGTCCACCTAGAAATCTAGCCATCTTAGCATCTTCATTATCTTCCAAACCACACATAACTCACAAATTTGCATTTCTTGATAATACTCCTCTCAGATTTATTTCCTTGATTTAAGCGTTGTAATTTATTGAGCAAGTCACGAGCATAGTAAGAAGGAACAAATCTGGCCCTCATCATTCTTTTCAAAGCATTCCATGTTCTAGGTATGTTGTTATGATTTCTACATGTATCATTCCACCAAATGGAAGCAAAATCAGTAAATTCACTAGTAGCAGCCCTAACTCTTCTATTTTGGAAATTCATAGCAAGCAAATTTTTGTTCTCTGCTAATTCCCAATCAAGATAAGCATCAGGGCATACTTTCCAGCAAATGGAGGCATTGTAAATTTAATCTTTCCTAATGGATCATCACGTACCTCCGTTGTTCCGCTGATTTCTACCCATACACATCGATTGTGTCGAAGGCGCCGATGATCATGATCATTGTGTGAGTTGAAACCATCATCGTCCTCTGTATCGACAACGTAGTTGTTTTCTTCTTCTTCTACCCCATTTGCCCAGAGCGGGCAGCAAGCGGTGTTCGATGTCTGGTGCACCATTTTGTCTTGGTTCATGATTGACTGATTGGCGGCATGTGGTGGTTGTCGTCTATCAAGGCGATCAACACGTTCACGAAGTGTCGCAAGGTTGTTTGTTGATCTCAGCCATAGCATTGTCGTGGTTCTCAGCATGCACATTGAGCAAGCGTGTAAAGTGTTGTATGATTCCTCTCGTGCGGGGTGTGAGAATTTCAGCTTGGTTTTCTTCATAGCTTCCATTGTCATCTGCCATGGTTAGCAATAAACAAGGAAACACACAAAAGTATATAGTTCCCTATCACTACTACTTGCTGAAAAGATCAAGTGTCTCTTTCTCTTGCTCTCAACAAGCTCTTACCAATTCTTACAAGTGCAGCAAGGGGTGCAATCCTGATAGAGTCGGAGTGCCCGATCTTTCGGTGAGAAGATAACTTTCGATTCTGGTGGAGGTGACTCTCGCGATCCGACTACAAGCGAGCAGTCGTGTGCGCCTTAGCAATCGTTGAACCAACTCCGAAGGTTATTGACCTTCTTTGGGTAGCACGATCAACTTTGAACACGAGGTTCAATTCCTGCGAGCAATCGAAGAACTAGCAAGAATAAGATAGAGGCAACAATGAATCTGCAATAGTAATTTGATTCAACTCAAAGTGGGGTTCTCAAAAGCTGTCTCGCGGTGGTCGTGACACAAGCGAAGAAGCGAGTTTGCACAATGGCTAAACTAACACAAAGAAAAACCCGCCTTACAAGAGGAACTCGGACCCAACTAAATAGATGGAGGAGGTAATTTGGCCAGCACTATGGAAGGGCGAAATCTCCTCCCATCCTTCCATAATCTGTCTGAAATTAGATTTTATTACATGGGTCAGCCCAAATGATGGGTGGCGCAACACCCCTTTTATTTGTTGCCATCTTCTTGACCTTCATTCCTTAGGAGAATCACCGATTCGGTCCACGTGCAGGATCGAGTCATCGGTCCTTGAATCATATCTGGAGGTGTGGTAGCGGCGGTGATGTGGTTGGGCGAAGAAGTGGGGTCCTCATCATCCTCCCTTCTTGAATCGAAGTCGACCTCGGCGGGATCTGCTCTTCCTCACCTACATAGGGCTTTAAATCGCAACATTGAAACTAGAAGAAACACCATAGTCTGCGGGAAGGTCAAGTATATATGCATTATCATTTATTTGTTTTAAAATCTTGAAGGGTCCATCGGCACGTGGCATCAATTTGGACTTGCGCAAGCGAGAAAGCGGTCTTTTCGCAAGTGTAACCAAACAAATCACCAGGTTGAAAGGTAACATGTTGTCGTCCTTTACTACACGCAATTTGGTTCTTTGCATTCATCGCTCAATGTTCTCCTTGGTACGCTCATGCAATTGCAATATCAGATCACACGTTGGTTAGCATCATGATTCATGTCCTCGAGAAAGGACACGAGAGATCAAATCAATTGGTGCCACGAGGAATAAAGCCATAGACAATTTGGAAAGGGCACATCTTTGTGGTGGAATGGACAGAGCGATTGTAAGCAAATTCAATATGTGGCAAACATTCCTCCCACATTTTGATTCTTCTTTAGAACAGCCCTAAGCATGGTAGACAAAGTTCTATTAACAACCTCGGTTTGACCATCTGTTTGAGGATGACATGTAGTCTTGAATAGTAACTTAGTGCCCAATTTGTTCCATAGAGTGCGCCAAAAAGACTAAGAAATTTTGTATCACGATCTGAGACTATCGTATTAGGAACACCATGCAAGCGAACAATTTCACGAAAGAATAAATCAGCAACATGAGTAGCATCATCACTCTTATGACACGGTATGAAGTGAGCCATTTTGGAAGCGATCCACAACCACAAAAATACTATCCCTCCCTTCTTTGTTCTAGGCAATCCCAAAACAAAATCCATCGAGATATCCTCCCAAGGAGTGTTGAACAGGGAAGGGCATGTACAAACCGTGTGGGTTAAGTGCGGACTTAGCTCGTTGACATGTGGAGCAACGAGCAACAAATCTCTCCACATCGCGTCGCATCTTTGGCCAAAAGAAGTGATCAGACAGGATGTCCTCGGTCTTCTTGACACTGAAGTGCCCCATAAGTCCGCCTCCGTGTGCTTCTGTAATAGCAAAAGCGAATAGAACTAGCTGGAATGCACAGCTTGTTAGCACGGAACAAGAAACCATCATTCATGAAGAACTTGCCATATGTTCGCCCATCCTTACAATTCAATGACGTCCTTGAAATCGGGATCAAGAGCGTCTTGCTCCTTGATGTTGCAGCCCAAAATTCTAAAATCAAGTTGTGAGAGCATGGTGTATCGGCGAGACAAAGCATCAGCAATGACATTTTCTTTCCCTTTCTTGTGTTTGATGACATAGGGAAATGACTCAATGAATTCTACCCATTTTGCATGCCGACGATTCAGATTAGTTTGGTTTCTAATATGCTTTAAAGATTCATGATCAGAATGAATAATGAACTCTCTAGGCCACAAGTAATGCTGCCATGTTTCCAAAGTTCGAACTAATGCAAATAATTCTTTGTCATAAGTTGAATAGTTCAAACTAGGACCACTCAACTTCTCACTTTGAAATCATAACCGGTTTTCCTTCTTGCGACAACCGCCACCCAACCCAATTCCACTAGCATCGCATTCTAGTTCAAACATCTTTGTGAAATCGGGAAGCTGAAGTAAAGGAGCATGGATCAACTTATCTTTCAAAATCGTGAAGGCCGTTTCTTGTTCGCCCCCAAGAGAAGGAACACCTTTCTTTGTGAGTTCGTTGGCGGAGCAGCGATGGTTCAAAATCACGCACAAATCTGCGATAGAAGCCAGCAAGCCCAAGAAAACTCCTAATCTGCGTGACCGTTGATGGAGTTGGCGATTATGTATTGCTTCAATCTTGGCTTGGTCGCCGATACCACGAGCTGTAACAACATAGCCAAGGAAAGACACGATCGTGCGAAGCGCACTTATCGAGTTGCCAAACAAGCGTGCGATGCGTAAGCGATAAAAACAACACGCAAATGATCGCGATGTTCCTCTAAAGACTTGCTGTAAATGAGTATGTCATCAAAATAGACAACCACAAATTTGCCTATGAAGACCGCAAAACTTCGTTCATAAGTCTCATGAAAGTGCTAGGTGCATTAGTTAACCCAAAAGGCATAACTAACCACTCATACAACCAATTTAGTTTTGAAAGCTGTTTTCCATTCATCCCCTAGCTTCATACGAATCGATGGTATCCACTCATAAATCAATTTTGGAGAACAAGCGAGCACCACTTAATTCATCAAGCATATCATCTAATCTGGGAATAGGATGGCGATAGCGGATGGTAATGTTGTTAATGGTATGACAATCAACACACATCGCCAGGACCCATCTTTCTTGGGCACGAGGAGCACGGGAACAGCACATGGGCTAAGAGATTCACGAGCGTACCCTTATCTATTAATGGCTGGACTTGGCGTTGAATTTCTTTTGTTTCCTCGGGATTGGTGCGATGCGGTCGCGATTGGGCAATGATGCTCTGGAATAAGGTCAATCGATGTTCAATGCCGGATAGGTGGAAGTCCAGCCAGTGCGTCTTGTGGGAAAACATCGGAATATTCACGCAAAGGTTAGTGATGGACGGGTGCAAAGAAGGCGGCATATCATCCAGCGAAAACAGAACACTGTGTGCACATGAGAGCAAAGCAACGGAAGCACGAGCAAGGCAATCATCAATTCGACTTGAGTAGCTAGCAACACGGGAGACTTCAATTTCAAATCAGTTGAGCAAATTGATATTGGGCGTTTTGTTGCAAGAATTACAGTAGCTACAACTTGATTTTCACTTAGAGTATGCTTCGGTTTTCTCTCTAGTTGTCCTAGCAAGTTCATCTTTAACAATTTGTTCGAGAGTCATTGGGTGCAATACAATTTTCTTTCCTTTAAAGATGAGGAATATTGATTAGTTAGACCCGGTATGCAAAGAATCGGTATCATATTGCCAAGGTCTACCTAGTAACATGGAACATGCTTGCATAGGCACAACATCACAATCGGCATAATCATGAGTGCGAACCCATAGCAAAGTGAATGCGCCTGAGCGTGTTACCTTCAATTTACCACTCGAATTGAGCCCTTTGGATGTGGTAGGGGTGGGGATGTGGTCGTGTAGGTAAAGCAAGCTTCTCCACCAAATCTGTACTAGCCAAGTTGTTGCGGCTTCCACCATCGATAATTATCTGAGCGGATCGTTTCTTGACAACACCTTTGGTTTGGAAAAGATTGTGGCGCTGATTGTGCTCTGTTTGTAGCGATCGAGTCACGAGTACGTTGGACCACAATACTCAAATACTTATCGGCATCGATGGCGACAACATGTACTTCATGATCGAATCACGATGTCTTGTTACGCAGCGTCGATAGCAAGCATGGCATCGTTTCATCATCAAATCACTAGTGAAGAATACTCACCATTATCACGTATAACCAGCACTCGCTTGTTTGGACAATCACGCATGATATGTCCATGGCCCTTACAGGGTGGCACTAGGCGTCCTTGGTCCGTCTGTAGAAACAGCGAAGCACCTTGTGTTGATCCACGGGGTGCAGCCACACTGCTGCGAAGGTGTGATGTGGAGTCGGCGTCACGGTGTGTTGTCTATTGGTGGATGGAGGCGGCGCGGCCGAATGGGAGCAGGATGAAGGCGAAGCACTTGGAGTCAAGAGTGAGTGCGACTGCGAAAAAGTTAGCTCGTGTTCTCGTTTGGCGACCTGCACTTCTCGTTTAGCTTTGCATGCAAGATGGAACAATCGAGTAATAGAATTGTAATCCTTGTAATCAAGAATGTCACTGTATCTCACGGTTCAACCCACCCAAAAACCGTGCCATAGCTGCATCCTCATTCTCAACTAAACCACAGCGCAACATACCAATTTGCAAGTCACGAAATCTTGCTCGGCGAATTGGTACCTTGGCGTAAGCGTTGTAGTTTATTAAGCATGTCACGAGCATAGTATGAGGAACAAATCGATTCGCATGAGTAGTTTCAAAGCTTCCCGGGTTGTGGGAATGTTATTACGATGCGTGTGGCGGTGTTCTCTCCACCAAGCGGATGCAAAGTCGTGAATTCACTAGTGGCAGCCCTAACTTGGTTATGTGCGGGAAAAGCATGGCATGCAAACTTTTGATCAACGGCTAATTCCCGGGTAAGATAAGCATCCGGATCATATTTTCCATTAAGCGCGGGAATGGTTATCTTAACCTTAGCAAATGAATCATCTGAGCACGTACCTCACGGCGATCTTCTTTGTCGGTACATACCATGTGGATGGGCGCGTGGTTGTCGGCGACCTCGAGCTGCGTTGTAGTCGTCACGCTCATCATACTCGGTATCACTGCATAAACATCCTCAACTTGATGCGCAATGTCGCTGTGGGTAGCTTGGCCTTGAACAACGGTAGCAAGTGTGCGTGATAGCTCCTCAAGGCGTGTCACTATTGTGGCGATTAGTGTTGGTGGCGCCTTGGGCGGTCGCATTTCATCGAGTTGTAGTCGTTTTGATCGAGCGTCCTCAAGTTGAGCAAGATGTGCACTTGTTTGTCGCATGTCCTCCTCAGCGCCTTAGGTATGTAGGCGCATTTGGCGTTCAAAGTGTTGAATAATGCCCTAGTGCGAGGAGAATGTCTTTGTGGTGGATTACGAGATGCTCAAAGTTCTGCCATTGTTAGCGAAAAAAGCGAAAACAAGGGAAACACAAGTATATGTCGTGCAACTAATAGGTTGTGGTTATGTCAAGACACACCCTCACAAGCCGGTATCGAACTCTTACCAATTCTTACCAAGTCACAGGGCTGATCGGCAACCAGCGGATGGAGATTGGATGGAGCGATTGCCAGGTGACACGAGTGCATTATTTGTAGAGACGTGGAGCTTGGAAGGTTCAAATATGTAGCAAGGATTAGCACAAGTCAAATCAGCAATGCAAGTTGAAAATTCGTTCAAAGTACTAGTCAAAATTGCTGATCCTAGCCCAAACCGATGAAAAGCTAATCAATATCAGAAGCAAAAAGGCTCAGAAAGGGGGTGGGGCTGCGAGGCGGTGGTGTACACAAATCCGGGACACGGGAGCAAAATTCTAGGCAAAGCAGGAAAGGTTAAATTTTGCGAACTTAGAGGCGTTTTGAGGCCCTAAGCGATGTTTTTGAGTCGAACGAATTTTTGAGCCACGGGAACTCAATCAGACCTGGATTTATCAATTTTCGGATGTAGCTTTGCGTTCCGGTCGTTTGAGTACTCGAACAGCCCAAACGGACGTCGTATGCAAAAGTTATGGCAGTTTTAAATGCGGGGTGTCGGAAGGGTTCCGAATCCACTTCAAAAGGAAAGCTTGATTCAAAACCACAGAGGCTGCAGTTTTTCCTTCTTAACCAACCCAAGCCAAACCAAAAATAGCTATACTTTCCCTATTCTTCCCTCTGATCCTTTCCAAACCGAAGTCAAATCGATCTGGACTTTCCTGATCCCTCAAACCGAAACCAATATATGGAAGGTCTCTGCTCAGAATTTTCTCCTCTTTTTTTTTCTTCTTCTATATTTTTTCTTCTCTCTTTTTTTGTTCTTCTTCTTCTCCTTTTTCATTTTTTCTCCGCGATTGGCTTGTTGTGCGGCGGGAAGTGCTAGCAGCGTGGCATGGGGTGGTAGGGTCGGGTCGGCAAAGGCGATGATGAGGAACCTCTGACGAGTCAAGGTCATAGAAGATGCAAAGCGATAGCAAGATGCAAAGACAAGGCGAACTAAACACCAATCTAAACTAAGACCAGCAACTCAACATGGCGATGCAGCGAAAATTCAACAATGCAAAATCTTGATAAGAAAGATGCAAGGCACAGATGGTTTTGGACAGCGGATGATCTACTACTATTTTTTTGGCCTTTTACGGACTTTAGGTTTGAAAAGAAATGATCTACTAACTCTCACGATGAACACGAAATCGATACCACTTGATAGAGTCGGTGCGATCTTTCGGTGAGAAGATAACTTCGATTACGGTGGAGGTGACTCGCGATCCGACTACAAGCGAGCAGTCGTGTGCGCCTTAGCAATCGTTGAACCAACTCCGAAGGTTATTGACCTTCTTTGGGTAGCACGATCAACTTTGAACACGAGGTTCAATTCCTGCGAGCAATCGAAGAACTAGCAAGAATAAGATAGAGCAACAATGAATCGCAATAGTAATTTGATTCAACTCAAAGTGGGGTTCTCAAAGGCATCTCGCGGTGGTCGTGACACAAGGCGAAGAGCGAGTTTGCACAATGGCTAAACTAACACAAAGAAAACCCGCCTTACAAGAGGAACTCGGACCCAACTAAATAGATGGAGGAGGTAATTTCGGCCAGCACTATGGAAGGGCGAAATCTCCTCCCATCCTTCCATATCTGTCTGAAATTAGATTTTATTACATGGGTCCAGCCCAAATGATGGGTGGCGCAGCACCCTTTTATTTGTTGCCATCTTCTTGACCTTCATTCCTTAGGAGAATCACACGATTCGAGTCCACGTGCAGGATCGAGTCATCGGTCCTTGAATCATATCTGGAGGTGTGGTAGCAGCAGGTGATGTGGTTGGAACTGAAGAAGTGGTGTCCTCATCAAATCCGGTGGCTGGTTCGTGATAAACTGATCTCAAGTGTGAGTAAGCGATTGCAAGACTTATCACTGTATGGTTAGTAAAAGTGGAGCTCGGAAAGGCTTTATAATGAGTAGCAGCGGAAAACAATCAGCCAATCTCAGAATTTGCATAGAATTGAATAAGTGTTCGAAACTAGCAATTAGCCTATGTTGCTGATCAAACAAAGATGGATATTAGGCTAAAACAAAAGATATGGCAGTGGATACAAGTGGTAAACACAACAAAATTCAAGCATATGCAATTTGCAACTTGGGAGCACAAGATGGATCCAACTTTGTATTTTGCTGATTTCTGTCCACCAGACAGCAGGTCGGTATTTTGGCCGTATCTTTTAGTCAGGTGCCTTTTTTCAATGATTTTTTGGTTTTCCTCCTGACGGCTTTTGCAACAACTTTTCTTTTGGACAAACGTTCTGAAATTCAACTGAGAATTTTGCACGAATTTTCAATTGCACACAGATGCAGATTTCAGGACAGCAATTAGGTCTTATTGAAACCTTCACAGATTTCTCGTGCTTGTAAGTATGGATATGAAAATTGGCATCAACATAGCATACTAAGTCACGGATTGGCTCCTTTTGGTTTCACTCGAAAGGATAAGGAAGTGTGATTTATGGTGTTTTTGGTGGTGGTTGCAAAGATGGACAGATTCTGCCGAGATGGAATTTTTTTGGACTTTAGGAATGGATTTTGATGTGGGAGATGAACAAGATGAACAGCAACAAGACAATACTAGAACAGAGCATAAACTCAATTTAGCAAAAACAAAATTAACTAATTGAAAGGCACAAAGGGTTTGGACAGCGGAGAACAAATTTTTGTGGGGCAAATTTTACGGACTCTAGGAGAAGCGAAATGAAACAACTAAACTAGATACAAGAACTCACGGTCAACCGTTGCTCGATACCAAATGATGCGCACAAGGCGGCCCGATCTTCGGTGAGGATAACCCGATTTGGCGGAGGATGACTTTGGCGATCCGACTCACGAACCACACAAGGATAAGCGCCTGCAGTCGCTAAACCACACTCCTCGTCGTTATCAACCGTGCCAAGAACACGGATGACCTGACTGATGAGGACATCACTTCTATGGATATAGCCACACCTGCAAATCCATCACCTACGCATCAATCGGTCCCCGTTGCTGTAATACATGGACCGATTACTCGAGCTCGCGCCGTCAACTCAATTACCGGTGAATTCGTTCCTCGGGCTTCATACGAATATTTTAATGGATGGAATGCTATTTAATTCTTGTGATGATGTCCTTTGCCTCAGGAACTTGGGTGAGGAACCAACCAAGATGAAGGATAGAAGAGAAGTGCGAGTTCGGTTCAGATTCGACTCAGGACAGGGCTGACTTGTTTCGGCCGCCACGGCTACATCCGGACTCCGTTTTGGGCGTTCTTGTACTTCACTGAAAGCTTATCAAGTCTACTTTCCAACGGATCTGGAATCACATCAAACTCCTTCTGAGTTGACGGGAATCGTTCAATCAAGCAGCGTCACTTTTTCAGTCCAAGTCAAAAGTGGGCCTTTGGCCTTGTAACAAGGAAAGCCCACTTAAGGCTGCACCTAGGGTTCCTAGACGCCTCTCCACAATAAAAACAGCCAGCCGCTGCCATTAGATGGTGGGTTTTTTAGATCAAAGATAGCAGTTGCTACTTCTTGTAATCGCGCGTGTTGGCTAAACCGCCCGAATTACTTGTCATCGAAACCCTCTTTTGTGATTCGAATGAACTCGTGGTTTCAATTATAATTTCAGTGCTTGTTCATCTTGTTCTTGCGTGTTCTTGATTGCTTGCGGGGACAAAGGCCTTCGTGGTCGGGTTGATCGTGCACGGCAAGATCAATAACAACCGAGGTGTAGCGATTGCTAAGGCGCATCGTGCAGGGGCGGTGTAGTCGGATCGCCAGCGTCTTCTTCCACCCAATCGAATCTATCCCTCTCTCATGAAGGTCGGGACCTATCCTCCTATCACTGACCACGAAGGTCTATTCTTGCGAGCAATCGAAGAACTAGCAAGAACAAGGATGAAGCACACACTCAAGTTGAGGTTTCGAAACTTGTTTACTGCTGCTCTAGCCGAGTCAGGAAGTTCCACACATGGGTAACTATTCTCAAATCAAAACCTAAGGAGATAGATAGGGGCTTGTCCAATATATATAGCCAAGGATGGCTGCTAGGAGTTGGTCTCACGCCACTTTAATTACATGGGAACTCAGCCCAAAATTATGGTGGCACAGCACCCTAAAAGACAGAGACCGTCACACTATTTTGACTGCTGTGGCCAGCTCGAGTGGAATTTGATGATGAGGCCAGATCCGTTGGAAAGAGCACGAATTTATCTTTTAATCAAGTACTCACTCATCCCGAACGGACTCCGTATGCAATAGTTATGGCCAGTGGAAGGTGGACTGCTCCTGGGTGGACGTTTTGGCTTCCTTCTCGGGAATAACTTGTACTATAGCTTGTAGTGATGAGGAATGACGTCCTTGCAGCTCTAAGCCATGATTAAATAAGCACAAGCACATTATTATGCAGTGGTATATCCTCAAAAATATAATTATACCACCCGAGAAACGAGTTCACCTGTTGATTTAGCTGCTGTGCGCGTGCCCTTGTGATAGGACCTTGTATAGGAGGTGGTGGTGGTGAGGTCATGGGTGTATCCGACATAGTGATGTCCTCATCAGGGAGAGGCCACTTCTGCTTCTGGACCTCCCCGTCATATTCATCGGCGATCTGTTTGAGTGAGTCACTCGCTCAAAATCAGGTTTGTCCAGTTTCTGCCTTCACTCTGCGAAGGATGTGACTCATGCATTATCGGCGAGTCTTGGACTAATGCTATGCATGAGAACTTGAAAACTTCGAGAGGAACAAAGTCGGCAGCTTGTAGAGCGTCCATCTGGTCATAATGTCATTGGGACCAAGTGGGTGTTCAAAAACAAGCAGTGAGGATGGGGTTGTCATTACGCAACAAGGCTAGGCTAGTTGCAGGGGCTTTTCTCGAGTTGAGGTCTTGATTTTGAGGAGACCTTTGCCCTGTAGCTAGACTAGAGGCTATTAGAATCCTGCTTTCATTCTCGCATCCGGAGCTTCAAGCTCTATCAAATGGATGTCAAGAGTGCATTCCTCAATGGCTATATTGAGGAAGAGGTTTATGTCAAACAACCTCCGAGTTTGAGAACCCCAAGTTTCGAGTCATGTATACAAGCTCTCCAAAGCCCTTTATGGACTCAAGCGAGGCCCCAGCATGGTATGAGAGGCTCAAGTCTTATCTTCTCAGCCATGACTTCAAAATGGGTGTAGTAGACAAGACTCATTCATCGACACCATGAGTCGCATTTTCTTCTCGTCGGTTTATGTGGGCGATATCATTTGGTGGCTCGTCTCATTCGCTTGTGTCTCGGTTTTACGAGGTGATGAGCCTGAGTTTGAGATGAGTATGATGGGCGAGTTGAGCACTTTCTTGGCTTCCAAATCAAGCGGACTCGGGAGGTACTTTTCTTGCATCAAGGTAAGTATACGTGACCTCCTAAAGCGCTTGATATATCGATGGGAAGCGGTGATGACTCCTATAGCCACCACTTGTTGTCGTCGAGCCCGTTGAGGATGTTGAGCCTGCTTGATCAAAAGAGTTTGAGCATGATTGGCTCCCTCTTGTACCTCAACGCTTGAGGCGGACATACATTTATTTGTGTGTGCGTGCGCTCGATTTCAAGCTTATCCTCGCGCCTCTCACGCCAGACGGTCAAGCGCATCTTCAAGTACCTTCGTGCTACCACGATTATGGTATTTGGTACTCTTCTTCTTCTTGTCTATCTCTTAGAGCCTTTTTCGATGCCGACTTTGCTAGCTGTAAGATAGATAGGAAGAGCACTTCTGGCACTTGCCAATTCATTGGCACTTCTCTTGTTTCTTGGTTATCTAAGCGATGCAGGGTTGCCTGATCCCTTCTTTGAGGCGAGTATATTCTTTGTAGCTTGATTCGTAGCCAGGTTCTCTGAATGAGATCGACCTTGCGGGACTTTGGGTTAGAGATAGAGAGTGTGCCACTTTTCTATGACAACATTTATGCTATTTGCATTGCTAAAAACCCAGTGCAACATTCCCGGACCAAGCACATTGATATTAGATATCACTTCCTTAGAGACCATGTGGAGAAAGGAGATATCGCGCTTGATTCGTGAGGCGATCTTGATTAGCCGATATCTTCACCAAGCCTTTGGATAACTCCAGATTTGTTGTCTTGAGGAGTGAGCTTGGAGTCGTGAGCCCTTACGGCCTCTCGTGAGGGGGAGCTGGTTTGTATATTATGTATTATATGTTTTCTTCCAGCTTTTCTTTTCTTTGTGTTTCTTCTGGGTGACTTTGGGCTTGTTTTCTGGCGTGCCTTGCATGGACCTCTTATCTTGTGCTTTAGGTTGCTATCATGCGTGATTAGCTGTTCTCTCTTCTCTCTAGGTTGAGTTCCCTCACAGTCTTATAAGTCTAGCTGGTATTGGGCCTCTTGGGTAGACTGGGTCTGTGTGCACTCTTTAGTTGGGATCTAGAGTCAGCTTCTCTATGTCAGTCTCTGGGGAAGATAAGAGCGAGTCTGAACTGTAGTGAGTCTCTTCTATCTTATCTATGCTCAATAGCCATCCAGTTTTGCAGTTTCTCGACTTATTCTCCTTATTCTGTTTTTCTGGTTTTTATTGAGTTCATTCGGGTTTTCTTTATGCCTAATCTTGATAATAACTCAACTTTAACCAGATTTGAGCTTAAAATTGATTCTTTTGTTGAGGGGGAGTTTGGGAATTTGTTCGTGCATTTCATATAGACTACATTTCTTGTTTAATGAGCTTTGTCTATTATGCAATTGATTTCTTCTTCATGCTATACACCATACTACATCATATGGAGAAATCACTAGCTTAGATATGTCCAAGTTCATTTAACTTGCTAGGCTTAAAATGAAATAAGCCTTAAATGAAAAACTTGATGAAACTTGTTGCTTTTACTTGCTAGGTTTCTTCTCTAGAGGTTTGTGCCATAATTTGAGAAATGCAGGTTCTCTAGAGTCCGTATAGCAACTTAGGTGAAACTAGTTTGATCCATGCTAGAGTCCTTCAATTGCTAATAAATCATTGTGCTAAAAATGAAAATTAAACAAAATTGACTCTTCTTGTGCACATACGACTCAACACCTTGCATTCACAAGACCGCTTCCCATTGCACTTGGGATGAACTTGGAATACATCGTGTTTGACCTAGACCATCCCTTAAGAGCTCATCTTGAGATGGTCGCATCGGCTTGAGTCAATTGGTTGTCAAAAGAAAATGCAAATAAATTAAAAACAATGACATATGTGGGTAAAGAATGTAAATAATGTCAAACATTTGCACCCCGCTATGTCTTGTATGCTGATAAATTAAAACTTGCATTAAGTGATAAATGAGCCCGAAGGACCTTGTATGCTCTTTTAGATTCCCCAAAGTGTTGAGTAGGTTGAACTCTAGGGTTTCCTTTTGATCCTTAGAGTGGCTATTCTTCTATTTTTGAAACTAAAGCTAAGTGCTGCACTTTTCAAATCTTGCTAAAAAAATGAAATATTCAAAACTAAGCTTGTATTTGTACTTGGACATGCCTTAGACTAGTCTAACCTAAAAATTGAGTAGCTTGGTGTCATATCTTATCATTGTGATCAATTGGATAATCTCAAAGCTCCCTTAGGTTGCATTTCATGCATACATAAAAAGAGGGAGAAAATTCCATTTTGGTGCCTATATTGCCAAAAGGGGGAGAAAATGTAGAAAAGGCATCATTAAAAAAAGATAAAAAATGTGAAAGCTTGTGGTTTCTTATGATCTTTGTAAATCTTTGCTATTTCTTATGGATCATAATCACATTTGGCACTTATGATTGGTTTTTAGAGCTTTTGTGGAAAACTTGCTCTTTTCATGGTCTTGCTCTAAATTCTTTCTGCCAACTTGGTCATGATTTTATATCTTTTTCTCTGGACCAAGTTTGGCTTTGCAAACAAATTGCTTTCTTCTTCTCTCATTCAAACTCAAATTTATGCCTTTTGTGTGGTTTGTCAATATACTCATCAAGGGGGGGATTAAAGGACCATGTGGAGGTCCATCTATGTTTGTGATGAGTATTTGACTTTATTTGAGCAAGGTGTGCTCAACTTTGAGTTTGATTTGGATTGATTTTCAAAATAGAGCAATTTGAGTTCTTTGGTGGAGACTAGTCGTCCAGGCCCGAGTGGTCAGGTTTTGGTGGTCGGAAACAGGTTGTCCGACCACCAGTGGTCGGGGCTTTGGCTGCTCGGAGACTAGTCCTCGACCCGAGTGGTGCAGGCTTTGGCTAGTCGGAGACCGTCGTCCAACCCAGTGGTCGGGGCTTTGGTGGTCGGAGACCGATCGTCCGACCCCGAGTGGTGCAGGCTTTGGTGGTCGGAGACCGGTCGTCCGACCCAAGTGGTCGGGGCTTTGGCTGATCGGAGACCGATCGTTCGAACCTCAGTGGTAGGGATGGATACGGTGATCGGACCACGTGAGGTCGGGTTTTCTTTGGTCGACATAGTGTATATCATTCTGTTGAGATCAAAATGTGATTATATGTGTTGTTGGACTTTGCTATGTGATGTGTTTCCTTGTCTTTGATGGTTGCAGGGCGACGGTGCTAGGTCATGGTGAGGCGGAGGATGACCGGGACTAGGCGAGGAGCAAGGGAGGTCCAGACGGTTGGGAGATCACCGAAAGATGATCGGAGGCGGAGTCGGGCAAGTCAAGAAGACAAGGAAAGGAGATGATGCTAACTAGATGCCGCGTGGATCAATGAGGGCCGTCGGATTGAGGTCTAGTTGATAGGTTAGCGGGTCTAGGTAGTATGCTTTGAAAACCATGCAAAAAAACCCGGTATGTGTGTGGGTTTTGGGTTAGCCCTTGCATGGCTGTGTGTGTGGGTTAATCCTAGCCCTTAGATGAGTGATCTAGGGTTGAGGGACTCATCCAAGGGTGGTAGGTGGCCCAAGAGTAGTATAAATAGGGGTGGAGGGTAGCCTCCTCCTTGGAAGGTTTTGAGGTTTGTGCACCTTTGAGCTTTGCCCACATGAAAGTGAGGCCTCCTCCCTTGGAAGGTTTTGAGGTTTGTGAATGCTCCTTTGAGCTTTACCCACATGAAGTGAGGCTTTGTAACCTCTCCTTCCAGAAATGAAAGTTTTATCCATCCATCTCTGAATTTATTTTGCGCATTTACATTATGTCTTTACTTTACACAATTTAAATTCTGCATTTACTTTCCATAATTACATTCTATAATTTACTTTCACACAATTTGGATTTGCCTCCTCCTAAATGCTGTTGATCTTGGATGTTTTGAGTGTGTTCATATGGTTTTACATCGCTTTTGCACTCTTGGATTGAGTAGAGAGCATCTTTTCTTTCAAGTTCCAACTTTGTTCAGAACTTGTTCTTTGCGCAGCATTAAGTATTTGATGTTTATAAAAATCTAGAAAAATTGTTTTTGAGTGATTCTTATTGGAGCAGGTGTGGGACTCGGATATCCACCTGCAGAAAAATTTTGGAGTTCACTTGTTTCACCGTTTGGGCGCCATGAGGTGAAAACCGAGCCCAAACTTTCTGCTCGAAGTTCTTGACTGACTGTGGTCTTCGATTTTCCTGATTTTTCTGTAAGGCTTTTAGAGGAGAAATTTGGTGGAGTTCTTCACGACGCGTCTACTCATAGGAGAACAATTCTCAAAATTTTGTGAGCTGCAGAAACCCACCAACCTCCTGTTCCATTGGAGGACAATTTTCTTGAAATTCTGCTTTTGCTTTTACGAAAGTGACTTTTGTGATTTGAATTGATGTCCTTTCTAAAAGCAAGAGTTGGATTGATTCCTCTTTATCTTGGACACTAGACAACCAGGATTGTGACTCAAAAATCCCCACATATTTTATGGTACTTATCCATGCAAGCTAGGGGTACACATAGTTGTCTAGTTTTTGGGTTTTCACGATTTCCTTTGGCGATCTTGTCGAGGTTTTGTTAGTATTTGGGAAAATTTATTTGCGACCATTCACCCCCCCCTCTGTTCTCCATCTCGATCTTCCACTCAGCCCATCTCCTCGTTGCTCAGCATTCTTGCTAGCCCGACCATCATTGATCCGGCCCAAGCGAAACCCTAGTGCATCGGCCAATGGATCGTTGCCACGTGGACGGCCAGGTTCATTGTCTTCACTTGGCTGTCTCGAAGTCCTCCGAATCGCCATCGTGTCTGTGTGGTCTCCGGCTCAAGCACAAAAGCTGAGGCCCTTTAAAAGCCAGTTTGGACCTTGTCCCGTGTTCCCAGTCCCACGCCGCATCTTTTGCCCCAAGTTTCATCACCCGAGCTCTCACTGTCGTGTTGAACGTGCTCGCCGGAGTAGCTGGGTTCTATCGCCATGTCTTTCCATCGAGCTCTTGTCGTCCATCTATTCTGGTTGAAGTGGAAGCCAGATCCAAATTCATCGCGTCAAGATCTCTCAGATCTATCACTTTTCATCGTCAGGGTGTCGCTGGTACGTCGTAATCTTGGTCATCATCCTCTACTCTGGTGAATGTGCCCTTTGTTGCCATTCTTGGGACCGAAGTCGTGGCGCCAGGTGACATGGATGACACGTTAAGGCTACGTGTGCACCACTCGTCGACCAAATCGGTAGAGCTATTGTGCTATCTCCACGTGTTGCTTGAGTCAGCGGATGAGTCGATCTTTGCCACGTCGACTAATTGGACCCACATATCGATCGGTTGAGCGGTGGACCCTATCCATCGTGGACTAGGATAGTTTCATGGACTTGGTCCATAGAACCGAGGTCCACATGTCGACCTCTAAGGATTTTTAAATTATATTTATTTGAAAAATAGGTGGATGATGTCGACATGACATCATAAATAGATTTTAGAAAAATAATTTGAAATTTTTGAATTTTTCTTTTCTGGTGTTTCTTTTAATTTGAATCTTTTGAGAGCTCGTTCGCCTTCATATGAGCTCCGATTGAAGCGATTCAAATTTGTAAAAAATTGTAAAACTAAATTCTATTCAATGGTGAATTTTATTTGATTTTTGGACATTATTTTCTCTCTATTTTTTTATTTATTTGTTATTCTCTCTTGATTTGCGTAGACGTCGAAATGCCCAGATCGCTCGAGGGTGAAGTGTTGACAGAAGAACAAACTATAGACCAAGCTCCAGATCAAGGTCAAGACCTTTTCCAAGGTAAATTGTGCTTTGATCATGTTGGGCATGTTATTTTATGCTTAGAATTGTTTTCAATTAAATTGGGATCTAGTTATTCAACCAATTGGATTATACCTACCTTTTCATTTGTATTCCATGATTCTTGTCACCTTAGGATGGTTCATTATAAGATGGATGCTAATATATGCCAACATTGGTTGGTTAGATCGTGAATAGCGTGCTTAGCCATGAAGCGGGTTATTGATATCATTTTGGAAGTTCAAATTCAATTTGACTAGTGAAATATGGAACATGTTTACGAATTGGTGTGTCATGTGTTGTCACACAATGATGTTGAGTTGTTGATGGCAGCACAATAATCAATAGGGGTGGTAAATGATTTAGACTAGGGCATGTGGCAGGGGCTATGAGCCATGGAGCGTGAGTGGCATTGAGTTGACATGTTGTTTTATGAGTGAATGTGAGGTGGTTTCAATGAGTGATTGGAAGTCTTGCCTTGGTCTATTAAGGACTTAACCTTGCAAGCCGTTGAACTGGGCTAATGATGTAACCACATGTTTGGAATGGGATAGACCTAACTACGTAAATTACCAAGTCTTAACATTTTATGCCTCGGGAGGATATAACCAAGCTGGTCTGCGGTTATAGGGAATTTGTGTGTGTAGTGGCCTCACATCATCTAGCAGTAAGTCCTTCCTATTCTTCTATTTTCTATGAGGAAAGGAATAGCGAGTTCGGGCTTATTAGGAGGGTCGGTGTTAAGATGGAGTTTTGAAAGGTTTTGTCGTGATCTCTCTGCTTGCACACAAAAGGCTGTATAAACATCTTGGCATTAAGAGTTGATCATGTCTTATGGGTAAAGTGTGTGATGAGGACATCACTTCTTCGTGTTCGCCCACAGCATTGCAGCCACAACTCCTCATCCTATATAAGGACCGATCACTCGAGCTCATGCATGTAAACTGAATTATCAGTACTTTCGTTTCATGGCATATCTAATGACTTGAAGAACTATTTGATCTTTGCTGAAACAAATTGTGTTATTCATTAAGGAATGAAGGTCCTAAGCGCGATGATGGTGAATGGACACGAAGATGATTGCGAGAAAGGAAGGAGTTCTCCATTTGACCACAAGATCTGAAGTCTCCATGATTTGGCAAAAAGAGAGTGGTCTTTGCGTCACCCACGAATTGGCATAAATTGGCCCTTACCATGTAACGAGTCTTTATTTAGAGATAAGAATAATAGGAAGGAGGCCTAGCTTGGAAGCGAATTTGAGGAAGGTCGATTTTGGCCACAAATCAAGGCATGGCGAACAGCCCTCCCTCCACTTCTTTTTATACCACGGTCGGCCTCCAAAGAACTCGGATTTCATTGAGTTTGGGTTGAGCCCTTGTGCAAACTTCAGTTCTTCAGTTGTGTCGGTTGACCACCTGTAAAGACAGCTTAATCGGAATCCACCTTTGTTTTTCGATTGCTTTTCATCTTATTCTTGCTAGTTCTTGATTGCTCACGGGAATAGAACTTGTGTTCAGTTGACCATGCCTTGGCAAAGTCAATAACCTTTTGGAGTTAGTTCAGCGATTGATAAAGCGCAGCGTCGTCGTGCGGTTGTAGTCGGATCGTGAGGTCAATTCCACCGAATCGATAATTATCTACCTCATCGAAAGATCGGGCACCCTTCTCACATCGGTGGTATCGAGTTTCGGGTTGCTCGGTGAGAGATTTCTTGTTTTCATTAGTAGTAGATTGTTTCATCCCTATAGTCCAGAAAAAGCCACAAAAAAAATAGTAGTAGGTCATCCGCTGTCCAAAACCATCTGTGCCTGCAATTTTCCTTTCAGTATTTGTGCTTTGAATTTTCGGTTGCATTGTCAAGTCTAGTTGCTGATTTCTAGTTCTAGTCGGTGTCTAGTTCATCCCTCTCTAGTGCTTCTGGAACCTTTTCAACCTTTCACATCAGTTTTGTTCTTGATATCTTGTGTATTCCATGACTGCCTAGGGCATCCATGCCGTGGTAGCCAACCGTCATTGTTTTGTTTCCTACCATAGAAGAACCTTCTTTATTTGATTTGGCCAGGAAGGAAAGGGTAGGATTCGTTAGAAAAAAGAGACAAAAAAAAGAGAAGAAAAAAATCGAGAAGAGATCTCTTTCCCTAGTTGGGTTGGTTGGCGGGAGATAAGAAAAGATCGGAGGAAGGAAAGTGTAGCTTTGTTTTGCTTGATGCGGCTTGGAAAGGAAGGTATAGGCTGCCCCTCTCGGTTTTGGATCAACTTTCCTTTTGAAAGTGGATTCGGATCCCCTCCGGACACCCTGCGCGCGCCATAACTTTTGCATACGACGTTCGTTTGGGCTGTTCGAGTACTCAAAACGACCGGAACGAAAAGCTACATCCGAAAATTGACAAGTCTAGGTCTAATTGTGTTCCCGAGGCTCTGAAAATTCGTTAAACCCCAAAAAACATCGTTTAGGGCCTCAAAACGTCCTGGGAAGTTCGAAAAAAAAATTTAGACCTCAGTTTCAGTTGTAATTTTTGTTGCTGTGTCCTGGGTTTATGTACATCACTGCCTCACAGACGGTTTGCCTTTTCAAGTCTTTAAACTTCCAGTACACCGCTGCCTTTCTGCTTTGAGCCTTTCTGCGTGCTGAGTTTGATTAGCTTTTCATAGGTCTGGGTTAGGATCAGCAACATTGACTAGTACTTTGAACGAATTTTCAACTTGCATTGCTGATTTGAATTATTGCTAATCCTTTCTACATACTGAAGCTTGTCCTAGCTCCACTTTTCTACACCGTGCAGATTTTTTCGTTCCACCTGGCAATCGCTTTACTTAATCTCCGGAAAGACATTTGACACCGTCGTTGGCGTTCACCCACTGCTACGTGAGAATTGGTGAGTGGAGAAAAGCTTGAGAGTCGGCGACTTGTGACCACATCCTATTAGTTGATAGGGACTCTATACTTGTGATTTTGCTGCTTGTTTTCCAACTAACAATGTCGGTACTAACGAGTCTTGATGAACCACTCACCACGCACCAAGGGATCATTTCCCATTTGGCGCTTTGTGGCGCTTCGGCGGACGGACTCACGGAGGATGTGCGGCTAACCAACGGCGACTTGCTCGGCGAGGAGTCGGGAAGATAGATTCAAGGCCATCAAGAGGGCACAGAAACTACTAACACTACCCTTGCCACAATCTTGGCTCGTCTTGATGGACTTGCGGTGCGCCCGATAGCCCTATTCTTTGCTCCCACGATGCCGACCATACGAGTTCATTGTGCTCAACGTGTTCCCCTTGCTGCAAACAACGCCGGCGCCCCTGATCAGCACCAAACTGAAACCGTGGCCACAGGCGCTGACATGGACGACGATGACGTTAACAACTACGAACACTATGCTGGAGACACCAAGGAGGATCATGCTGCCAACCCCAACGATGATCGTGTTCACCGACAGTTGCGCTTCAACCGACAAGGTATGAGGCGTGATCCCCCGCGTCGTGACCATTCTCATGCTAAGATTAAGTTCACTGTGCCCCCTTTCAATGCAAAATATGATGCTGATGGTTATCTCACTTGGGAACTACTAGTGGATCAAAAATTTGAATGTCATGATTATCCTGAGGAGGGACGAGTTAGGGCTGCCACTAGTGAATTTACCGATTCGCTTCTATTTGGTGGAGAGAACATACATACCCACCATTTGGGAAGCCCTGAAATTACTTATGAGGTTGTTCTGTGATTTCCCTTCACTCCAGGAGGAATTTGGACTCGGGATCAGATCCATTGGAAAGGTTAAATCGATACCTTTCAAACGAGTTGTCGAACGTTGAAAACGGAGTTCGGATGTGGCCGTGTCGTCCGTTTGAAGTACTGCTGCTCCTGGATGATCGAACCGGACTCGGCGACGAATTGGGCTTTATCCTGGGCCTTCCTTGGCGCGTGGGCTGTCCTCGGTGGATGTTCTTGACGTGCTGGTCCAGCAAAGGTGAATGGAAAGGACTTGCTTCCGGATTAAGCCCTCCAGACGTCGTAGACGAAGTAGCGGGCGAAATAGCGACGGTCGGGGACAAAGTAGCGGTCGTAGAGGAAGAAGGGGCAGCGGTTGTATCCTTGGTTGGGATGTCCTCATCACTTCACTTCCAAATCGACCACCGTACCGTATGAATCCGAAAGAAACAAAAGAAATTCTGCGACAAGTACAAGCACTTCTTGACAACGGGTATGTACGTGAGAGCCTGAGTCCTTGTGTTGTTCCTGTGATTTTAGTCCTAAGAAAGATGGTACATGACGCATGTGTGTAGATTCTAGAGCGATTAACAACATCACTGTTAGATACCGCCATCCTATATCCCTAGGTTGGATGACATGCTAGATGAATTGAGTGGTGCTATCATTTTCTCCAAAATTGATTTGCGAAGCGGGTACCATCAAATAAGGATGAAAGAAGGGGATGAATGGAAAACAGCCTTTAAAACAAAATTTGGATTGTATGAGCGGTTAGTAATGCCATTTGGTTTAACTAATGCACCTAGTACATTCATGAGGCTAATGAACCATGTTTTGAGAGCTTTTATTGGAAAATTTGTTGTGGTGTATTTCGATGACATCTTAATTTACAGCCACACTTTGGAAGAACACACTGATCACATTAGACAAGTGATTGAAGTGCTTAGAGCTGAAAAGTTATTTGCAAACATGGAGAAACGCGCTTTTTGCCAAGATAAAATTGTGTTCTTAGGTTTCGTTGTTTCTGGAAATGGGGTAGAAGTGGATGAATCAAAAGCTGAATCAGTTAAAAATTGGCCTACACCGATGAATGCTAGTCAAGTTAGAAGCTTTCATGGTCTTGCTGGTTTTTACCGTAGATTCGTAAAAGATTTTAGCACAATTGCAGCCCCTTTGAATGAATTAACCAAGAAAAGAAGTGATTTTGTTTGGGGAGATGCTCAAGAGAGTGCTTTTGCTGAATTAAAGAAGCGCTTAACAGAAGCACCATTGCTTGTGTCGGGGATCGGCCATCCTGACACGTGTCCAGGCCCCCCCGGGGCTTTAGAACGTTTTCCCCGAGCTCGGAGGACTGTTCCCGAGCTCGGGCGGAGGTACCCCGAGCTCGGGGAACGGTTCTTGAGCTCGGGCAAGGCTGTCCTCAGGTCCGTGCTGGCCTCGCAAGCCTCCTCGACCTCGGCGCCTTCAACCCAGTCTCCAGTATAGTATCCCCTTTTCTGGCTTGACCTCTCTCCACTACGTGGGAACTAGGGCCCAGCGGCTCCTGTCTAAATCCTCTGCGTGGGAACTAGGGCCCAGCGTGATGTGAGGTTGTGTCCCGATCTTTCGATGAGGCGATAACTATCGATTTGGTGGAACCGACTTTGGCGATCCGACTACAGCGTCGACGACGATGCGCCTTAGCAATCGCTAAACCAACTCCGGTGTTATTGATCTTGCCGTGGCACGATCAACTGAACACGAGTTCAATTCCTACAAGCAACGAAGAACAAGCAAGAACAATAGTAAAAGCAATCTGAAATTGCAAATAAGAATTGAAGGCAAAAATCAACGTGGAGTTCTATTGAACGTCTTGACAAGGTGGCTGTCCGGCACAACTCGAAGACACAAAGTTTGCACTTGGCTAAACTAATCAAACAAAACCCAAGTATCTAAAACGGTGGCTACTGAGTTTATAAGAGGATGGACGTGAGAGGGGCGTCCTAGGGTTGTGTGCAGCTAGGGGGGCGCACACAACTTGGGCTTAGGCCCCCACATGCTTACAAGGCCCGAAACAGCCCAAAACAGTATTGTAGTGTATTCTTTTGATGATTATGACTGATCTACGTTGAATATTGAGCTGGGATTACATCCATTGGAAAGATCTCGTTGTAAGATTTTAATCAAGTCCAAGATCACCCAAATCGGAGTCCGTATGCAAAAGTTATTCATATTTGAAGACGATGCTATCTCAGGAGGCCGAATTGGGTTCCAGAACGTGATGGAATTGATCTCTCTCTCTCTTCTTGGCCCGTGGATGATGTGTTGGAGTTGGCACAACCAAATGTGGTCATATCCGTAGTAGTGATGTCCTCATCATCCTCCCTTTCTTGAATTTGAGTCGTCCTCGACTCATGCTCAACTTTTAGCTTGTCCTCAACAAAAAATATTCTCATCTGAAAATCATCCACAAAGCTCAATATTTCTTTCCAGCATATAAAGGCATGTTGAAAGCTAGCACTCTTGGATGCTTCCTCCCCTTCGTGAAGGAAAACCATCCTAGTAGATGTAGACGATGAAGAGGATGCTGTGAAGTGTCGCCAAACTGATATAGCGTTGTTCATATCTAGGACGAGCATAGTCTCATCATTCTCCCTTTCTTGAATTGGAGTCGTCCTCAACTCCATCACATTCTCCTGCAAAATGTTAGTAGCGACAAAGAGCAAAGCAACATGCATATCTTTTGTGATCAAATCAATGGCTTGTGAATCACAATCACCCAAACACTCCCTTTCTTGAAAATTATCATATAGATTATAACCGACAGTAGGGGTACTTGATATGATATTATAATTATCAAATTGATCACAATGTTGCATAGGACATAGAGATTTCAGATCTGAACAAATGTATAATCTATGCATTTTGTACTCTCCTTTATCATTATGTTTGCCAACAACATGAAAAATATTTCGCGATAACCATGGCAAATCAGAATTCACAAAAATCTTCTCCTTGAAACTATCTAGATCACACAGAACATCAAATTCAATGTAACCTAAAGTATTTAAAGAAGACATCAATTTAAGCTCATCTTCTTCCCTAGCAATGTGAATAACATGTTTTATGTTCAGCGCAAGTGTTTAGTTCAAATATAAATGTTTCATGTTCATTCACTAGCTGTGGCGCGCATATAAGTGAAGCATTCTCACACAACTCTTCTTTATCACCATGAATAGCAAACAAATCAGCAATGGGTTCCATTAATAGTTGTTCTACGATAGGATGATTCATGGATAGTTTTATCTCTTCAAAATGATTTTCACCATGTATACAGTCTATACCTTTTACATTACCTTCTAAATCATTCTCAGTGGTTGTAGAGCAACTTCAATTTCCAACTCTTCACATACATATGGAGCAGCAAAGATCTCCTCTTTCTGCACATTTTCTTCTTCATTCTTTTCCCGATGGTGCTCACTTTTCTGCAACATGTTAGCTACAATAGAAGGTGCAACAATGGGCACCTCAAATGATTTAAAGGCTCTTTCAATGATTCAGCAAGCATGTCTAGGTATATGCTTCCACCAATATATTGCATCTGACATTAGCACTTTAACTGCGGCACTAATCTTTTGGTTTTCAGATAAGTCATAGTTTGCAAATTCTTT
Organism: Otatea glauca; assembly: GCA_036346275.1. Lineage (NCBI taxonomy): Eukaryota > Viridiplantae > Streptophyta > Magnoliopsida > Poales > Poaceae > Otatea > Otatea glauca. The sequence continues at coordinate 25,486,269 of CM070719.1, read as the reverse complement.
GTCTACCGCTATCTCCCAATTAATATATGCATTAGGATCGAACTTTCCACCAAAAGTGGGCAATTCAAACTTGATTTTACCTTGTTCATCATCAGTTGATGAACCCATGGCGATGTGTGGTGGGGCGACCGAGGCAGCGGGTCCATGTTGGGAAGCCGGGGCAGCAATGGGAACCCGTTGTGCACGTAGTACACCATTGTTGTTGCTTAGGAGATGAGGTGGAGGACTAGAAGTTCCAGGGGCAGTAGCTGCAAGCATATCATCAAATCTAGACAAAATAGTAGTAATGGTAGTGTTAGCAACTCCTGAGCGATCTCGATAGGCCGGAGGCGGTCTTCTTGCAACGACATTAAACTTATTAGTGAGTCGTACATTGCCCTTCATGCGGGAGAATGATGCGGTGAACTCTTGTCACTGACATGGTTAGTAGCAAAAGGGAAACACAAAGGTTTATGTAATTCCCTATCAACTACTAGGAAGTGGAGAAAAGTAGCTCAACTCTCAAGGCTTAACCAAAGATCTTACAAGTTCTTACCGTGCAGCAGGAGTTGTCGGCCGTTGGCAGTGTCAAAAGTTCTCCGAAGCTTGGATAAAGCGATTGCCAAAGGACCGAACAAGCGTACAAGGTAAAATATATGGAGATAGGTAGGCTATACTTATTTCCTATGCAATCTGATAATTCTATTTATTGTAATAATAAGTAAGGACCCAAACTAGAATTCACAAGTCTTAGCTGTCGATCTCAAAGATATAAGCGAATTTGAAGGCAACTCACGCGCAAAGATGATGGTACTTATGCAATCAAGAAATGAGCTATAAAAAATAAGTGAGGCACCAAAAGCTCTATTGCACAAGTCATAGAGAGACGCTAGCTTATTGCTTCAAGAATGTAAAAAGGGCACAAGATTGCTCAACAATTAATACAAATTCACAATCTGAAATAATGAACACAAATTAGGGTTTTGCACAATGTAGTGCGACCGGCCACTATTTTCTTTTTTTTCTTCTCTTTTTTTTTGTCTTTTGACTCTTTCTTTCTCTTTTCTTTATTTGAGTGACTTTCGGTCAACACTACTATGAACAAAGTTTTGGAATCCCTAACTCGATGTCACAAGATAGTATGATATGATAATTCAAGATTATGCAATGTATCAATATGAACAGCCCTAAGCAATATCAAATAGCTAGTCTCAATTGGGATCAAAGTATTCGCAAAGGATGAATTGATTCCCAAAGGTATGTGTGCTGATATTTTTTTGGTTTTATGGATTGTGGATGCTACTGGACTCAACCAACTCAAAGGAACAAAGGTAGAACACGAATTGAAGCTACCCAAATTCAAAGTTTCTTGGGCAGCAGATTTGTCGCCTAGGTTACAGATTCAAAACGACTGAATTTAGAAGGTTCACTATGGAAAGAATTGAAGACTATGTCCTCAGCTTTCAATAAAATACAAGAACATGCAATTTGGAGCTCGGGTGTGAGAGTTATGGCTCAAAAACCGAACACCACAGAATACCCCCAATTTCAGCCTACGAGACCGATTCCGAATCCGAATCAAATTCGATTTGAAGGATTCCGAATCACGAAGGACACCCAAAAACGTTTTTGTAGAGGACTCTTCAAGGATTCAGGAAAGTATAAAAACTTCCCAAACGGAGTTAGGACGAGAGAATTATGATCAAAATACCTAACCGATCTGGATTAGAAGTATAACTTGTTTCAACAACTTTGACATCCTGATTAAACAGATTTGTCTCTAGAATTAGAGTCCATGCCCAACTAGGTTTTTGTAGAGATCGTTCCCAGGTTTTAGGAAAGTGCAAAAACATTAGAATCCGAGCTCGTATGCGGAAGTTATGAACAAAACTAAGTACTGGACAGATTGAAAGAAAAGCTACGCGAAGGAAAAACGATCAGCAACTAAAACAAGGACTCTAATGGATCAAAACCTAACAAAACTCACTAAAATACCAGATTGAATCTAAAGGTTGAATTTTTGTGGAGTAATTTTCAATTTAGGACAGAAAACAAAAACTAATCTATGGTACAAAATCTCTCACCAAGCAACTTGAAGCTCGATACCACGATGTGAGGTTGTGTCCCGATCTTTCGATGAGAGAGATAACTATCGATTTGGTGGAACTGACTTTGACGATCCGACTACAGCGTCACGACGACGATGCGCCTTAGCAATCGCTAAACCAACTCCGAGTGTTATTGATCTTGCTGTGGGCACGATCAACTTTGAACACGAGTTCAATTCCTGCAACCAACCGAAGAACAAGCAAGAACAATAGTAAAAACAATCTGAAATTGCAAATAAGAATTGAAGGCAAAAATCAAGGTGGGGTTCTATTGAACGTCTTGAAAAGGTGGCTGTCCGGCACAACTCGAAGACACAAAGTTTGCACTTGGCTAAACTAATCAAACAAAACCCAAGTGTCTAAAGCGGCGCTACTGAGTTTATAAGAGGATAGATGTGAGAGGGACGTCATATGGTTGTGTGCAGCTAGGAGGGCGCACACAACTTGGGCTTGGGCCCCCACACGCTTACAAGGCCCGAAACAGCCCAAAACATTATTGTAGTGTATTGTTTTGATGATTCTGACTGATCTACGTTGAATATTGAGCTGGGATTACATCCATTGGAAAGATCTCATTGTAAGATTTCAATCAAGTCCAAGATCACCCAAATCAGAGTCCGTATGCAAAAGTTATTCATATTTGAAGACGATGCTATCTCAGGAGGCCAAATTAGATTCCAGAACGTGATGGAATTGATCTCTCTCTCTTCTTGGCCCGTGGATGATGTGTTGGAGTTGGCACAACCAAATGTGGTCATATCCATAGTAGTGATGTCCTCATCACAGCGGCTCCTGTCTAAATCCCCTGCGTGGGAACTAGGGTCAACTGCTCCCGTCAACTCGCAGACATCGCCCGATGTCAGCGCTCGAGATGAATGCCTCGGGGTCCTATTAGTCATCTTTCGCCTACGGGCAAGACTGGAGTAGAGCTATTACTCGTCCTAGGGGGCTCGAACCAGTATAAACCCCATGTCTCCCCTGTTCATTTGCCCTTCTTCCTCGAGCTGTGTGGCTGCTGACGCTCCCACTTTCCCGGACGAGCATGGCTTGGGGCCTCACCCCCTTTACACGATCCTCCTCCCTCTTTGCGGTTGGCAGTCCCGATCGTCGACAGCTGGCGTCCGCTATGGGGCCTGAAGTTTCATTCGTCCGAAGCTAATCGTCTCAGCGTCATCAGCACCTCCAGCTTCACTAACAGCATGTCACGATCAGCAGAAGCTAATCGTCTCAGCGTTATCAGCACCTCCAGCTTCACTGACAGCATGTCACGATCAGCAAGCCCGGGCTCGGGCGCGGCTCCTGAGTACCAAGGCTCCACCTTCATGCTCTCGCCCTCGTTGCCGCCTCGCGAACGCCGGGTCTTCATGGCTGGCAGCCACGAGGCGACTCCGGGGGTGGATAACGGCGACCGACGACGTTGCGCCTTTGCGGCCAGGGCGGCGCCCGGATTCCGAGTCTCGCCCCTTTGAGAGCGGTGGCGATTCGCCGCGCGATCGTCGACCGTTCCGCCAGCAGACTCCTTACCTGCGCGCGCGCACCCCGTCACCGTCCCTTCCGCCTCGCCACGGGGAGGACGTGGCGCGTGGGCACACCCGCTGGCAGCAGAGCAACAGTGATGCTCGCTCGAGCAGTAACGCTTCCGGAGGCCTTTCTCCGGACATTCCGCCCAGGCGCCAAAAGGTTCGCGACCACCCGCGCCACCGTCCCAATGATGTTTTCGCTGACCGACGCGGCCGGCGCGGGGTGCACCGTTGGCTCGAGTTTCCCCTGCCGACGGACGATAATTCCAACGCTAGCAGCAGCGGCAGTGGCCTCTCGGCCTACGGCTGTCAGGCATACTCAGACGACCTTCGTCGAGTGCGCTGGCCAGCCCGGTTTAAGCCAGCAATAATGGAGCGGTTCGACGGAACTAAGAACCCTGCGGAGTTCCTCTCCTTATACTCCACGGCCATCTTGGCGGCCGGCGGGGACGAGGCCGCAATGGCCAACTATCTCCCCACCGTCCTAGGCGGAGCCGCCCGCACCTGGCTCTCATCGATGACCAAGTACCATAAACGGACTCACCCAAATCAAGATTGAGTCGGTTTGCACTTTCCTCAAACCCTAAACCGATCGATCTCATCGATGGCTACCGTCACCAATTCAACACATGAACCGGCTGAACATATAATTGATCCAATCTACTAATCTCACACATCATATGAGCAACATCCAGATCACAAAACTATATGAGATGGCTCTGATACCACTGAAGAGGAACGCGGTATGCTACACTAGCACAAAAAAAACTACCGCATAACCAGAAAGCTACTCGCAAGAAGGGAATCACAGATTAGATTACCACTAGACACGCAGTTGCGGAATCCTTCGCGCGTCGATGTAGTGGATCGTCCTCGTCACAGTCGTTGCGTCGATGGAGTGGATCATCCTCACCTCGCCGTGGATCGTCCTCCCACATCGCAGTGGCCAAGTACCTCACCGAGGTACGCAAGATGGAGAGATGGTTCCAAAACCTGAAGATCCAGCATGTGCCAAGGAATGACAATTCCACCGTCGACCTCCTGTCCAGGCTCGGATCGTCCGGTGATGAGCTCTAGCCGGACGTCATCCTCGAGACCTTGGCCGCTCCATCCGTCGCCGACAAGGAAGACACAGTGGCCCTCCTCGAGAGTGTTCCCTCGTGGATGAACCCGATCGTCAAGTTCCTCAACCGCGGGGAGCTCCCCGCTACTCCGACCGAGAGGAGCAGGATCAGACGCCGCGTAGGCTCGTATAGGCTCATCGACGGGCAGCTTTACCGTCGAGGAGCCCTGGGCATTCTATCAAAATGCATCACTCCAGAGGAGGGTAAGTACTTGCTCTACGACGTACATTCTGGCCTATGCGGCGCTCACTCTTCTTTCAGGATGATGGTCGGCAAGGCGTTTCGGATGGGATTTTACTAGCCAATGGCACTCGAGGATGCTCAAGACATTGTCCTCGCTTGCCAGGCCTGCCAATTCCATGCACGGAAGGCCCGTCAATCGGCCTACGCCTTGCAGACCATTCCCCTCTCCTAGCCATTCTCGACGTGGGGCCTCACATCCTCGAGCCCTTCCCGAGGTCGGTTGGAGGGAAGAAATTCCTGTTCGTCGCCATCCACACTTTCTCGAAGTGGATCAAGGCTGAGTCGGTCTCTGCTATCACCGCCAAAGCCGCGGTAAGGTTCTTTCATTCCTTCGTGGTCACGAGGTACAGAGTCCCTTGCAGGATCATCACCGACAATGGGACGCAGATTCACCAAATGAGCTGTTCCATGAGTTCTTTGCAAACATGGGGACCAAGGTCTGCTATGCCTCGGAGAGCCATCCTCAGAGCAACGGGGAGGTCGAGCGCGCCAACGGACAGCTCGTCCAAGACGTCAAGAAGCAAGTTTTCACTGAGCTCGATCAGCGCGGCCGGCCTAGGTGGACGAGCTTCCCACCATCCTTTGGTCCGTCCGCACCTCTTCAAGTCGGGCAAAGGGGGCGAGCCCTTTCCAGCTCCTCTTCGGGGCCGAGGCCGTCCTGCCACCTGAGGTCACGCTCGGCTCCGTCAGGGCAAGCTCGGTCGACCAGGTCGTCCTCGAGCGGGAGCGATCCCTCGACCTCCCCCTTGCGGAAGAAGTAAGGTGCCGCGCACTGCTGCGCTCGACGCGCTACCTACAAGATCTTCGCAGGCACGCCGCCCAAGCAATACGACCAAGGGGCTTCCAATCTAGGACCGGTCCAACACCAACAAGCTGTCCCCGCTGTGTGAAGGCCCCTACAGAATCGTCTCAGCAAGTCGCGTGGGAGCTTACCGTCTAGCGACCCCCGATGGCAGGGAGCTCACGAACTTGTGGAATGTAGACCAACTCCAGAGGTTTTATGCCTAATGCTCCCCCTCCTTCTGTTTTGAGATAAGATGCTTTTCCTTGTCATCATACTTGTCTCTCGCATCTCGAGCAAGCGCGACACGGCCGGGCCGTGGCCTGGACACCTACCTCCGAGGGTTGAATACGCGGTAAGCCGATCCTCATCGCATTAAGCCGGCTATCCCCCCGTCGCAGAATCTGTCCCGGCAGTCACGCCCGTGGGCTCGTCGACCTCGAGATACTCGAGTTTCGGCCCTCAGGCCCCTTACTCGAGCTAGCGTGGCAGTCCCGTGGTCCACCTCCGGGGGTCGAATACGTGGTAAGCCGATCCTCATCGCAGTAAGCCGACTATCCCCTCGTAGCAGGGCACGAGCCCAGGACCGTCACCGTGGCTTCGAGCTAAGGGGCTCAGCCTAGTTTTTCCTCATGATAAATTGTGCTGCTTTATCGTCTCTTATTTCCTCTTATGCCTTTCCGCGTCTCGAGCAAACGTGTCTAAAGGTTGTGGCGCGAAGGATCGACATCAGAGGGTCAAACACGCAGTAAGCCGATTCTCATCGCGGTAAGCCGATCTCCCCCTGCAGCAAAGTCCATCGTGGCATTTGCGCCTGAGCGCTTCCTCGACCTCGAGACGCAGGAGCCTCGGCCCGCGCATCCCTCGCTCGAGCTGGGATCTTGGCCACGTAACTCACCTCCGGGGGACGAAATACGCAGATGATTAAAAAAAGGTCACAACTTTGATGTTAATCTCTTGGTTTGAAGGTTGGAATAGGTTCCTGACCCCCATATGAAGGTGCATACCAAGTTTCATGTGTTTTGGACCGGCCGATCAAAAGTTGCATCCTTTTTGCTTTTGAGTTCGTGCTGAGTTCTTCTGCTGTTCTTGAGGCCCGGTGCTACCGACCCCTATGAGAGGTAGCACCGCTTCTTCCAGTGCTACCGGCCCAGTGATGGTAGCACTGCCAGAGCGATTTGAACTGCTCCTTCTTAGTTGTTTTCTCTGAGGTATGTGGTTAGATCCTTTTGAGTGGGGAAAATTTTAATTTGGGATCATTCACTCCCCTCTGATCGCCATCTTGGTCCTTCAGACATTCAATAATTCACTCAAAGAAACCACCTCACATTCACTTATATATCAACATGTCAACCAATGCCTCACAGGCTCACCATGGCTCACAGCCCCTTGCCACATGCCCCAATCTAAATCAATGACCAATGCAGTTGATTATCATGCAACACTTACTATCAACAACTCAACATCATTGTGTGAAAACACATGACACACCAATTCATAAAACGTTCCATATTCCAATAGTCAAATTAAATTTAAGCTTTCAAAATGACATCAATAAGGTTGCATGGCTAAGCACACTATTAACAATCTAACCAACCCACATTGGCATCTATTAACAACCGACTAATAATGAACCATCCTAGGGTAACAATTAATCATAGCATACAAATGACAAGATAGGTATAATTCAGTTAGGTAGAATAACTAGATCCCAAACTAATTGAAAACAGTTCTAAGTATAAAATAACATGTAGTAATTTAAAACATTATAGCATTCCTAAAACTAGGATCAACATGATAAAAGCACAACTTTCCTTGGAAAAGGTCTTGGTCTTGAATCAACGCTTCACCCTCGAATGATGTGGGGACTCTGACTTCTACACGAATTGAGAGAAAAATACTAAATAAATATAAAATCAGAGAGGAGACAAACTTCAAAAATCAAATAAAATTCACCATTAAATATATCTCAATTTTTTTAGAAACTTGAATCACCTCAATCAGAGCTCGTATGAAGAAGAACAGACACTCAAAAAATTCAAATAAAAAGAAGACCTAGAAAAAGAATAAATTCATATTTGCCAAATTATTTTTATTTTGGGAAACCCGAATAATGACGTCATGCTAACCCTAGTCCTGATTTTTCTTGAATAAAAATAATCTAAAAAATATAGAGAGAGACTGACAAATGGGCCCCTTGGTCCATGGACCAACTGCACGAGACCTCGCCAATCCATGATGAACCTGGTTCATGGCACCATAGTCACTAACAAGTGGGTCCATAGTTTGCTAACGTGGCACCGATGTAACTAGCTAACTCGGCTACCACGCGACCCAACCGAACCCACATGGCACCGACGTGGGCGCTACCGAGGCACCTACGGTGACAAATCAAGCCGATCGTGGAGTTTTCACCAACGAGATCGGCGGCGGCGCTCCTACCGAGGTGGGAGCGAAGACCTACCCGACGCGAGCGATGAAAACACAATGGGCCATCACGGATCTAGAAGCGCTTACGATGAGAGGATCTCAAATCGAGGATGGTTTCAAATAAGAGGCCTCAATGAAGGAGATCAACGGTGGAGATCCTCGGTGGCGCACCTGACAACTCTGATAGGTGAAAACTTGCGAATGCTCCTCAGCCAAATCTGCTCAATGGAAAGGTGTGCAAGCTCACGATGAACCTCTGAAGATGATCCAGCTACCCTTATATAGCCTCTACATGTGCATTCACCTCAGAGTTCAAATCTGATGCGGCGGGGAAGTTCTTTTCGAGACGACAGCGGTGCGTAGAGGAAGATAGAATCCGAGCCACACACGTGTTGCTAATCCAATGGTATTTGAGGCACAAGACACGACACGATCCCAGCCGTCCACTTTAGCTCGTTCCGATGGCAACCAAAAGCTAGGGTTACACGATGCCATCCCGATCGTCCGATCATGATCTAACGGTCATAAGGCTAGGGTTTTGCAACCAATCGTGCTAAGGCAGGTCGGATCGGGCTAATGCAGGAAATTGTGCTGAGCTTGCTAGGGTTTTGGCCCACTGACTATTCAAATTATTTTTTAAAGCTTTTCTCAATAAAATAATTCTAGAAATTAAAACAAACCAAATAAAATAGCAAAAATATTAGAAAAATTCTGAAAAATATTTTGAAACATTTGGAACTCAAATAAAATATTTTGGACAAAATTTTCTTTAAAATTTTCATATATTTAAATGAAAGTCATAATAAGCCTAATTCAAAAATATTAAATAAATTCCAGAAAATTCAAAAAATTCACAAATAACAATATTAAAATAATTTAAGCTAAAAATTGGGTTCTTACAACCTCCCCTCTTAATAGAATCTCGACCCCGAGATTTAGGGATAACTATAGAAATAGGTTAGGGAATTCTGCCTTTAGATCTTCCTTATGCTCCCATGTTGCTTCACTTTCTAAATGGTTACTCCATTGCAATTTGCAGAAATGAACTAACTTGCTTTGGGACTTACGATCAGCAACATCTAAGATCTTAATTGGTTTCTCCTTACAAGTTAGATCTTCTTGCAATTCAATTGACTCAAATGGTATTTGTTCTATTGGCGCTCGAAGACATTTCTTAAGCTGAGAGACATGAAACACATCATGCACACCTGCCAATGACTGAGGCAACTTCAATTGATAAGCAACCACTCCTCGACGGCTTAAGATTTTGAATGAACCAACATATCTTGGTGCAAGCTTTCCTTTGGTGTGAAACCTTTCAACTCCTTTAAGAGGGATAACTTTGAGATACACAAAATCTTCTGGCTCAAAACTCAATTCTCATCGACATTTATCGGCATAGCTCTTACGCCTTGACTAAGCTACTTTTAACCTTTCTCGATCATGGCAATCTGCTATTCGGCTTCTTTTAGAATTTTAGTTCCAAAGACAAGACACTCTCTGTCTCATTCCAATTCAACGAGTACGACGAGAACAACCATACAAAGCTTCAAATTGTGACATTTGCAAACTTGCCTAATAAGTGTTATTATAACTAAATTTAGCATACGACAAACACTTTTCCCATGAAGTAACATAAGCTAGCGCACAAGCTCTCAACATATCATCTAAAATCTGATGGACTCTTTCAGTCTAACCATCTGTCTGCGGATGATACGCTGTACTGAAATTCAAATGAGTCCCATTGTTTCATGCAATTTATTCCAAAATCTTGAGATAAACTAGGTACCTCTATCTGATACTATCTTATTTGGCACTCCATGCAAACACACAATCCTTGGCATATTAACTCTTCAAAGCGATATCTAGTATAAGTAGTCTTAACTAGTATAAAATGATCAACTTTGGTCAAATGATCCACAATGACCCATATAGAAAATCATATCCACTCTGAGTTCTATGTAAACCATTAAGAAAATCCATACCGATTTTCTCATACTTTTAGTTAGGAATCTTCAATGGTTGTAACAAACCAGCAGGCCATTGATGCATTACCTTTACTCTTTGACACACATCACACAAAGCAACATGTTTACAAACCTCACGCTTCATATCAGGCCACCAAAATCTCTCCTTGAGATCTCGATATATCTTAGCACTTCCTGGATGAATCAAATACTTCGAATCATGAGCTTCCTTGAGAATCAACTACTTAAGCTCCGTTCGAATAGGTACACAAATTCGACTCTTGAACCACATGGTACCTTGATCATCCAAACTAAAATCTGATAGAAGGATAGGTCCCGACCTTTCGATGAGAGGGGGATAGTTTCGATTTAGTGGGAGAAGACGTTGGCGATCCGACTACACCGTCCCCAGACGATGCGCCTTAGCAATCGTTACACCGACTCCCGAAGTTGTTATTGATCTTGCTGGTGCACGATCAACCTGACCACGAAGGCTTAGCAATCGAAGAACACGCAAGAACACGCAAGACGATGCGCCTTAGCAATCGAAGAACACGCAAGAACAAGATGAACAAGCAACTGAAATTAGAATTGAAACAACAAGTTCATTCAGAATCACAAAAGAGGGGTTTCCGATGACAAGTAATTCGGGCGGGTTAGCCAACACGCGCGATTACAAGAAGTAGCAACTGCTATCTTTGATCTAAAAGAAAACCCACCATCTAATGGCAGCGGCTGGCTATTTATATTGTGTGAAAGGCGTCTAGGAACCCTAGGGTGCAGCCTTAAGTGGGCTTTCCTTGTTACAAGGCCAAAGGCCCACTTTTGACTCGGACTGAAAAAATGACGCTGCTTGATTGGACGATTCCCATCGACTCAGAAGGAGTTTGGATGTGATTCCAGATCCGTTGGAAAGTAGACTTGATAAACTTTCAGTGAGGTACAAGAACACCCAAAACCGAGTCCAGATGTAGCTGTGGCGGCCGAAACAAGTCAGCCCTGTCCTGGAGTCGAATCTGAACCCAACTCGTGCACTTCTCTTCTATCCTTCATCTTGGTTGGTTCCTCACCCAAGTTCCTAAGGCAAAGGACATCGTCACAAGAATTAAATAGCATTCCATCCATTAAAATATTCGTATGAAGCCCGAGGAACGCATTCACCTGTTAATTGAGTTGACGTGCCGAGCTCGAGTAATCGGTCCTTGTATTACAGCAACGGGGACCGATTGATGTGTAGGTGATGGATTTGCAGGTGTGGATATATCCATAGAAGTGATGTCCTCATCATCATCCCCTTCTTGCATTGGAGTCGTCCTCGATCAAGCTCGTCCTCTTCTCCAAAGTATGGCTTTAAATCTGCAATGTTAAATGTGGGAGAGACCCCAAAATCTGCTGGCAACTCAAGCTTATATACATTATCATTATCTTTTTCCAATACTTTAAAAGGGCCATCAGCTCGAGGCATCAACTTAGACTTTCTTAATTGAGGAAAACGGTCCTTACGTAAATGCAACCAAACAAGATCTCCAGGGTCAAAAGTTACATGTTTCCTTTCTTTACTACCAGCAAGTTTATATTTCTCATTCATAGACTCAATGTTAAGCTTCGTTGTCTCATGCAATTTTAACATTAGTTCAGCACGTTGTGTAGCATCAAAATTCAACTTCTCCGAAGGCAGAATAGGCAATAAATCAATAGGAGCACGAGGAACAAAACCATACACAGTCTCAAAAGGGCACAACTTAGTAGTAGAAAGCAGCGAACGATTATACGCAAACTCAATGTGAGGCAAGCATTCTTCCCACATCTTAATGTTTTGTTTTAAAACAGCCCTAAGCATGATAGACAAAGTTCTATTGACAACTTCGGTTTGCCCATCAGTTTGGGGGTGACAAGTAGTAGAAAACAGTAACTTAGTCCCCAATTTAGCCCATAAAGTTCTCCAAAAATGGCTAAGAAATTTAGCATCACGATCTGAAACTATTGTGTTTGGCACACCATGCAATCGAATAATCTCACGGAAAAACAAATCAGCAACATGGGTAGCATCATCACTCTTATGACAAGGTATGAAGTGTGTGCCATCTTAGAAAATCCATCCACCACAACAAAGATGCTATCCCTCCCCTTCTTTGTTCTAGGCAACACTAAAACAAAGTCCATAGAAATATCCTCCCAAGGCACACTAGGAACAGGAAGGGGCATGTACAAACCATGTGGGTTAAGTCGTGACTTAGCTTTTTGACATGTGCAGCGAGCGACAAAACGTTCCACGTCTCGCCTCATCTTTGGCCAGAAGAAATGGCTAGCAAGTATGTCCTCTGTCTTTTTCACACCAAAATGTCCTATCAGCCCACCTCCATGCACTTCCTGTAACAACAACAAACGAACGGAGCTAGCTGGAATGCATAGCTTGTTGAGGACAAATTTATTCCACATTTTTCCCTCTTTACAATTGAGCAACACATCTTTAAAATCAGCATCATGCTCATATTGCCCTTTAATCGTTTCCAGCCCAAAAATTTTGAAGTCAAGTTGGGAAAGCATAGCGTATCGCCTAGACAATGCATCGGCTATAACATTCTCCTTTCCCTTTTGTGTTTAATGGCATAAGGAAAAGATTCAATGAATTCAACCTACTTAGCATGCCTACGGTTTAGTTTTCCTTGACTTCGAATATGTTTTAGTGACTCATGATCAGAATGTATTACAAATTCCTTGGGCCATAAATAATGTTGCCATGTTTCCAAAGTTCGAACTAGCGCATATAACTCCTTATCATAAGTGGAATAGTTCAAACTAGGCCCACTCAATTTCTCACTAAAATAAGCAACAGGTTTTCCTTCTTGCAACAACACACCTCCCAACCCAATTCCACTAGCATCACATTCGAGTTCAAAGGTTTTGAAATCTGGCTGCTGGAGAAGTGGTGCATGTGTCAACTTATCTTTCAACACGCTGAAAGCGTTCTCTTATCTTTGCCCCAAGCAAATGGCACTCCTTCTTAGTGAGCTCGTGTAATGGTGCAGCGATGGTGCTGAAATCCTTCACAAGCGACGATAGAATCCAGCAAGTCCTAAGAAACTTCGCTTTGTGTGACCGTTGTTGTATGGCGCCAGCTGTATTGCTTCAACCTTGGCTTGATCAACTTCAATCCCCTGCGGAGTAACAACATAGCTAAGAAAAGAGACTCGATCCGTGCAAAAGGTGCACTTCTCAATGTTACCAAATAAACAAGCATCACGTAAAGCATGAAAAACAGCACGCAAATGATCAAAATGTTGTTCTAGAGTTCTGCTATAAATCAGAATATCATCAAAGTACACCACCACAAATTTTCCAATGAAATGGCGCAGAACCTCATTCATTAATCTCATAAAAGTGCTGGGTGCATTAGTGAGTCCAAAGGGCATTACTAACCACTCATACAATCCAAATTTTGTTTTAAAAGCTGTTTTCCATTCATCCCCCAATTTCATGCGAATCTGGTGGTATCCGCTACGCAAATCGATCTTAGAGAACACAAGAGAGCCACTCAATTCATCTAGCATATCATCTAACCTAGGAATAGGATGACGATATCTAATTGTAATGTTGTTAATCGCTCTACAATCCACACACATGCGCCATGATCCATCTTTCTTAGGAACTAAAAGTACTGGGACAACACATGGACTAAGAGATTCGCGCACATACCCTTTCTCAAGCAATTCTTGCACCTGGAGTTGTATCTCCTTAGTTTCTTCTGGATTGGTTCTGTATGGCGCACGGTTTGGTATGGAGGCCCCGGGAATGAGGTCAGTTTGATGCTCAATTCCACGGATTGGTGGTAGTCCCGGTGGCACCTCCTTTGGAAAAATATCTATGTTCTCCTGCAAAAGATTAATGACAGCAAGAGGCAAAGAAGAGGATGTATCTTCAAATGAAAATAAAGCTTCTTTGCAAACCAAAGCATAGCAAACTTCAGAGGCATCATTCAACTCATTTAAATCTGATTTGGAAGCAAGCAAACAAGCACCCTTCAGTTTAATCTCATCTTTCCTATCATGAACAGATTTAGACTTGCCCTCTAGATGTTGTACAAATTCCTTTGCTACAATCTGATTTTCACTCTTCTCATGTTTTCGATTTTTTTCTTTGCTGGCTCTAGCAAGTTCATCCCTCAAAATGGCTTCAGGAGACATAGAGGCCAAGCCGGTTGTGAGCGTCACGTCGGTGTAGGCGGCCACCTTCTTCCGCGACATCGTCTTCCGGTTCGGAGTCCCTAACTCTATCATCACCGACAACGGGACGCAGTTCACGGGGAAGGAATTCCTCGAGTTCTGCGACGACTTCAACATCCGTGTCGATGGGAAGCCGTGGCCCATCCGCGGACTAACGGCCAGGTCAAACGCGCGAACGTCATGATCCTCCAAGGGCTCAAGCCACGGATCTTCAGTCGACTGAAGCATTTCGTGGGGCGATGGGTGGCTGAGCTACCCTCTGTCCTCTAGAGCCTGCGGAACACGCCAACTCGGGCGACCGGGTTTACGCCATTCTTCATGGTTTTCGGTGCCGAAGCTATCTCGCCAACCGACCTGGAATACGGTGCCCCAAGATTACAAACCTTCGACGAGACTCGGGGGCTCATCTCACAACAAGACGCCATCGACCAGCTCGGCGAGGCGCGCGATGTGGCCATTCTACGATCGGCCAAATATCAACAAGCTCTACGACGTTACCACAACCGTCAGGTTCGAGGGCGATCCTTCAACGCTGGCGACCTGGTCCTGCGCTGGGTCCAGACCAGCAAAGACAGGCATAAGATCTCGCCACCCTGGGAAGGCCCCTTCACCGTCGTGGAGGTTCTTCGACCCGGCACCTTTCGACTCAAGGACGCGGATGGTCACGTCCTCTCTAACGCATGGAACATAGAGAAGTTAAGGCGTTTCTATCCCTAAGTTCCTTCCTTTTTCCTTGCATCGTCTTTACCTTTCCTTCCGAGCACACAGTCGCCAGTGCGGCGCTCGGGGCTACTACCATTACGCCCCGTTCAGTGTTTTCGATCGGCGCCATCGGGTAGGTGACCCGGCCAGCCATAGGGTCCTTCCCGAGCGGTAACCATCACGACCCGAGTGCTACAGCCTACGCCCCAGCGGCTATGGTTGCGAAATAGCACTTAGCGAAAGAAGGAAGTGCCCGAGCGGAGCGACCTTTGGTCGGTCGGGAACACTCCTCCCCCGCGCAAACACAGCTAACTCACGCGCTTATGCGGGTCGATGACCCGATCAGTCACTAGGTCCTTCCCGAGCGGTAACCCTCTCGACCCAAGTGCTATGGCCTACGCCCCAGCGACTATGGTTGCGAAGTAGCACTTAGAGGAAGAAGGAAGTGCCCGAGCGGAGCAACCTTTGGTCGGTCGGGAACATTCCTATCCCTCCCAAGTGCGTGTGAATACTGCCAAAGTTCCTATCCTCTTCGCCCTTTCCGAAGTGACCCGACCTACGCATAAGCGACCCCAGCGGTCCTTAAAGCTATGGCCAGCCAAGCGCTCACCACAACATAAAAGAGGGCAAGAGGCATACTGGAACTTGCTAAGTTTTAAGATTATTTACGTACAAATAGTCTTTACAATAAAGGGGAACGTATCTAACTTCTCCCTATTTTGTTTGGAGGGCACTCCACGGCGAGATGTGGCTGGCGATCTCTCGAGCGTGCGGCTCGACTTGGAGCTCGAGCCTGTCGATCTCGTCGTCGGTCCGATTCCCGGCAACACCGCTGCTCACCACCGCGAGGTCGATGCCATCGTAATGGGAGATGGTGTTGACCAACGCCGAGGAGGCTCCAAGTGTGGCGCCCGCAGTCACCGCACTCTCGACGTGCCCTGGCACTCTAGCCAGCACGGTGGCAAGTGCGCTCGGGCCCGCCACGGTTCCGAGCACCCGGTCGCAGACATTCTGGCCGACCCTTCGAAGGGTCTCGAGCTCCGCGGCCAACTCGGTCCGGCCACCCTCGGCGTCCTTCAGCGCCGCCTGCACCGCGTCCCGCGCCGTGACCACCGAGTCACGAGCCTGCAGGGCGTCCTTCCGCGCCTCCACGGCGTCACCAAGTCTCTTCCGCAACTCTGCGGGTCGGGGTCGTGTCAGAGAACGCGCCCCACGTTTACTACTTATGCAGAGTCAACATATAGATCAGAGCTCTTACTGCCCGCGGAGCTCTCCAAATCGCGAAAATCGGCCAAGGACTTGGCCAGTTCCCGCTGGGCAGCGTCGCGCTCGCGTCGCACCAGCTTGGCAGCCTCCCGGACCTGAGCCATCTCGCCCCGAAGGCCAGCCGCCTCCGACCGCGCAGTCGCCTCCCCGGCCACGGCCAGATCCTTGGCATCGCTCGCCCCCGTCAAGAGGGATTCGAGCTCGCCACCGCGCACCAAAAGATCGCTCGCTTGGCGCTCTCGGCAGACTGGCGGGCGGGCGGCTCTGGCGAGCCTCCTCCGCTGCCTTTTGCTCACGGCCCAGGGCCTCCAGAGCGTCGCACAGCTCGGGGCGTAGCCGGTCGCACGCCTCCTCGACGGCTAGCCTCCAGCCGTGCACGCCCTTGATGAACCACGACTTGTCCCTCGAGCGGGCACGCAAGCGCTGCAAGGCGCAACACTCCATTAGCTCACGACGAACCTGTCAAAAGTCACAAGAGACAAGTCCCGACGACTTACCAGGCTAATCGAAAGAATCTTGTCGGTAACCGCGTCCAGCGCCTCGCTGGAATTCTCGAGGACGAGAGCCAGGTCCTTGTGGATCCGCCTGGTCTCGGCCGCGGCGCGCTTGATACCATCTCGAAGGACGCCCCACTCGCGGCCCTTCGCCAGGTCGTCCATCGAGATGGTCGGCCCACCAGTTGGCTGCCCACCGGCCAAGTTAGCATAGGCGGGGGCGGCAGGTCAGAGCCGCCTGGGCCGGACCCGGCGGCTAGCGCCTGAGGGAGGTCACTCGGTACCTCCCCCCGCGATTCTGGGAGGATCGACCCGGATTCCTGGATCGCCCGCTCCAGCTGGCCCCTAGGCGGTGGGGTCACCACCGCTTCGGGGAGCCGGACCGCATCCGTCGGCGGGCTCCCTGGCGGCGGCGGTGGCAATTCCACCCGACCTCCCTCGACCAAAGGAGGGAGACCCAGCTTGCCGAGGACGATCGAAGCCGTTTCACCCTCTGCCCCGACCGCCGACCCGTGAATCGTCGTCCGCTCCACCGACAGCTCCGACGCTGTCGCTTGCGGAACTTCGACCCTGGTCAGAGCGGCCAGCGTCTCCCCGACCCGTGCTCCGCTCTCCTCGGTCGGTCGCGCCAATGCTAAGCTTGGGGTCGCAGTTGCGACTACCCCTGAGTAAACACCGCGCACCACGAGCGATTAGTAACAATGCCCAGACTACCCTACTGTTACCAAAGTCGAAGAAAGGACACTTACTGCGCCGACCGGACGCGCGGCAATCGCGCCCTCTTCGTTGGTCCTCCTTGCGGGGGCGAGTCGGCCTTCCGCTTCCCCGAGGACGATCCGACCAGGGATATCTCCGCTTGAGGTACGGCGTTGGAGGCACCTGTGCGCTCGCTCCCCGCCGGACTTCCGACCGGATCCCCTCCGGTCGGCGTATCGGACAGATACCCGTGGTATGGATTTCCGCCCCGGTTTCCACTGCTGTCTGTGGAGGTCGACCCCGCAGCAGTGGTCTCCGACACGTCCTCACCGCGCGTGGCTCTTGCCGCACGCTCCTTCTCCCGCTGCCTCCTCTTCTCCCCTTTGTGCTTCTTGCGCTCCGCCTCAATCTGCGCAAACTTTGCGCGGGCCTCGCCTCGGCTCCTTCTCCCTGGCAAAGACCGCCGAGACCATCCCGCCGAGCCCCTAGGAGCGTAAAAACCTCGATCAGGCAAAAAACGCCAACACTGAGGGGGAGAATAAAAAAGGAGAAAGAAAGCTACACTCAAATTACCAGGTTCGGCAGATTCCGAGCCGAAAACGGCTCGTGGTGGCCGGCCACCACCTCGGTCGCACTTCCGCCCATAACGGTGGATACCCGCGCCCTGACCTCCAATGAGGGGAGTTCCTCCGCCATCATCCTTGACGGGTCGATCGGTCCCTCAAATTTGAACATTGGGAACGACCGATCTATGAGAGGCTGCACGCGCATCTTCATGAATGCGCTCACAACGACGTCACCAGTAAGACCCCGCTTCTTTTGGGCCTTGATCTGGTCCGTTATCACCTTCACTCGGTTCCTTTCCTTCCGTTCGGCCCCCCAGCCCCATGAGGGCTTCATCTCCGGGAGCCGACCGGTTTAGCCGGGAGCGCTGTCCCCCGAGTTCTTGGCGTAAAGCCACTCGGAGTGCCACCCCCGGTTGGACGAGGGCAGCTTCACATCAATATAATCGGCCATGCGCCCGCGGCGCACCGAAAGCCACACCTCCGACAGCAATCGATACATCCGAGGATTTGTCTTTCCTCGAGAGGGCTCGAAGAAATGCCTCCACAGCGCCCGGTGGGGCTCGATCCCGTGAAGGCTTCACAAAGTGTGATGAAGATGGCGATATGAAGGACCCGTTGGGGTTGAGATGATGCACCTCCGCCTCGCAATGGTGCAGAAGCCCGCGCACGAACGGGTGCAGCGGGAGCCCAAATCCACGCTCGAAGAAAGAGGCGGGCACCACGACCTCGCCGTCCCCCGGAGCGTGGGCGGTGGCCCCGGTTGGTACTCTCCACCCCGAGATATCCTGCGAAGGCAGGAACCCCTTCTTTACCAGCCCAAGCGCGCGGCTGGCCTGGATGGAGCACGCTGGCCACGACATCTCCGAGAGAAGTGGTGAGAAGATGAGAGGAGAAAGTTGGAGGTTCCCTCCCTTTTTTCTCTCTTTTGCTCTTGCGGTCTTTTTTCTTTATTCAGGCAAATACGGGAAGACGGGGAAGGCAAGGGCAAGGGATTTGCTCAAATGCCCCTGCACCCTATCTATAGGAGCTGGGCGAACGCCTAGCCAAACAGACGCCTGGCCGAGCGGGCGCCAATCAAGCAGACACCTCCTCGCGTGAGGCGTCGCGCACGCCCTCGTTTGCCGTGCTAGGTAACGCCCCGCTTCCAATTCCTCTGCATTCAACTCGACAAAACCGCAAGAATCGTAAAGACACCGCCTCGGGCCACGCATCCTAAGACCTCTCGGTCTTCACCTTTTTGCCAAGACGGTTGCCCCGGGGCGCGTGCGAGAGGCCCCTAGGGTCGCTAAGGCCACAAAACAGCAAGAGCTCGATGGCTCACGCCAGGGGGCCAGCCGAAAGCTGTGGGTTCTAAAGGCTAATCCCACCAAGTGGGCATAAGGCCGCCCCAGCGAAAATTGAGCGATGGACGAGTATGAGGCAAGCCCCGGTGGCCTCGGTTAACCGGGCCGACGCCCAATCGCCAAAACTCGCGTCCGAGACCACAGTTCACACTCTCCTGGGAGCCCATCGATGGGTGACAGCCAGCTGTGCTCTGGGTCGGCGGACGACCCAGGGTCCGATACGGGATCGAGCAAAGAAAGGTTTTTATGGGTCGCCCCACAGCGGGCCCGGACACCCTACTCTGGGACCGTCCGCTCAGAAGGGTTCCCCTTGGGCGGGACCTCCCAGGGCCCATTCGGACCACCCATTAATTAGCTCCACGAGCACGGCGTTCAAACCAACGCGGGTAAACACGCGTTGCTCACCCCCTCCAGGTCCCACACCTGCGAATGGGGCGTATACGCGTGGGATAGACAACGGCCACTCCTCTCGCAGCTACCCTCACCGGACGAGGACTCGGGAGAGATGCCCAACGTCCAGCTACGACGTAAAACGAGCGCCGTCCAGCTACGACGTTAAACGAGCGCTCGGACACCAGAACCTCCCGAGAGGCATCTGGTCGTCCCTGCCGACCAAGGCACGGTCCAGCTACGACGTGGAACGAGCGCCGTCCAGCTACGACGTGGAACGAGCGCCGTCCTGCTACTACGTTACCCAGGAAAGAGCGATCACTTACTGATTGCCCATTCTCGAGGGCCGGATTAGTCGAAAAGAGCGCCTGAGACAAACTCATCGCAAAGACATTCATAAAGGAAAAGGAGATTTCATTATAGGCCAACAGGCTCGAACTTTACAATGTTACATGAGGTGCCTGGCAGGCTCAAACACTACGCAAAGCTACAAGATATGGTGGAGCTATTTCTGCACCAAGTATCATATCTTGAGCGTCAATGCGGCGTCAGTGCACTCACTGACGGCTACTAATTCCGAAGTCCGTCGGTGTCGCCTCCGCCGCACCGACAGCGATCGCGCGTCAGTTCCCGTCGCCGTCGCAGTGACTGCAGCGGCGCGTGCGCGCCATCGCCTCTAAGAGGGCCCTCCTTACCACCTTGAGCCTTGAACGGCCTCGGCGTGCGTCGACAATGGGATACCTCGGGCTCGGCTTCTTCCTCCTCGAGCTCGACCATCGCTGGTCGCACTCAGCCCAGAGCTCGGCCATGGGATCTTCTTCCTCTACCTTGACATCATCGCCAAAGCTGAAGATCAGTGGATGCCTCGAAGCCATTTCGAGGATTACGAAAGAGGACTTTGGTTTGAGGGACAATTGTTCTAGTAAGCGCCGGCACCCTTAATATATACCCAATCAAAGGGAGATCGAACATCTCCAAAATAAATGCGAGCGCAGAAAAACGGCGCCTTCACCGTAACCCGGCGGCCAAGAAGACATGTGGTCAAGGCACGCCAAGCCGTCGCGCGCCCGCATAACGGCGATTAAAAGCTTCGGCGGTTCAATGCCCCGGTCAAGATCCGGGGCAGCCGTCGGATGCGTTGAGGCACACTGGTGAAGCCACCGACCCGATCGGTCGGACCGACCAGTCGGGTCCGGTCTCCATTCGCAACCAAGTTCAACCCCCGACCGTATCGATTTAACTCGCTCGGGGTTCGGGGCTACTGACGAATACTCATAGCAGGGGTACCCCAACGGCCCAGGGTAACAAGCAGGCTGCCTCAAGCCCATTACCGACCAAAGGACCCGTGGGACCACAAAGGACGCCCCTCCCCGACCGATCAGGACAAGCGTCCCCGACCAAGTAGGGCTCCCGACCCCCACGGCGGGTCGGGATCCCCCGACTCAGACCAAATTAAGGCAACCTCCGTCAAGTGCCACGTGTCAATGCCTCCACCAGTCTACGGCTGCGTGCCTCGCGGACAGGGGACAATCGAAGTGACTGTATGGGAGCAGGTGGCTCTTTCCCAAGATGGCATAAATGGCTGCTGAAGTCAAGCTTCCGGTCCCATCAACCAGTCACGTACAACACGAAGGCACACTCCCTCCCGAGGCAGTACCAACGTTATACACTGCAACGTCAACATTCGTTAGGCTCACAGAAGGCAGGTGCGCCATTTCCCGACGAAGCGGCTAACTGCCCTGCCCAACGGGACTACCAACCCGGCGTGGGCAAGGCAGGCAGTGACCAGTCGCCAGAATGAAGGACCGAAGCTCTTAGCATAGGCCACCTCGCCTTTTCCAAATGTAACCTGCCCTTTCATACTATATAAAGGGGGGGGCAGGAGCCCCTGACAAAGGGGGGATGGAGACACACGAACACAGACAGAGAAAAAGAGGAAGTACGAGTTCTTTCTTGTAAATGCTGTGCAGCCATTTGCACTAAAAGCAATACAATACCACCACACGAACTGGAGTAGGGACATTCGGCCCGAACCAGTATACACCTTGGACTCTCGAGTCTAACCATTCAGGGATAGGGAACGCGTGGCCCCTTAAGACTTACAAATTTACTTGCCGGTGCTCGAAACGCCGACATATAGTTCTCTTTCAGACTTGATTAAATGTGCCTATAGGCTGAAAACATGCTTGCTGAATCTTTGAATGAGACTTTAGCTTCATTTGAGGTGCCCATTGTTGCACCTTCTGTTGTAGCTTACATTTTCCAGAAAAGTGAGCACCATTGGTAGAAGGATGAAGAAGAAAATATGCAGAAAGAGAACATCTTTGCTGCTCCATATGTATGTGAAGGGTTGGAATTTGAAGTTGCACCTACAACCACTGAGAATAATTTAGAAGGTAATGTAAAAGGTATGGACTGTATACATGGTTAAAAACATTTTGAAGAGATAAAACTGTCCATGAATCATTCTATCTTAGAGCAACTATTAATAGAACCCATTGCTGATTTGCTTGCTATTCCTGGTATAAAGAAGAGTTGTGTGATAATGCTTCACTTATATCCATGCCACAACTAGTGAATAAACATAAAACAATTATATTTGAACTACATATTTGCGCTGAACATAACATGTTATTCACATTACCAGTGAAGATGATGAGCTTAAATTGATGTCTTCTTTAAATACTTTAGGTTACATTGAATTTGAGGTTCTGCGTGATCTAGATAGTTTCAAGGAGAAAATTTTTGTACATTCTGATTTGCCATGTTATCGCGAAGTATTTTCCATGTTGTTGGCAAATATAATGATAAAGGAGAGTACAAAGTGCATAGAGTATACATTTGTTCAGATCTAAAACCTCCACATCCTATGCAAAATGTGATCAATTTGATAATTCTAATATCATATCAAGTACCCCTACTGTCGATTATAATCTATATGATAGTTTTCAAGAAAGGGAGTGTTTGGGTGATTGTGATTCACGAGCCATTGATTTGATCACAAAAGATATGCATGTTTGAAAGGCCATGTGGAGGTCTATCCTTGTGTGTGATGAGTAATTGTCGAGTTTTTAGCTTGGTTTGTTTTGAATTGAATTGGATTTGAAGCAATTTGAGTGTTGGTTGCTCTTCTTAGTGCTACCAACCTAGGGGTAGTAGCACCGGACCACTGAGAGAAATTATGATCGATTACTGATTTTGGGATAATCATTGAATATCTTTGTGGGCCAATCTATGTGAAAGGTTTTTCCTTGTCTTTGATGGTTGCAGGGCGACGGTGCTAGGTCATGGTGAGGCGGAGTGATGAGGACATCCCAACCAAGGAAACAACCGCTGCCCCTTATTCTTCTATGACCGCTACTTCGTCCCCGACCGTCACGCTTTCGGCCGCTACTTCGTCGACGTCTAGAGGGCTTAATCCGGAAGCAAGTCCTTTCCATCCACCTTTGCTAGACCAGCACGCCAAGAACATCCACCGAGGACAGCCCACGCGCCAAGGAAGGCCCAAGATAAAGCCCAATTCGTCTCCAAGTCCGGTTCGGCCATCCAGGAGCATCAGTACTTCAAACGGACGCCACGGCCACATCCGAATTCCGTTTTCGACGTTCGACAACTCGTTTGAAAGGTATCAAGATAACCTTTCCAATGGATCTAATTTTGAGGCCAAATTCCACCTGGAGCGAAGGGAAATCACAGAACAATCTCACGGGATAGAAATTCCAGGTGCTGCGCCACCTTTCTTTTGGGCCCAAGGCCCATGTACTTTTAGGGTTCCAGCCCTCCTTTGGCCGACGCCCCTTTCCTGGCTGCCGCACCCCTCTTGGGCGCCCCCCTATGTGGGTACCCCTTAATATTGAATACTCACCCCTGTTATTCAGTTTTGAGGTTTTGTTGTGTTTTGGTAGACCCCGTGTGCGTCCCTCCTCGTGTTTGCGCATGTCGACTAGACCGTCCGAGCCAAGAAACAGAACCTCAACTTGTTCTCTCTGTTTGATTTCAATACTACCTTTTCGGTTTGCTTTATACTTTGTTCTTGCGGATTCTCGTTTTCTTGTAGGAACTACTGATCATTGGATCTTGTATCTATGTGGATTTGGCATTGTGATTACGAAGCTCCCAACCTGTTTGGTAGGAAGCCCTAAATTCGGTGCCATCAACACCTCTAAATCGACGTATCATCATCTCACCGAAAAATCGGGATCGTTGTCCCCATCAAGTTGGGATCAGAGCTCAATGTTGCTCGGTGAGATTTTCCATGATATTTCGTTTTCTACTTAGAGTCCAGAAAATTTGCCACATAAAAAAAAAGATTTGTCCCTTTGTCCAATCTAATTTGTTCCCTAACTTTTTCTACTTGTTCTTGGTTTGTTGAATCGTCAGTTGCATATTCGTGTCTTTGCTGGTTTTAAGTCTAGTCCCGTTAGAGTTTCGAGTTCGAGTCACGTTTTGGTCACAATTGCTTTCGCATTGGAGTTAGTTTCTGCTAGTTGATCAGATCGGGACTCTCGGTGGTTGCTGGAGATCAGAAGAGAAGAGAAAAAAAGAACCGCACAGATTCAATTGCAAAAAAAGTTCAGAAAGAAAAAAAAGAGAGGAGAAAAAAAAATCCAAGAAGAGATCTCTTTCCCTAGTTGGGTTCGGTTCGGTTGGCAGGAGATAAGGAAGGTATTTGTTTCGGTTTAAGAAAAGATCAGAGAGAAGGAAAGTGTAGCCTTTTATTTTGCTTAGGTCTGGCTTTGAAAGGAAGGTATAGGCCGCCCCTGTCTGGTTTTGCATCCAACTTTCCTTTTGAAGTGGATTTGGATCCTCCTCGACACCCCGCACTTAAAACCCATAACTTTTGCATACGGCCTCCGATTGGGCTGTTCGAGTACTCAAAACGACCGGAACGAAAAGCTACATTCGAAAATCGACAAGGCCAACTCTAATTGGGTTCCTGAGGCCTCAAAAAAATTGTTCGACCCCAAAAAACATCGTTTAGGGCCTCAAAACGCCCCCGGAAGTTCGGAAAAATTCTGCTAGCTCTATTTTGGCTGAAATTTTTGCTGTTGGTGATTAGGCTCGTGTCTCTAGTACGGTCTAGCTTAGGACCAGCATTGTACTGATTTTGAACGACTTTTCAGCTTACTTTGGTTCGGTGGTACTAGTTCCTCCTTTGCTACATATTATTGCCTGTCCAAGCTCCGCCATCTTCAAACCACACAGGTTCTGGACTTTGCAATCGCTTGCCACATCGAGAACCTGTAAGAACTTGGTAGAAGCGTGAGCGTGTGTAAGGCTTACCACTTCATACGACCTAGTAGTTTATAGGAGCTTTCATATCTGTGTGAATTTTCTTTGTTTCTACTAACTATGGCAGGTAGTCCAAGCAATCGTGAGAGTAACGTCGGCAGTGGGAGTGAACATGACGACCGCCTCACGCCAAAAGAACAGCGTTGGGTCACTAATTTCGAGAGGATGCACCATCAGCATGAGATGCGAACTCGTGACACTCTTGATGCGATTCAGGCGCAATTGGCACCCCTCACTGAGCTTTAAGCACAGCTAGCACAACTTCTTCAAGGTGCTGGCCCCAACAATGGTGCCACTGGTCATGCTTTGGGCCAACGCGGCGCTCCACCGGTTGTCCCTGTTACTTTAAACGGGGTGGCTCAAGAGGAGAACAACTACGCCGCCGATACCGAGGAGACTACAGGGTAAATGTGAACAACGACCGACCTCATCGTCGACTCCGCAATAACAGGCAAGGTATGGCTAGAAATCAACATGATGCGAGGTTGTGTCCCGATCTTTCGATGAGAGCGATAACTATCGATTTGTGGAATCGACTTTGACGATCCTACTACAGCGTACGACGACGATGCGCCTTAGCAATCGCTAAACCAACTCCGAAGTGTTATTGATCTTGCCGTGGGCACGATCAACCTGAACACGAGGTTCAATTCCTGCAAAGCAACCGAAGAACAAGCAAGAACAATGGTAAAAGCAATCTGAAATTGCGAATAAGAATTGAAGGACAAAATAAGTTGGGGTTCTATTGAAGGTCTTGACAAGGTGGCTGTCCAGCACAACTTGAAGACACGAAGTTTGCACTTGGCTAAACTAATCAAACAAAACCCAAAACCCTAGATGGGGTTGCGGCTGGTTATTTATGAGATAACAAGAGGAGGTGGTCGTTTAAAACCCTAGGAAACCAAATACAATTCGATTACAAGGCCCAAGGCCCACTCTGACTCGGATTGGAAAAGTGACGTGACTTGTTTTGCCGTTTCCGGACAGCTCAGAAGGAATTTGAAGGTGAGACTGGATCCATTGGAAAGAGGGCGACGAAATCTTTCAATCAAGTACTCATGTGCCCCGAACACCCTTCTGGATCAAAAGTTATAGCTGTTTTAAGTTGGTGCTGTCTCAGGAGGCCGAATTGGATTCCAGAACGTGATGGATTTGATCTCTCTCTCTTCTTGGCCCGTGGATGATGTGTTGGAGTAGGCACAACCAAATGTGGTCATATCCATAGTAGTGATGTCCTCATCATCCTCCATTTCTTGAATTTGAGTCGTCCTCGACTCATGCTCAGCTTTTAGCTTGACCTCAACAAAAAGTATTCTCATGTTCAGATCATCCTCCACAAAGCTCAATATTTCTTTCCAGCATATAAAAGCATGTTGAA
Source organism: Otatea glauca (assembly GCA_036346275.1). Lineage (NCBI taxonomy): Eukaryota > Viridiplantae > Streptophyta > Magnoliopsida > Poales > Poaceae > Otatea > Otatea glauca. Next base: position 25,459,767 of record CM070719.1, on the reverse strand, counting down.
AGCTTGCACTCTTGGACGCTTCCTCCCCCCTGTGAAGGAAAGCCATCCTAGTAGATGTAGATGATACAGAGGATGCCGTGAAGTGTCGCCAAATTGATATAGCGTTGATCATATCCAGGACGAGCATGGTCTCATCATTCTCCCTTTCTTGAATTGGAGTCGCCCTCGACTCCATCACATTCTCTGCAAAATGTTAGTAGCGAGAAAGAGCAAAGCAACATGCATATCTTTTGTGCTCAAATCAATGTCTCGTGAATCAAAATCACCCAAACACTCCCTTTCTTGAAAACTATCATATAGATTATAATCGATGTAGGGGTACTTGATATGATATTAGAATTATCAAATTGATCACATTGTTGCATAGGATGTGGAGGTCTCAGATCTGAACAAATGTATAATCTATGCACTTTGTATTCTCCTTTATCATTATGTTTGCCAACAACATAGAAAATATTTCGTGATAACCATGGCAAATCGAATGTACAAAAATCTTCTCCTTGAAACTATCCGATCACACGAACATCAAATTCAATGTAACCTAAAGTATCTAAAGAAGACATCAATTTAAGCTCATCTTCTTCACTAGCAATTTGAATAACATGTCTATGTTCAGCGCAAGTGTATTGTTCAAATATAAATATTTCATGTTCATTCACTAATTGTGGCGTGGATTTAAGTGAAGCATATGACACAACTCTTCTTTATCACTAGGAATAGCAACAAAATCAGCAATGGGTTCCATTAATAGTTGCTCTACGATAGCACGATTCATGGACAGTTTTGTCTCTTCAAAATGATTTTCACCATGTATACAGTCCATACCTTTGACATTACCTTCTAAATCATTCTCCGTGGTTGTAGGTGCAACTTCAATTTCCAACTCTTCACATACGTATGGAGCAGCAAATATCTCCTCTTTTTTCACATTTTCTTCTTCATCTTTCTCCCGATGGTGCTCACTTTTCGCAAAATGTTAGCTACAATGAAGGTGCTACAATGGGCACCTCAAATAAAGCTAAACGCTCTTTCAAAGATTCAGTAAGCATGTTTTCATCTCTAAAAGCACATTCAATCAATTCTGAAAGACAACTATATGTTTCATCAACAAGAACATCCTGAATTTCATGATTAAGTCCACGTATAAACCTAAGCTCAGTAGCTTCCTCACATTCTTGTAAACCACAACGCAACAAACAATTTTGCAAATCATGAAAGTATTCTATAACAGTTTTAGAACCTTGTTTTAAGCATTGAAGTTTAGTAAGCAAATATTTAGCAACATATTCAGGAACATAATCATTTCTCATAAGTCTTTTCATTGCATTCCAAGTTTTAGGGTCTTTATCATGTCTAGATATATGCTTCCACCAATATACTGCATCTAACGTTAACACTTTAACTGCGGCACTAATCTTTTGGTTTTCAGATAAGTCATAGTTTGCAAATTCTTTATCTACCGCTATCTCCCAATTAATATATGCATTAGGATCGAACTTTCCACCAAAAGGAGGCAACTCAAACTTGATTTTACCTTGTTCATCATCGGTGGATGAACCCGTGGCGATGTGTGGTGGGGCGACCGATGCAACAAGGCCCATGCTGGGAAGTCGGGCAGCAATGGGAACCCGTTGTGCACGTAGTACACCATTGTTGTTGCTTAGGAGACGAGGCGGAGGACTGGAAGTTCCAGGACAGCAATGCAAGCATATCATCAAGTCTAGACAAAATAGTAGCAAGGGTAATGTTAGCAACTCCTGAGCAGTCTCGATGGACCGAAACGGTCTTCTTGCAGCGACATTTGCTCATTAGTGAGTTGTACATTGCCCTTCGTGCGTGGAGAATGATGCAGATGAACTCTTATCACCGACATGGTTAGTAGCATAAAGGGAAAGACAAAGGTTTATGTAATTCCCAATCAACTACTAGGAAGTGGAGAAAAGTCGCTCAACTCTCAAGCCTTAACCAAAGCTCTTACAAGTTCTTACCGTGCAGCAGAGTTGTCGGCCGTTGGCGGTGTCAAAAGTTCTTCAAGCTTGGATAAAGCGATTGCAAGGGACCGAACAAACGTATAAGGTAAAATATGTGGAGCTTGGTAGGCTATACTTATTTCCTATGCAATCTGATAATTCTAGTTATTGTAATGACAAGTAAGGACCCAAAATAGAAATCACAAGTCCTAGTTGCCGATCTCAAAGATTTAAGCGAATTTCAAGGCAACTCACGCAAAAAGATGATGGAACTTATGCAATCAAGAAATGAGCTATAAAATATAAGTGAGGCAATCAAAGCTCTATTGCACAAGTCGAGAGAATCACTAACTTATTGCTTCAAGAATGTAAAAGGGCACAAGATTGCTCACTAATTAATACAATTGCACAATCTGAAAAATAATGAACACAAATTATGGTTTCGCTCAATGTAGTCTTTGTCGGCCACTATTATGTTTTTTTTTCTTTTTTTTTTGTGACTTTCGGCCAACACTAGTATGAGCAAAGTTTTGGAATCCCCAACTCCATGTCACAAGATAGTGTGATATGATAATTCAAGATTATGCAATATATCAAGTAGAGCAGCCCTAAGCAATATCAAATAGCTAGTCTCAATTGGGATCAAAGTATTCGCAAAGGATGAATTGGTTAACAAAGGTATGTATACTGATATTTTTGGAGTTTTATGGATTATGGATGCTACTGGACTCAACCAACTCAAAGGAACAAAACTAGAACACGAATTGAAGCAAAACACACAAATTCAAAGTTTCTAGGGTAGCAGATTTGTCGCCTAGATTACAGATTCAAAACGACCGAATTTAGAAGGTTCACTATGGAAAGAATTGAAGCTTATGTCCTCAGCTTTCAAAGGAATACAAGAACATGCAATTTGGAGCACGGGTGTGAATGTTATGGCTCAAAAACCGAATTGCACAGAATACTCCCAATTTTAGCCCGCGGGACCAATTCCGAATCCGAATCAAATTCGGTTTGATGGAATCCGAATCAGAAAGGACACCCAAAAACGTTTTTGTAGAGGACTCTTCAAGGATTCCGGAAAGTATAAAACTTACCAAACGGAGTTCGACGTGAGAATTATGATCAAAATACCGAACCGATCTGGATTGGAAGTACAACTTGCTTCAACAAATTTGATATCCAGATTAAACAGATTTAGCTCCAGAATTAGAGTTCATGCCCAACTAGGTTTTTGTAGAGATCGTTCCCAGGTTTTAGGAAAGTACAAAACACTAGAATCCGAGCTCGTATGCGAAAGTTATGAACAAAACAAAGTACTGAACAGATTGAAAGAAAAACTACGCTAAGGAAAAACGACCAGCAACTAAACAAGGACTCTAATGGATCAAAACCTAACAAAACTCACTAAAATACTAGATTGAATCTAAAGGTTGAATTTTTGTGGGGTAATTTTCAATTTAGGACAGAAAACAAAAACTAATCTACGGTACAGAATCTCTCACAGAGAAACTTGGCGCTCTGATACCACCTATACATTTGTTCAGATCTGAGACTTCCACATCCAATGCAACAATGTGATCAATTTGATAATTCTAATATCATATCAAGTACCCCTACTGTCGATTATAATCTATATGATAGTTTTCAAGAAAGGGAGTGTTTGGGTGATTTTGATTCACGAGACATTGATTGGAGCACAAAAGATATGCATGTTGCTTTGCTCTTTCTCGCTACTAACATTTTGCAGGAGAATGTGATGGAGTCGAGAACGACTCCAATTCAAGAAAGGGAGAATGATGAGACCATGCTCGTCCTGGATATGATCAACGCTATATCAATTTGGCGACACTTCACGGCATCCTCTCAGATCATCTACATCTACTAGGATGGCTTTCCTTCACAGGGGGGAGGAAGCGTCCAAGAGTGCAAGCTTTCAACATGTCTTTATATGCTGGAAAGAAATATTGAGCTTTGTGGAGGATAATCTGAACATGAGAATACTTTTTGTTGAGGTCAAGCTAAAAGCTGAGCATGAGTCGAGGACGACTCAAATTCAAGAAAGGGAGGATGATGAGGACATCACTACTACGGATATGACCACATTTGGTTGTGCCTACTCCAACACATCATCCACGGGCCAAGAAGAGAGAGAGATCAAATCCATCACGTTCTGGAATCCAATTCGGCCTCCTGAGACAGCACCAACTTAAAACGGCCATAACTTTTGATCCAGAAGGGTGTTCGGGGCACATGAGTACTTGATTGAAAGCTTTCGTCGCCCTCTTTCCAATGGATCCAGTCTCACCTTCAAATTCCTTCCGAGCTGTCCGGAAACTGCAAAATAAGTCACGTCACTTTTCCAGTCCGAGTCAGAGTGGGCCTTGGGCCTTGTAATCGAATTGTATTTGGTTTCCTAGGGTTTTGAACGACCACCTCCTCTTGTTATCTCATAAATAACCAGCCGCAACCCTATCTAGGGTTTTGGGTTTTGTTTGATTAGTTTAGCCAAGTGCAAACTTTGCGTCTTCGAGTTGTGCTGGACAGCCACCTTGTCAAGACCTTCAATAGAACCCCACCTTATTTTGGCCTTCAATTCTTATTTGCAATTTCAGATTGCTTTTACCATTGTTCTTGCTTGTTCTTCGGTTGCTTGCAGGAATTGAACCTCGTGTTCAGGTTGATCGTGCCCACGGCAAGATCAATAACACTCCGGAGTTGGTTTAGCGATTGCTAAGGTGCATCGTCGTCGTACGTTGTAGTCGGATCGTCAAAGTCGGTTCCACAAATCGATAGTTATCGCTCTCATCGAAAGATCGGGATACAACTTCACATCACATAGCCTCTATTCGGTGCCCCGCCCGACCACCGAGAGGCAATAAGGACAGAACTCGCATCCACCCTGATCCTCAACTAAAAACCACAAAGCAGAAGCATGAGTACAGAAGGTACTCGCAAGACTTACCCGTGGTCCATATATGACCGACTTGAAGGCATATGCTTTTGGATGTAGCAAGGAAAAAGCTTAAGGTAACAAGTGCATAAAAGCTTAACTTTGATTCAGATTCACATTCAACTACTCAATTTACAAATTTTATAGCATTTATAAACAGCACCTATTGTAAAAGTGAGAGCTGAATTTTAAATGTTTAAGAGAGCAAATAGAATCATGAACAAGCGTGCTCATATCCGAGAGCGCGGCAAATCGAATCGCTTATTCACCCTACAGGGGATCATCAATCGCACGACATGCGCCACAAGGAACCTCATGTCAACCCTCCTCCCATCCATATCTACTCGTTGGACCATCCTCATGCGGCCCGAGCTCCTAGCAACCTCTCTCGAGCGGCCCAAGCCTCGCTTCGCCCTCGAGAGTCGGCCTAGGCCTCGCCCTCAACCACGTCCAATCGCATGAGGGCATGACCCATCGAGTAGTATGCCATGAAAGGGTAGCTTACCTACCATTATATCGGGCATGCGATTAACAAGGTGTGCTCGATCAACATGGCAAACAACGGAGCGGCCCTTAACCGACACAGGCGAGACTACAACATTTGAGTCTCCACACCCAAATGATCCAACCCTCTCGCCCGGTCTCAAGTTTACATTTCAGAACATAACCATATTCATTGCAACCCAATAGTGTGAAGTAATTAATCTCAAGTGAAGGAACCATCCAACACTTGGCCCATACCCGACATCTAAGCAAACTAAGCATGGACACAGTATAATTACCCATATACTAGATCCAAGGAAGATGTTCGACAATTAACAATTAGTGTATGTGCAACAATTAGGTTCTAATACCCTTCCCACATTTCAATTCCTAATGCATAACTTAACCATCCAATAAGCCAATTTATTCGCTAAAATACAATTAGGAATAAGGTTGAATATGCTTAGGTGCTTGCCTTGAGCTTCAGCCGGATTTTCAACCACAATTTGCTCTCCAAAATCCCCTCGCCACGGCCACGTCAACCGCCATGTTTCGCTTTTCTACGATCACAATGTATGCGAAATGAGATGCATGCAATGCATATGAGGAGGAAATGAAAATTGAAGACTCGCCGAAATTTCCAAAATGCAAGCATTCTACAACAAACGTAAAGCAAAAACATTAACACTACACACTAATAGCTAAACAACACTTTGCAATGCTTCACACCAATTCAATCAAGTTCCTAACTTTCACTAAGCAATTTTTGGACAGATTTCAGCCTTTCTAGACCGACTTCACCATTTTAGGCATAACTTCTACATGGTTTCATGAAATTGAGTGATTCCAAGTTCTAATGAAACTTAAGAGACATATCTACAACTTAGTTTTGGCCGATTTCTCATTCACTGCCCGAGGAACTCCAGTTTGCCCACGAACAGGGAGCAATTTCAGTGTTCAGAAAATTCAGGGTTTCCGAACATCATGCACCAATTTCATCATAACTTTCAGTTAGATTAACGAAATCAGGTGATTCCGGTTGGAAATAAAAGATAACTCCATTACCTACAATTACTGCTTCAGCCGGCCTAGCAGGAGATGCCCTTAACTTGCTCAAATCAACCCGAAACAGTAGCTACCAAATTTGCTCGAAATTCGGATGTTGCTCCAAACCCTAGAGTGTTATTTCCCCACCCAAATCCCAAATCTCTGCTCTCCTAAGCCCCCAAATTCTCCAATGCTGCCCCCAAAACCAGAAAACAACAAACCCTAAATCAAGGAAGCATTACCTCAAAATCTCATGGGGAAAAACTAGAGGAGGGAAAAGTGCTGCTGCTGCTTGGAGAGGGAGGCGCCACTAGGGAAGAGCTGCAGGGGAGAGTGGCGCCACTAGGGAGAGGGCTGGAGGAAGATCCAAGGTGCTGCAATGGCCTGGGGGAGAGTTCGGCCAGGGAGTGGTGTTTCACGAACTGGGAACAATTGATTTGGGGGCTGAGGGAGTTTCTTTATGCGCTGCTGTTTGGTGTTGTGTTGGCACATTTGCTAAGTCCCAGAATTTCAGCACGGATTCAATCTTTGAGCCATATTTAAAATTAGTGTTTGCTTTTGGATTGGGCCCAAAACTCAACCATACTGTAGAGGAAAGTTCCTATTTGGTAACCAACTAACATGCACATCCTAATTCATTATGGATCTCCAATTACGAGGCTCCAAACTTTGATGGAAACCACATTTTTCATGGTGAAGTTTCTAGCTCAAAATCTTTGGTTAAGCTTGGATATTGCTAAGCGGCAGCTTAGGATATGCTCGGAAGTTATTAATCGATTTCAAATGTGGCTTAAGATTGGTTAGAGTTAATTTGCTAGCCGCATGAGTTGAACCCGAATTCGGGGCCTTGACAGGAGTCCGGATGGAGAGTGGTCCATAGCGCGCTCCTCTCGTTGAATGGCGGTGATGGCTTGGTTGATGACGACCTGAGCGAGGCAACACTACTCCTGCGGAGTCTCCGGGCCGCCGTCATCCGCCCACGGAGTCGCCTCGCGACTGCCGGCCATGAAGGCCTGGCGTTCGCGAGGCGGTAGCGAGGGTGAGAGCATGGAGGTGGAGCCTTAGTACTCAGGGGCCGCGCCCAAGCCCGGGCTTGCTGATCGCGACATGTTGTCAGTGAAGCTGGAGGTGCTGACGACGCTGAGACGATGAGCTTCGGACGAACGAAACTTCAGGCCCCACGGTGGGCGCCAGCTGTCGACAATCGGGACCGCTAATCGCAAAGAGGGAGGAAGGATCGTGTAAAGGGGGTGAGGCCCCAAGTCGTGCTCGTCCGGGAAAGGGGGAGCGCCGGTAGGCACACAGCTCGAGGAAGAAGGGCAAACGAACAAGGGAGACACGGGGTTTATACTGGTTCGAGCCCCCTAAGACGTGTAATAGCTCTACTCCAGTCTTGCCCGTAGGAGAAAGATGACTAATAGGCTCCTCTGGGGAGGATGAGCAGGGAGCTCGACCTCGGGGCCACTCGGAAGTGGTGGCCGTGGGGGAGCTCGGTGAGGTGGTCTGACGTATGAATGTGTCTTGGTGTTGCTTCCTTGTGTCCGCGCTCTCTTTTCGGTCTATCTTGTTCTTTTGATCGGGGTAGTCCTAGTGCTTTTATAGACCCCTGGGTGTTCATCTCGAGTGCTGATGTCGGGCGATGTCTGCGAGTTTGACGGGAGCAGTTGACTCCCACGCAGGGGATTTAGACAGGAGCTGCTGGGCCCTAGTTCCCACGCAGGGGATTTAGACAGGAGCTGCTGGGTCCTAATCCCCACGCAGGGGAGAGAGGTCACGCCAGAAAAGGGGATACTATGCTGGAGACCGGGTTGAAGGCACCGAGGTTGAGGAGGCGTGCGGGGCCAGCATGATCTCGAGGACAGCCTTGCCCGAGCTCGAGAATCGTTCCCCGAGCTCGGGGGTACCTCCGCCCGATCTCGGGAATAGTCCTCCGAGCTCAGGGAAAACGTTCTAAAGCCCCCGGGGGGGCCTAGACACGTGTCAGGATGACCAATCCCCGACAGGTCTCCATTGGAATTGTAGACCCTATGCCTACGAAAAAAAGTCATATAATGAAACTGAGTGCCAAACACCCCAAATGGTCTTCATATGCACCCAAGCTTATTTTGAAATGCGTTTCGAATCCATTCAAGTCGGTGTAAAATATACCTCTCGATGGATCCCAATTGGAACTGTAGACCCTATGCGTACGTAAAAAAGTCTCATAATAAAACTGAGTGCTAAAAACCCCGAATGGACTTAATGTGTGCCCTAGCTAATTTTAGAATGCGTTTTGAATCGGTCCGAGTCAGTGTTAAATTTTTCGTATGATGGTTCCCAATTGACACTTTAGACTTCTTGCGTGCGAAAAAAGTCAGATAATGAAACTGATTGGCAAACAACCTGAATGGATTTCATGTTTGCCCTAGCTCATTTCGGCATGCGGTTCGAATCCGTCCGGGTCAGTGTTTAATATACCTCACGACAGGCCACAATTGAACTGTAGACTCATGTGTACCGAAAAAGTCACATATTCAAACTAAGTGAAAACACCTCGAATGAACTTCACATGCGCCCAAGCTCATTTTGCCATGCGTTTCGAATATGTCCGAGCCGGTGTTAAATATACTTTTCAACGGGTCTCAAATGAATTGTAGAACCTATGCCTACGAAAAAAGTCACATAATGAAACTGAGTGCCAAACACCTTGAATGGACTTCATATGTGCCCTAGCTCATTTCGGAATACGTTTCAAATCCGTTCGAGTTGGTGTAAAATATACTTTTCGAAAAGTCCCAATTGGAACTATAAACCCTATGCGTACGAAAAAAGTCACATAATAAAACTGAGTTCCAAAAACCTCGAATGGACTTAATGTGCGCCCCAGCTCATTTCAGAATGCGTTTCAAATCCGTTCGAGACTGTGTTAAATATTACTCACGACGCGACCCAATTCGCACTTTAGACTTCATGCGTACGAAAAAAAGTCACATAATGAAACTGATTGCAAAATACCCCAAATGGGCTTCATATGTGCTCAATCTCATTTTGCCATGCATTCCTAATCCGTCCGATGGGTCTCAATTAGAACTGTAGACCCTATGCCAACGAAAAAAGTCACATAATGAAATTGAGTGCCAAACATCCCGAATAGACTTCATGTGTGCCCTAACTCATTTTGGTATGCGTTTCGAATCCGTTCGAGTCGGTGTTAAATATACCTCACAACGGGTCCCAATTTGCAATTTAGACTCCATGCGTATCGAAAAAGTCATAATGAAACTGAGTGCCAAACACCCCGAATGGATTTCACATGTGTCGTAGCTCATTTTGCAAAGCGTTTCGAATCCGTCCGAGTCAATGTTAAATATTCCTCACAATAGGTCCCAATTTGCAATTCAGACTCCATGCGTATGAAAAAATCACATAATGAAACAAAGTGCAAAACACCCCAAATGGAGTTCATATGCACTCTAGCTCATTTTGCCATACGTTCCGAATCCATCCAAGTCGGTGTCAAATATACCTCTTGACGGGTCACAATTGGAATTGTAGACCCTATGCCTACAAAAAAACACACATAATGAAACTGGGTGCCAAACACCCCGAATGGACTTCATATGCGCCCTAGCTTATTTCGGAATGTGTTTCGAATCCGTCCGAGTCGGTGTTCAATATACCTCATGATGGGTCCCAATTAAACTATAGACCCCATGTGTACCAAAAAAGTCAGATAGTTAAATTGAGTGCCAGACACCCCGAATGAATTTCAAATGCACCCTAGCTCATTTCGCAAAGAGTTTCGAATCCTTCTGAGTTGACATTAAATATTCCTCACGATGGGTCCCAATTGGCACTTTAGACTCTATGTGTACGAAAAAAGTCACATAACAAAACTAAGAGCCAAACACCCCGAATGAACTTCATTTGCGCTCTTGCTCATTTCACCATGTATTCCGAATCCATCTAAGTTAGTGTTAAATATACCTTTTAATGGGTCTCAATTAGAATTGTAAACCCTATGCCTACGAAAAAATTCACATAATGAAACTGAGTGCCAAAAACCCCGAATGGACTTCATATATGTCGTAGCTCATTTTGGAATGCTGAAGGACCATGTGGAGGTCTACCCAGATTTGTGATGAGTATTTGACTAAATTTGAGCTTGGGTTGCTTTTGTTTGTGATTGATTTGAGATGAATTCCTGAGCATGATAAGGTTAGGGTTGTTACTAGTGGATTTACTAATTTTGCTGCTCTTTTGTGGAATGATTATATGCGTAAAAATCAAGACATCCCTAGCATATGGATTAAATTGAAGAAAATTATGAGAGCTTAGATTTGTTCCTTCATATGTTGCTCGCCAATTATGAATTGAAATTCAATGTCTAAAACAAGGTAGTAAAACTGTGGATGATTCTACTAACGCAATCCAATCTACTTCTGTTGCTTCTGTTGTTGCTATTCTATTTGATATGCAGGTTACTTCTGAGGATAGAGAGCTAAAAGCTGAAATACCTGCGTTGTCAAGTGAAATTTTTGAGGTACCTACTACTTCTGAGGAGGGTGCTAATGACCATGGTACAGATCTGATTTTACAGCAAGAAAGGGAGCAAATTTGTGAGTATGTTCCTACTGTACTTAATTCTAGTGAGTTACAATCTTGTGCCACTATTTTAGAACCATGTGATGAATTACGTACTTATAATTTTGATCATGTGGTGCTAGTTACGCATAAGGAAGTGATCGCTAAAAATATCCCCTGCCACTGTTTTGTGCTATATGATGTTGAATGAGGGGTGTGCATATGGAGAACATCAGGGAGACGCTACCGAAATCTACTCTGAAGTTGTACAACACAGCTTAGGAACTTGCTCGAACCACATATCCTCGAACTGTCCAAAAAACGTGGACAATTCGAGACTGCTCACTTATAAAATAGCATATTTATAAATAAGCATCCTCGAACGGGAGACGTAGATTCCGCAGCCTAAACTCTAATATTTATCACATGATAGCAACAATAATTCCATATTAACACGAGAGCACTACAATAATTAAATAGATGTGTGCTTGTCAAATAAAGAGTGTGAAATCTGAGCACGTATACAATTCCAGTGTAACCTAAACTTTATTCACTACATATCGAAATTACCTAGTGTAAAATTGAAGTGGTTTAAAGAATTGCTCACATTTTGAAGAAAACCGCAAATGAGGGCAAAAAGAGGGTAATCTCTCAAGATAGGGTTTCAAATTTGCCCTCTTAATACTCACCCATGAGGACTTCAAATTTTCTCACCCAAGTATTGCTTCCAACCACACAATATGAGATATTTTCTCGAGTGGCGGCGGAGAAATCTCCTCCGAGCAACAACAGAGAAGAGTTCAACGCGAGTGTTATATATGACCTAGCGAGGCACATCAGAATCGGTTCTTTTCAAGAAGCGATAGTGATGTGAACGGTCATCACTATCGGTTCTTTTTAGAGAGGCGATAGTGATGAGCACGCCGACATCAGAATCGGTTCTTTTCGAGAAGCGATAGTGATGTGCACGGTCATCACTATTGGTTCTTTTTATAGAAGCGATAGTGATGATCACGTGCACATCACTATCGCTTCTTTTCTTAGAACCAATAGTGATGTGCATAGTCATCACTATCGGTTCCTTTTATAGAAGCGATAGTGATTATCACGTGCACATCACTATCGCTTCTTTTCTTAGAACCGATAGTAATATATATGCATGTCATTATCGCTTCTATCAAAAGAACCGATAGTGATGTGGATGTGATCATCACTATCACTTCTTTTGTTGGAATCGATAGTGATGACCGTTCACATCCCTATCGCTTTTTAGTTTAGAACCGATAGTGATATGCCTAATGTTACATCACAATCACTTCTAATCTCAGAACCGATAGTGATTATTACTAACACCTCTCCGAAGTTATTTATCACAATCGTTTTTTCCTAAAAACTTAAGAACCGACACGGATAAGCGATAGTGATGTGCTGTTCTGTAGTAGTGCAATTGGCACTTTAGACTAATTATGTACAAAAAAGTCACATATTGAAACTGAGTGCCAAACACGCCGAATGGAATTCATAAGCTTCCTAGCTCATTTCGCCATGCGTTCAAAATCCGTCCGAGTCGGTGTTAAACATACCTCTAATGGGCCCCAATTGGAACTCTAAACCCTATGCATACGAAAAAAGTCACATAATAAAACTAAACTCAAAACACCCCGAATGGACTTCATGTGCGCCATAGCTCATTTCAAAAAGTGTTTCAATCCGTGCAGTCGGTATTAAATATTCCTCACGACGGGTCCCAATTAGCACTTTAGACTTCATGCGTACGAAAAAAAGTCACATAATGAAACTGAGTGCCAAACACCACGAATGGACTTCACATGCGCCCTAGCTCACTTCGAAACACGTTTCAAATCCGTCCGAGTCGGTGTTAAATATACCTCTCGACGGGTCTTAATTGGAACTATAGACTCTATGCGTACGAAAAAAAACAGATATTGAAACTGAGTGCCAAACACCCTGAATGGACTTCACATGCGCCCTATCTCATTTCAGAAAGTGTTTTGAATCCGTCCGAGTCGGCGTTAAATATTTCCCACGATGGGTCCCAATTTGTACTTTAGACTCCATGTGTACTAAAAAAAGTCACGTAATGAAACTGAGTGCCAAACACCCCGATAGACTTCATATGCGCTTTAGCTCATTTTACCATGCGTTCCGAATCCATTTGAGTGGGTTTAACAATACCTCTCAACGGGTCTCAATTGGAAACTATAGACCCCTATGCCTACGAAAAAAAGTCACATAATGAAACTGAGTACCAAACACTCCAAATGGACTTCATATGCACCCTAGCTCATTTCCAAATGCATTTCGAATCTATCCGATTCGGTGTTAAACATACCTCTCGTCGGGTTTTAATTGGAATTATAGATCCTATGCGTACAAAAAAGAGTCACATAATGAAACGAAGTGCCAAACACATCGATTGGGCATCATATGCGCCCTAGCTCATTTTGGCATACTTTTTGAATCCGTCCGAGTCGGTTTTAAATATACCTTTCTACGGGTCCCAATTGTAACTTTAGACTCCATTCATACGAAAAAAAGCCATGTATTGAAACTGAGTGCCAAACATATCGAATGGACTACATATGCGCCCTAGCTCATTTCAGCATGGGTTTTGAATTCGTCCGAGTCGGTGTTAAATATACCTTACGATGGGTTCTAATTGAAACTGTAGACACCATGCGTACCGAAAAAAGTCACATAATAAAACTGAGTGCAAAACACCTCGAATGGACTTCATATGCACCCTATCTTATTTCGCAATGCGTTTCGAATCCGTCCGAGTCGGAGTTAAATATACCTCTCGACAGGTCCCAATTGTAGGTGTTAAATTTTCCTCACGATAGGTCCCAATTGGCACTTTAGACTAAATGCGTACGAAAAAAATCTCGTAATGAAACTGAGTGCCAAACACACCGAATGGACTTCATAAGCATCCTAACTCATTTTGCCAAGCGTCCCAAATCCGTTCGAGTCCGTGTTAAATATACCTCTCAACGGGTCCCAATTGAAACTGTAGACAATATGCGTACGAAAAAAAGTCAAATAATATAACCAAGTGCCAAACACCCCGAATAACTACATGTGCACCCTAGCTCATTTTGGAATGTGTTTCTAATCCGTCTGAGTCGGTGTTAAATATTTATCACGACGGGTCCCAATTGCCCTATAGACTCCATGCGTATGCCAAAAACCCCGAATATACTTCATGTGTGCCCTACCTCATTTTGGCATGCGTTTTGAATCCGTCCGAGTCGGTGTTAAATATACCTCACGACGGGTCCCAATTGAACTGTAGACCCCATGCATACCAAAAAAGTCACATAGTCAAACTGAGTGCCAAACACCAAGAATGGACTTCACATCTGCCCTAGCTAATTTCGGGAAGTGTTTTGAATTCGTCTGAGTCAGTGTTAAATATTCCTCACGGTCCCAATTGGTACTTTAGACTCCATGCGTAAAAAAAGTCACATAATGAAATTGAGGGCAAAACACCCTGAATGGACTTCATATCGCTATAGCTCCTTTCACCATGCATTCCGAATACGTTCGAGTGGTTGTTAAATATACCTCTCGACGGGTCTCAATTGGAACTGTAGACCATAGGTCTACGAAAAAAGTCACATAATGAAACTAAGTGCCAAATACCCCGAATGGACTTCATATGCGCCCTAGCTCATTTCGAAACGCGTTTCGAATCCGTTCAAGTCGGTGTTAAATATACCTATCAACGGGTCTCAATTGGAATTGTAGACTCTGTGCGTACGAAAAAAGTCAGATAGTGAAACTGAGTGCTAGACACCCCGAATGGACTTCACATGCACCCTAGCTCATTTCAAAAAGTGTTTCGAATCCATCCGAGTCAGCTTTAAATATTTCCAACGACGGGTCCCAATTTGTACTTTAGACTCCATGCGTACGAAAAAAAGTCACGTAATGAAACTGAGTGCCAATCACCCCGAATAGACTTCATATGCGCTTTAACTCATTTCGCCATGTGTTCCGAATCCGTATGAGTGGGTTTAAAAATACCTTTCGACGGGTCTCAATTGGAAATATAGACCCTATACCTACGAAAAAAAGTCACATAATTAAACTGAGTCCCAAACACCCCGAATGGACTTCATATGCACCCTAGTTCATTTTGGAACACAATTCGAATCTGTCCGAGTCGGTGTTAAACATACCTCTCGACGAGTTTTAATTGGAACAATAGATCCGATGCGTACGGAAAAAGTCACATAACAAAAAGGAGTGCCAAACACATCGAGTGGACTTCATATGCGCCCTAGCTCATTTCGGCATACGTTTTGAATCTGTCCAAGTCAGTTTTAAATATACCTCACGACGGGTCCCAATTGGCACTTTAGACACCATGCGTACGAAAAAAGCCACATTTTGAAACTGAGTGCCAAACACACCGAATGGACTACATATGTGCCCTAGCTCATTTTGGCTTGCATTTCGAATCAGTCCGAGTCGGTGTTAAATATACCTTACGAAGGATCCTAATTGGTACTGTAGACCTCATGCGTACCGAAAAAAGTCACATAATGAAACTGAGTGCCAAACACCTCAAATGGACTTCATATGCACCCAATCTCATTTCGGAATGCGTTTCGAATCCGTCTGAGTCAAAGTTAAATATACCTCTCGATAGGTCCCAATTGGAAGTGTTAAATTTTCCTCACGATAGGTCCCAATTGGCACTTTGGACTAAATGCGTACGAAAAAAAATCTCATAATGAAACTGAGTGCCAAACACACCGAATGGACTTCATAAGCGTCCTAGCTCATTTTGCAATGCGTCCCAAATCTGTTCGAGTCAGTGTTAAATATACCTCTCAACGGGTCCCAATTGAAATTGTAGACAATATGCGTTCATATAGAGTTTGGCGAGTTTGGCCCCGTTATATGAGACACGCACGGGGATGAAATGGGCCACCTTAGTCAATTGGTCAACAATAACCCATATAGAATCATGCCCGTTTGCCGTCTTTGTCAAGCTGGTGATGAAGTCCATGCTAGATTTATCCCATTTCCATTCGGGAACCCGTAAGGGTTGGAGCATCCCCGCTAGTCACTGATGCTCTGCTTTAATGCATTGGCACACATCACAAATAGCAACATGTGCGGTGACATTCCGTTTCATATCGGGCCACCAGAATTTTTCTCGGAGGTCCTGGTACATCCTAGTGCTCTCAGGATGGATTGAAAGAGGGAACTCATGTGCTTCTTTTAGGATCAACTCCTTGATTTCAAGGTCATCTAGAACACACATTTGTTGTCCACGCATGACCAATCCATCGACATTTTCAGAGAAGCCCGATTGCGCATCTTCATTCATCTTGCGTTTGATTTCAGCCACTCCTTTGTCCTTAAGCTGGGTGGCTTTAATCTGTGATTCAAGGGATGGTTGTATGGTCAGGGCTGTGTAATACTCTTTTTCCACTACTGCCAAGTTGAGTTTATGGAATTATTCAATCAACACTAGTTGATTGACTAGAATAGAGGTGTTAACGGCGTGTAGTTTCCGACTGAGTGCATCGGCCACTACATTTGCTTTGCCCGGGCGATAATGGATGCCCAGATCATAATTCTTGATTAGCTCGAGCCATCTTCGTTGCCTATGGTTCAGATCTGGTTGGTTAAAGAAATATTTCAAAATTTTGTGATTGGTGTATATTTCACACCGATTGCCGATAAGGAAATGCCGCCATATCTGGAGAGCGTGAACAATGATTGCCAATTCTAAGTCATGAGTAGGGTAATTGGCTTTGTGAGGCTTGAACTGATGAGAAGCATAGGACACAACCTTGCCTTCTTGCATCAACACACAACCGAGGCCTTAACGGGATGCATCGCAATACACGTTTAATTTCTTGTGTATGTTGGGCAATGTGAGAATTAGGGTTGTTGCGAGTATTTGCTTTAGCTCTTGGAAACTTACTTCACAAGCTGGTGACAACTCAAATTTCTTTTCTTTCTTGAGCAATTTGGTCATTGGCTTGGCAATTTTGGAGAAGTTCTCGATAAACCGATGATAGTATCCAGCAAGACTGAGGAAACTTCGGATCTCGGGATAGTTTGGGGCTGCTCCCAAGTGAGCAGATTTTGCACGTTGCTCGGATCAACAGTGATAACTCCTTTGTATAGGACATGGCCTAGGAAGCCAACTTCCTTTAGCCAGAACTCACACTTGCTAAACTTTGCATAAAGTTGATGCTTGCAAAGCTTGTCGAGCACCATGCGCAAGTGATGCTTATGCTCTCCTTCATTCTAAGAGTAGCTGAGGATGTCATGGATGAACACCACCACGAATTTTTCCAAGTACTCTATGAACACCTTATTCATAAGATTCATAAAAGTGGCACGTGCGTTAGTAGGTCCAAAGGAAACTACGGTATATTCATACAAACCGTAGCGGGTGGTGAAGGCGGTCTTTGGAATGTCCTCTGGTCGGATCTTGAGTTGGAATTAACCAAGTCTCAAGTCAATTTTTGAAATGACTTGAGCCCAGCTCATTTGATCAAACAAGTTATCGATTTGTGGGAGTGGATACTTGTTCTTGATGGTGACTTGATTCAATGAGCGATAGTCAACACACATCTAGAGATTATTGTCTTTCTTTTTGACAAACAGTACCAAACTTCCCCATAGTGATGAGCTTGGGCAGATGAAACCCTTGTCCAACAGCTCCTTTAGTTGCTTCCATAATTCAACCAACTTATCTGGGGGCACATGATAAGGACGTTTCGAGGTAGGTGCTGTTCCAGGTAGAAGATCAATAACAAACTCCATGTCCCAGTCTAGTGGCATAGACAGTAGCTCCAAAGGGAAGACATCGGTATATTCACACACCACGAGCACATGACATACCTCCGAAATTGAGAGAGTGGAGGAATGGCTGCTGCAAGGTGGAGGCTTGGTCGGAGGAGTAGGAGACATGATGTAACATCCCAAAAACTTTGCTCTAAATATTGTTTTAATGTCATTTGTGCATTTTTGTATTTTTCATGAATATATTGGATTTTTTCTGGAATTTATACGAATCTATTTGAAATAATGTAAATTGGCCTTTTGTGAAAACAAATTAAATATATATAAAGTTTATATAAAGTTTTGCCAAAAATATTTTATTTGAATCCAAAATGTCTCAAAGTATTTTCGAGAATTTTCTTGGATTTTCCTGATATTTTTATTGCCTAAAACAAATTAATCTATTTTTGGGAACTAAATTAAGCATCGGAAAAATAGATGAGCAGTGTCGGGCCTAGCCCAACACTGTGCATCCGTTTAGGCCCGGTTCGACCCAAAGGCGGCTGGCTTCTAGAAGGTCGCTGCTGTCTTGTAGATTTTCAATCGTGTGGTCGAGGTTTAGATGAAACCCTAGCGCTTGCGAGCCGTTGGATCAAGATCGGGCGGTGCCGATTGAGACGCATAGGTTTAGGAAAGGATAGATCCCGTGCATTGGATTTGGAAAGTGTGGATCGAAATGCGCCGCGTCGGGGGTGATCGGAGCGCCATTGAGCGTCGATTGACGGCGGTATCCCATCGCCGCCTCGGTTCGGGATTCGTGATCCGTCGCCGATTCGCCGCCGCGCGCGTAGAGCTAGGTTTCCATTTTTAGCACGCATGCTGAGGCTATTTAAGGCGCAGCCCGCACCCCGAGTTTTACTATTCCATTACGCACCCATAGCCCTAGCGCCATCGCTTGTGCCGTCGCCGCTCGCGCGCTAGAGCTCGCGGAGATTTTTGAAGCGCCGCTGCTCGCTTTTTCGCCTTCCGTCGCCGCTGCCGCCCTCCGTCGTGTGGGTTCCAGCCGGATTCGCCACGCCAAGCCACGCCGATCGCCCTTGGCTCGCCACTAGAAGATCGCCGAGCGCCGCTTGGGGTGTCGCCGCCTCGCGTCCGGTGAAGCGTGCCGCCATGCCGCCATATATGCCGTGGAGCTTCATCGATCGTCGGATCTTTTCGACCATCGGGATCATGTCGCGTCAACATCTCGATAGTGAACGCCACCGGTAAGATCAGCTGTTAGATCGGAGGTGAGTGGTCAAGATTGTGCCGCGTGGGAGTAGATCAGAGACTGCTGGATTGTCGTGTGGATGAGTGACGCGTGGCGGTGCGGGAACCAAAGCGTCGTGTGCTGGGTGCACGGTGGGCTGGCACTGCGCTGTGGACGTAGTCCGTAGACCGAGTGACGTGGTGCAATCTGGAAGCATCACGTGTCACGATGACGTCATGCTGGCATCAGCCGGTCCACGAGCACAGTTCCTCGAGTCCACGGTGGACCAGAGAAGTTTTGTGCACTAGATCCATGCGCCAAAGCCATGTGTCAGCCTTTGTTTGGTCCACATGTTGCTTGCGCAATAATGCGATTTTTCTTTATAAAAATAATTCGGGACATTCGGAATTTCTATTTTCTGTATTTCCAAAATTTATTCAAACTTTGAATAACTATAACTTTTGTATTTGAACTCGGATTTAGGTGATTCAAATTTATAAAAATTCTTAAAATCAAGATATTTAATGGTGTATTTTATTTTATTTTTGGAGTTTGTTTACTCTCTGTTTGGGTGTTTAATTGCTATTCCTGTCTGGATTTGTGTAGACGTTGATTTGATCAATAGTCCGGAAGAGGATTCATCATTTCGAGACCCAAGTTCAGAGCAAGATCAGAACCTATTCTAAGGCAAGTTGGGGTTTGATCATGTTCCTAGTTTTACAAATTCGCTATATTGTCTTTAAACTATTGAATAATATTTCATGTGTACAAATGATTTTGATTACTTTGGGATCTAGTTAATATGCCTAGTTGAGTTATACCCTGCCTTGTCAAGTGTATGCCATGATCTAATTGTCACCCTAGGATGGTTAAATTACTAGTTCGTTAATATTAGCAATCATCATGTGTTGGTTAGACCGTGTTAGTCTGCTTAGCCATGCCACGTACATGTTACATAATTGGAATGCTGAAAGTTAATCTTGACTAATGGAATATGGAACAATGTTATGAAATTGTGTGTCATGTGTGGTCACACGATGAGGTTGATTTGTGGTGGCAAAGGATGTCACACAACGATATTGAATTGTTGATGGTATGTGGTGCTTGGTAATCAACTAGGGTGGTAATCATTTAGATTAGGGCAAGGGGCAAGTATGCCAAGGTGGACCGTATGGTAGACAGAGGGTATGTGGAAGTCTTTCTTCGATCACTCTAAGGACTTAACCTTGCAAGCCTTTGACCTGAGTATTTCATGCAACCACACGTCTGGAATGGGACAACCTGGCTGACTAATTTGTAATACTTAGATTTCGGTGCTGTTGTGGTGTATAGTGAGTCCCGGGTTTACGGAGTAACTCACATGGCGCAAGAGGGGGGCCCTGTTGTGGTGGTTTAACCCTTCAGTGTTGGAACCTTAGCAAAAAGTACTAGGTCTAAGTAGAGCATTGTAAAGGCTTTGTTACGATCACTCGCCTTTGTGGTGTTTGGTTGCATCGTGTGGGTAAAGTGCATAACCTTTGCGGAGTGTAAATCTATTCGGATAGCCGTGCTCGCGATATTGGGCAATGCTCGAGAATTATAGTCAAGGGTTAGACTTTTATTAAAAGAAAACTTGTTGGGATGGCAGGATTGTCATGGAAAGTTGGAACTTGACTTAGAATTGGTTATCCTGTTTATTTGAGAAACTGAATCTATTAATTATTGCTACTTGTTTTACTGTCTTTCGATCTATTTATCGAACTCTTTTATAAATGTTGTTTTATTGCTAATTAGCCGTGTTAGCCATTCCTTGGAATAAGCCATGCATATAGAGTATTAGACTTGCATTTCTGTGCACAACTTGTTAAGTGCTCTATGTACTCACCCCAACAACAACAACTTCAGAAAAGGAAGAGACTATGCCGATCATGGAGGAGGAGTATCGTGATGATGCGATTGCTTAGGGTCCGAGCCTCGTCAGTTGCCTGTGGTGAACTGGAGATCTACTAAGTTTACTTTAATTCCATTGCCGCATATTTGCTATTTCCTAGTTAAGTCTTGTAAGACAATAATCATGTAAGACAACAATTATTATTTAATAGAGTTTATTCTATATTCCGCTGTGTATGACTGTGATAACATCTATGTTGAGCCTGTGTGCACTAGCGTGATCTTGGACTAGTGCAATATACAGAGGGTCCGAATTTGCATATTCGGGTCCCGATAGAGGTGGTATCAGAGCCATACTGACTGTAGGTCTTGGCCCTAGGTAGGTTGGTTATCTCATAAGAGTGTCCAAAATTATTTTCTAAAACAAAAATATAAATTTGGGTAATGAGAAACTCTTGACTCATCCCGTTCTTCTATTTTCACCTTTGCTGAATTTTCTGTTTTCTCGTTGCCTATTCGAGTGGAGGACTTACGCAAAGTTTGTTTTGAATAGATTTCGATCTTCCAGACTTTTGAGGAGAGAGAGGGTGGCTATGCCATGGAGCTGTGGAGAGTTCTTCAGGTGCTCGGAGGTTTCTATCGTCCACTCTACCGAGGAGGCAATTGGTTAGTCAACGGTGTGCATCAAGGTTTCATTTGCAAGGTGATTATCTACGCCCTGGAGAACGTGGAAGCCAGCATGTCGATCCACATCACCGCGAGGAGGTTTTCGTACGAGTTGGGATCCAGCAGGCTGCTCGACTTGCACTTCGCCGCGTCTACCACGACTATGCCGATGAGGTTCAGGACATGGTGTTCAGGCTTCACCCAGCTGTACGAGCATCCCGACGACGATGGATCATGGAGGAGTGTTCTACTGCAGTGCACCTTGCTAATTTTGCCATCGCCCAGGAGGAGCACGTGAGGGACACCGCTTAGGAGCTAGAAACAGTATATGAGGCACTGAGAGTGACAGAGCAGGAGCTTCGGGAGACTCGTGCTGCGGACGCTAGAGTGATCGAGGAGCTAGAGGAGGCTTTGAAAGAAGCAGAAGACCAGGCATCTTAGAATGTTCAGGAGCCAGTTGAGAGAGCTGAAGGAGAGGAAGAGGAGGATCCAGAGAAGCGAGTGATGGAGCCAGCAGTGGGTCATCAGGATAGGTTTGCACTCATGCCAGCCCACCCGCCGGTGTATACACCGGGTCAGCCTCAGCCAGGGTGGCTGGATGAGTGAGGGTCTTAGAGTAGAGTTGAGACTCAAGTGTTGAGTCACGTCCTTAAGTTAGTCTTTACCTTTTAATAAACGTTAAGGTTGCGTGTTTAGTTTGATTCTTCATGTTTGTTTGAGTGTGCGATGTGTTGCGGCGCCCTTTATGCAATTGTAAGCAACCATACCAAGTATTAATAAAAGATAAAATAAGTTTGGGTTTAACCTGTCTTCCCCCTGCATTAGAAATTCTTGCATCTTATCTATGCTATATCTACCTTTCCTAACCCAAGCAAGAATCAATGATGGTGTACACTGTGGCAACAACGGGCTTCAGAAGCGATCTGCGCCACCAACAATCAGTAATGATGAAGAAGCACCGCAACCAGCGCCACAAGTGGATATGCAGAACTTGGGAGCTTTTCTTGTTGCGCAAACACAGTTGATGCAGACTATGATGCACCAGATGCAACAAATGATCAACAGGACTGCAACCAACAATAATCCTATTACTCGTAACCAAAATAGTGGGCCCCATCCTTACTCCAAGTTATCGATTTTATAAGGACACGACCGCCAACATTCTCAGGAAATGTTAATCCCTTGGAAGCCGATGATTGGCTAAGGACCATTGAGAGGAAGCTGCACATCACTCAATGTGAAGGGAATGAGAAAGTTCTTTACGCTTCTAATCGCTTAGAAGGCATCAGAGCGAATGGTGGGAGAACTATTGTGTCACTCAGAGGCACCAATGGAAATCACTTGGGAAGAATTCACAATAGCCTTCCACGGTATCATGTACCGAGGGAATGATGGACCTAAAGAAGTAAGAGTTTAGGGCTCTGAAGCAAGGAGGTCAATCAGTGGCTGAGTATTTGAATAAGTTCACTCAATTATCTTGCTATGCCCCTGAAGACATATCGACAGATAAAGCAAGGCAATCGTGCTTCATGAAAGGATTGAATTCAGGACTGCAAGTTGGGTTGATCACCCACAATTTTCTAGACTTTCAAGAGCTGGTTAATAAAGCTTTGATACTTGAGGACAAGCGCAAGGAGCTGGGAGAGAACCATAAGTGCTTGATAACCAATTAGGGTGGACGTCCTAACCACCTGCGCTTGAGAATGACACCGCAATAGTTTGCTAGGTTTCAACCGCAAGCTGTTAATAAGACAGCAACACCTGCGCTGCGACCAACAGGGTCGAGTTATCAGACGCTGGTCCACGAAAACAATGCACCAGGAGGTAGTCAGCAGCCAGCCGCCTAGAGGTGGTACAGTTGCAACGAGGTGGGGCATTTTGCTAATAGGTGTCCACAGAAGGGAGGCATCACGCCAGTTCGTTTCAATCTGGGAACAACACCTGCCAGGGCACCTGCTTCAGGAGGCAACCGTGCCACGAGTTAAGCTGCAGGATCACCGCAGATGACAGTACGTGGAAGAGTTCATCATATTACTGCAGATGGAGCTCAAGAGGCATCAGACGTTGTACTGGGTAAGTTTCTGGTTAACCCAATACCTTCAACAGTTTTATTAAATTCTAGAGCTTCACATTCATTTGTTTCTCGAGTTTTTGCTATTAAAAATGATCTGGAGGTGAAGAATCTTAAATATGAGCTGCTAGTCCAAGCCCCAAGATCTGAACTGAGATCTAGCCTTGAGTGTTTGGGAGTTATGCTACTTATTAATGGGGTAGTGTTCCTAGCGAACCTAATCATTTTGGACACCCAAGCCTTAGACGTTATTCTTGGAATGGATTGGTTGTCCAAGCATAATACTGTTTTAGATTGTGGTTGAAGGGTTGTATCGATTGAGAGCCCTAGAGGAGAGAGTGGAATTCCGAGTGACCGCAGTTCGAGATGGACAACTAATGGTCAATAGCATGGAAGCCGTCAGCATGGAAGGTGTGCCAGTAGTAAGAGAATATCCGGATGTGTTTCCAGAAGATTTACCTGGTATGCCACCAAACCGTGACATTGAATTTGTCATTGAGTTAGTACCTGGGATACCTACTGATGAATTAGTACAAATGAAAATGAAGATTGAGGAGTTGCTAGAGAAAGGCTTCGTAAGACCAAGTTCGTCACCATGGGGAGCGCCAGTTTTGTTTGTTAGGAAGAAGGACAGAAGTCTAAGGATGTGTATTGATTATCGTGCACTTAATGAAGTGACGATTAAGAACAAGTATCCATTGCCAAGAATCGATGATTTATTTGATCAGTTGAGAGGAGCTAGAGTTTTCTCTAAGATAGATCTTCGTTCAGGATATCATCAGTTGAAGATTCGAGCGAACTACTACGGATATGACCACATTTGATTGTGCCTACTCCAACACATCATCCACAGGCCAAGAAGAGAGAGAGATCAAATCCATCACGTTCTGGAATCCAATTCGGCCTCCTGAGACAGCACCAACTTAAAATGGCCATAACTATTGATCCAGAAGGGTGTTCGGGGCACATGAGTACTTGATTGAAAGCTTTCGTCGCCCTCTTTCCAATGGATCCAGTCTCACCTTCAAATTCCTTCTGAGCTGTCCGAAAACTGCAAAACAAGTCACATCACTTTTCCAGTCCGAGTCAGAGTGGGCCTTGGGCCTTGTAATCGAATTGTATTTGGTTTCCTAGGGTTTTGAACGACCACCTCCTCTTGTTATCTCATAAATAACCAGCCGCAACCCCATCTAGGGTTTTGGGGTTTTGTTTGATTAGTTTAGCCAAGTGCAAACTTTGCGTCTTCGAGTTAGCCGATGTACCACCTTGTCAAGACCTTCAATAGAACCCCACCTTATTTTGGCCTTCAATTCTTATTTGCAATTTCAGATTGCTTTTACCATTGTTCTTGCTTGTTCTTCGGTTGCTTGTAGGAATTGAACTCGTGTTCAGTTGATCGTGCCACGGCAAGATCAATAACACTCCGGAGTTGGTTTAGCGATTGCTAAGGCGCATCGTCATCGTACGTTGTAGTCGGATCGTCAAAGTCGGTTCCACAAATCGATAGTTATCGCTCTCATCGAAAGATCGGGACACAACCTCGCATCAGGTGGTATCAGAGCGCCAAGTTTCTCGGTGAGAGATTCTGTACCGTAGATTAGTTTTTGTTTTCTGTCCTAAATTGAAAATTACACCACAAAAATTCAACCTTTAGATTCAATCTAGTATTTTAGTGAGTTTTGTTAGGTTTTGATCCATTAGAGTCCTTGTTTTAGTTGCTGATCGTTTTTCCTTCGCGTAGCTTTTCTTTCAATCTGTCTAGTACTTTGTTTTGTTCATAACTTTCGCATACGAGCTCGGATTCTAGTGTTTTTGTACTTTCCTAAAACCTGGGAACGATCTCTACAAAAACCTAGTTGGGCATGAACTCTAATTCTGGAGCTAAATCTGTTTAATCTGGATATCAAATTTGTTGAAGCAAGTTGTACTTCCAATCCAGATCAGTTCGGTATTTTGATCATAATTCTCACGTCCGAACTCCGTTTGGGAAGTTTTTATACTTTCCTGAATCCTTGAAGAGTCCTCTACAAAAACGTTTTTGGGTGTCCTTTCTGATTCGGATTCCATCAAACCGAATTTGATTCGGATTCGGAATTGGTCTCGCAGGCTGAAATTGGGGGTTTTCTGTGCAGTTCGGTTTTTGAGCCATAACTTCCACCCCCGAGCTCCAAATTGCATGTTCTTGTACTCTTTTGAAAGCTGAGGACATAATCTTGAATTCTTTCCATAGTGAACCTTCTAAATTCGGTCGTTTTGAAGCATTAATCTTGGTGACAATTCTGCTGCCCTAGAAACTTTGAATTTGGGTGTTTTGCTTCAATTCGTGTTCTAGTTTTGTTCCTTTGAGTTGGTTGAGTCCAGTAGCATCCATAATCCATAAAACTCCAAAAATATCAGTATACATACCTTTGTTAACCAATTCATCCTTTGCGAATACTTTGATCCCAATTGAGACTAGCTATTTGATATTGCTTAGTGCTGTTCATATTGTTACATTGCATAATCTTGAATTATCATATCATACTATCTTGTGATATCAAGTTAGGGATTCCAAAACTTTGCTCATACTAGTGTTGGCCGCAAGTCACCAAAAGAAAGAGGAGAGAAAGAAAGAGCCAAAAGCCCAAAAAAAAAGAAAGAAAAGAAAACATAATAGTGGCCGGCAGCACTACATTGAGCGAAACCCTAATTTGTGTTCATTATTTTTCAGATTGTCTAATTGTATTAATTAGTGAGCAATCTTGTGCCCTTTTATCTTTTCTGAAGCAATTAGCTAGTGTCTCTCTATAACTTATGCAACACGAGCTTTGGTACTGAAAATTTTCTTATTTAGCTCATTCCATTGGTTGCATTAAGTTACATCATCTTTGCGCGTGAGTTGCCTTGAAATTCGCTTATATCTTTGAGATCGGCAACTAGGACTTGTGATTTCTATTTTGGGTCCTTACTTGTCATTACAATAACTAGAATTATCAGATTGCATAGGAAATAAATATAGCCTACCAAGCTCCACATATTTTACCTTGTACGTTTGTTCGGTCCCTTGCAATCGCTTTATCCAAGCTTCGAAGAACTTTTGACACCGCCAACGGCCGACAACTCCTGCTGCACGGTAAGAACTTGTAAGAGCTTTGGTTAAGGCTTGAGAGTTGAGCGACTTTTCTCCACTTCCTAGTAGTTGATTGGGAATTACATAAACCTTTGTCTTTCCCTTTATGCTACTAACCATGTCGTGACAAGAGTTCACTACATCATTCTCCACGCACGAAGGGCAATGTACAACTCACTAATGAGCAAATGTCGCTGCAAGAAGACCGCTTCGTCCATCGAGACCGCTCAGGAGTTGCTAACACTACCCTTGCTACTATTTTGTCTAGACTTGATGATATGCTTGCATTCCGCTGTCCTCGAACTTCCAGTCCTCCGCCTCGCCTCCTAAGCAACAACAATGGTGTACTACGTGCACAACGGGTTCCCATTGCTGCCCCGACTTCCCAAAGATGGACGCTACCGCATCGGTCGCCCCACCACACATCGCCACGTGTTCATCCACCGATGATGAACAAGGTAAAATCAAGTTTGAGTTACCTCCTTTTGGTGGAAAGTTCGATCCTAATGCATATATTAATTGGGAGATAGCGGTAGATAAAGAATTTGCAAACTATGACTTATCTGAAAACCAAAAGATTAGTGCCGCAGTTAAAGTGTTAACGTCAGATGCAGTATATTGGTGGAAGCATATATCTAGACATGATAAAGACCCTAAAACTTGGAATGCAATGAAAAGACTTATGAGAAATGATTATGTTCCTGAATATATTGCTAAATATTTGCTTACTAAACTTCAATACTTAAAACAAGGTTCTAAAACTGTTATAGAATACTTTCATGATTTGCAAAATTGTTTGTTGCGTTGTGGTTTACAAGAATGTGAGGAAGCTACTGAGCTTAGGTTCATACGTGGACTTAATCATGAAATTCAGGATATTCTTGTTGATGAAACATATAGTTGTCTTTCAGAATTGATTGAATGTGCTTTTAGAGCTGAAAACATGCTTACTCAATCTTTGAAAGAGCCTTTAGCTTTATTTGAGGTGCCCATTGTTGCACCTTCTGTTGTAGCTAACATTTTGCGTAAAAGTGAGCACCATCGGAGAAAGATGAAGAAGAAAATGTGAAAAAGAGGAGATATTTGCTGCTCCATACGTATATGAAGAGTTGGAAATTGAAGTTGCACCTACAACCACGGAGAATGATTTAGAAGGTAATGTCAAAGGTATGGACTGTATACATGGTGAAAATCATTTTGAAGAGACAAAACTGTCCATGAATCGTGCTATCGTAGAGCAACTATTAATGGAACCCATTGCTGATTTTGTTGCTATTCCTAGTGATAAAGAAGAGTTGTGTCATAATGCTTCACTTATATCCACGCCACAATTAGTGAATGAACATGAAATATTTATATTTGAACAAAACACTTGCGCTGAACATAGACATGTTATTCAAATTGCTAGTGAAGAAGATGAGCTTAAATTGATGAATTTGATGTTCTGTGTGATCTGGATAGTTTCAAGGAGAAGATTTTTGTACATTCTGATTTGCCATGGTTATCACGAAATATTTTCTATGTTGTTGGCAAACATAATGATAAAGGAGAATACAAAGTGCATAGATTATACATTTGTTCAGATCTGAGACCTCCACATCCTATGCAACAATGTGATCAATTTGATAATTCTAATATCATATCAAGTACCCCTACTGTCGATTATAATCTATATGATAGTTTTCAAGAAAGGGAGTGTTTGGGTGATTTTGATTCACGAGACATTGATTTGAGCACAAAAGATATGCATGTTGCTTTGCTCTTTCTCGCTACTAACATTTTGCAGAGAATGTGATGGAGTCGAGGACGACTCCAATTCAAGAAAGGGAGAATGATGAGACCATGCTCGTCCCGGATATGATCAACGCTATATCAATTTGGCGACACTTCACGGCATCCTCTCAGATCATCTACATCTACTAGGATGGCTTTCCTTCACAGGGGGGAGGAAGCATCCAAGAGTGCAAGCTTTCAACATGCCTTTATATGCTGGAAAGAAATATTGAGCTTTGTGGAGGATGATCTGAACATGAGAATACTTTTTATTGAGGTCAAGCTAAAAGCTGAGCATGAGTCGAGGACGACTCAAATTCAAGAAAGGGAGGATGATGAGGACATCACTACTACGGATATGACCACATTTGGTTGTGCCTACTCCAACACATCATCCACAGGCCAAGAAGAGAGAGAGATCAAATCCATCACGTTCTGGAATCCAATTCGGCCTCCTGAGA
Source organism: Otatea glauca (assembly GCA_036346275.1). NCBI lineage: Eukaryota > Viridiplantae > Streptophyta > Magnoliopsida > Poales > Poaceae > Otatea > Otatea glauca. The sequence goes on along the minus strand of CM070719.1, from coordinate 25,430,776 downwards.
CAGCACCAACTTAAAACGGCCATAACTTTTGATCCAGAAGGGTGTTCGGGGCACATGAGTACTTGATTGAAAGCTTTCGTCGCCCTCTTTCCAATGGATCCAGTCTCACCTTCAAATTCCTTCTGAGCTGTCCGGAAACTGCAAAACAAATCACGTCACTTTTCCAGTCCGAGTCAGAGTGGGCCTTGGGCCTTGTAATCGAATTGTATTTGGTTTCCTAGGGTTTTGAACGACCACCTCCTCTTGTTATCTCATAAATAACCAGCCGCAACCCCATCTAGGGTTTTGGGGTTTTGTTTGATTAGTTTAGCCAAGTGCAAACTTTGCGTCTTCGAGTTGTGCTGGACAGCCACCTTGTCATGACCTTCATTAGAACCCCACCTTATTTTGGCCTTCAATTCTTATTTGCAATTTCAGATTGCTTTTACCATTGTTCTTGCTTGTTCTTCGGTTGCTTGCAGGGATTGAACCTCGTGTTCAGGTTGATCGTGCCCACGGCAAGATCAATAACACTCCGGAGTTGGTTTAGCGATTGCTAAGGCGCATCGTCGTCGTACGTTGTAGTCGGATCGTCAAAGTCGGTTCCACAAATCGATAGTTATCGCTCTCATCGAAGATCGGGACACAACCTCGCATCATGCATGCTCTACAAGATATGGACATTATGAGTTTACGGTCATGTCATTTGGTTTGACAAATGCACCGACGTATTTCATGAATATGATGAATAAGGTTTTTATGGAGTACCTAGACAAGTTCGTGGTTGTGTTCATAGACGATATCTTGGTATATTCTAAAACAGAGGAGGAGCATGCAAATCACTTGAGGTTAGTTTTGAAAAAGCTACGAGAGCAACAGCTATATGCTAAGTACAGTAAATGTGATTTTTGGAAGGAAAAGGTGGAATTCCTCAGTCATGTCATGACTGCTGAGGGAGTTATCGTGGACCCAAGTAAAGTGGAGGCAGTATTGCATTAGGAGCAACCAAAGTCAGTTACACAGATTCGTAGTTTTCTGGGAATGGCAGATTATTATCGCCAGTTTATAGAGGGATTTTCGACGATTGCGAGACCTCTTACGCAATTGCTGAAAAAGAAAAGGAAGTTTACATGGACGCCAGAGTGCGAGGAAAGCTTTGGGGAATTAAAGAAGCGTTTGATGACAACTCCAGTGCTAGTATTGCCTAATGTGTAGAGTAGTTTTGATATATATTGTGACGCGTCAAGACGGGGTCTTGGTTGCGAATTAATGAAGAATGGTAAAGTGGTCGCATATGCGTCAAGGTAGTTGAGGCCGCATGAAGGAAATTATCCTACGCATGATTTGGAGTTGGTCAGAGTGCATGCTTTGAAATTATGGCATTATTATCTCATTGGCAATAGATGTGAGATATATACAGACCACAAGAGTCTGAAATATATTTTCACTTAGGCGGATCTTAATATGAGGCAAAGAAGGTGGTTGGAATTAATCAAGGATTATAACTTGAAATTCATTACCATCCTAAAAGCAAATGTGATGGCTGATGCCTTGAGTCGTAAGAGCCACATTGCAAATATGATGGTGCAAGAAGAACAGTCAGAGCTGTGGAAGGATTTTCAGAGGTTAAAATTGGAAATGGTTTCGGATGGATTTCTAGTTGCATTAGAGGTTAAGCCGACGCTAGAAGATCAAATTCGGGAAGGACAAAAGATCGATGAGAAGTTTGATCGAATCAAGTCTAAGAAGGAAGAAGGATTAGCTAAAGATTTTATTTTAGATGACCATTATACCTTGTGGTTCGAAGGACGAATTTGTGTGCCCAACAAGCCAAAGCTTAGGCTGTTGATTTTAGAAGAACCTCATGATTCCAAGTACTCGATTCACCCAAGAAGTGCTAAAATGTATCAGGACTTGAAGGAAAGGTTCTGGTGGCCCAAAATGAAGCGTGAAGTGGCTGAGCACGTTGCATTGTGTGACATATGCCAGAAAGTGTAAAATCATGTGCTAAAAAATTGGCTTAGTAATGAAATTGGCATTGTAAAGTGGTTGTGTTCATGGCATGTGCTATGCTTTTCAATTTGTTATTTCAGATGTTTACTTGATATGCTTGTGATAGCATGGTAATGGTTTTGCCTGATGCAATGCGCTCTTGTGAGTGGTTGCAAGGATTGATCTTGAGTCAAGTCGTGGACTTGTGCTCGGAATTGTTTCTTGTTTATTGATGTGCACGTGTTGCTCGAGGGCGAACGTGGTCGATGACGGGACCAGACTAGGTTCATGGATGAACTGAGGTTCGGGACTAGGTTCAGGGAGGAACTGAGGTCCTAGTGGTCAAGGATGTCATGCGGGACGTTTGGGCTAGAGAACGGTGCACATGAAGGCTGGTTAGTCACGTGAGTGCGGCAGATGGGCCGTACACGTGCAGTTGTAATTGTTTGGGCAGTTTGCATGTATTAGACCATGTTGGGCTAGGTGGATATGCATGCGAATTGTTGCTCATTATAAATAGGAGAGGGATGTCTTCTGTTTAGATGAGAGAGCTAAGCATTAGGGTTTGTACTCTTTTGTCGGGAGTACTGTAACCAGATTAGACAAAAAGAAATAAAAATCAATTTCTACGGCAGAGAGTTTTTTCTTTGCGCCTATGGTGACTTGTGGCAAGCTTCTGGCGGCTGGATGTGTTGAGCGTCAGGAAAGCCATGTGGCTGTATTGATTCTTGATTCACGGAGAGAACTAGTCCTTTTGGCTTGGTGACGAGACCACCTGCAAGTTCTTACCTGAAGTTCCTGACGGCGGCGACTCCTTTCTGGCTATTTTTTAGTTTCACGTCAGCAGCGACACCCGAGCGAAGGAAAAGCTGGCGCTACAGTATGTCGTGAAGCTACAGTAAACGACATTCTACAGTAATTCACACTACAATAATCGTGGGTTGCTGTTCACATATGTTTCGATACAGTATTGCTTTCTGGTTTGTTTGCCTAATTTTGGTTCTTATAGATTGATTCATTGTCTCTCTTGATTGAACGAGTTTAATCTTGATTTGATATATCCAAAACCTTTGTAGAGTATCAATTTAGAGTTCCTGAAAGTTTCGTTGGTTAATCTTTTGTAGATTGTGATTAATCACAAAATTTGGGTTTGATCAGTTCTCATCATAATCTGTCACAGCAAGTTTGCGAGGTTAATAACTTTTGATCCGTAGGTCCGATCGAGCTCAGCTGATTATTTTTTTATTAGGTTAGTATTGGAATATAGTTTCTACAGTTCCAATGGCAGGTCAATCCGATGGTTGGATCTCCGGGAATTAATGATTTACAGAACGCATCTACTCTGTTTTGTTGAATACGAAAGCAACTATTTGAGTCCGAATCGAGGTGAATTTTTAGTAGATCAAAATTTTGGTTTTAGCTTCCGCGCAATCATTCACCTCCCCTCTGATTGCTAGTTTAGTATATATCGATCCTACAAGTAGTATCAGAGCACGGTTTTTCTAATTTATCTTAACCGGTGATTAGATTCATGGATCGTTATTCGACAAAACCGTGTGTGTTCGATGGTGTTGATTTTCAGTTTTGGAAGACCAAGATGGAGGCTTACATCCAAGCGTAGGGCTTCGCAATTTGGGAGAAGGTTTACAAGCCGTACGAAGTTCCTGAGAACTACAACGTCAACGATGCCAATCGCGCACATGTTGAAGCAAACAGTAAGGCGCGCAACTTGATCACCCAGGGCTTGGGACGCAGCGACTTCGATCGAGTGGTTCATCTTCGATCTGCATAAGAGGTATGGAAATCTCTTTGTGACTATCATGAAGGATCAAACACTGTCAAAGAGGTTCGCCAAGATATATATAAGAAAGAATACATGCGATTTGAGATGAAGCCTGGTGAGTCGCTAGATGATTTCTTTGCACGTTTTAATAAAATTCTTAGTAATTTGCGTGCTGTTGGAGTTAGCTATGATGATGCTGCTAATGCTAGACAAATGCTTAGTGCTTTGGACATGTCGGTGTGGGAGATGAAGGTAACATCTATACAAGAATCTACTATCATGAGCACACTCACATTAGATGTTCTTTATTCTAAGTTGAAGACTCATTAATTAGATGTTCTTGCTAGGAAGAATGACCATAAATCAATTGCTTTGACCTCCCAATCTAGCATCTCTCATAATAATGCTTCACTAACCGATGAACAGATTGAGGAATTTCAGGAAGAAGACTTGTCATCACTCTCTTCTCGTTTTAATAAAGCTTTGCAGAATGTGAGAATGAGGAAGAGAGTTGGTGGTGGCCCTCCAAGATGCTATGAGTGTGGTGATCTCAACCACATTCGTTCAAATTGTCCAAAACTTCATTAACCGCAAAGTTGTCCATCGGGTTCTTTCCGCTCTTGAACAAGTAAATCTGAGCGATGTGGATTCGGAGAGCAGTGAAGATGACACAACAATTCCAAGCAAGCATGAATTGACAGGGTTGTGTCTCATGGCTAAAAGCAGCGACAACTTCACCGATGACGATCATGACAGCGACTTCAATGGGGTAGAACCTTCTTACGATGAATTAGCTATTGCTGTTGCTCGTCTTGGTAAATTGCTTGATAAACGTAACAAGAAAATTAAAAAACATGAGGTTCTTATGGAATCTTTGAATGCTGAAATTGTTAGACTTAAATCTTTGATTCCTGATGATGATGCTTGCAAATCATGTGATTTAATTTATTCTGAGCTTACTTCACTAAGAAATTTTCATGCTTCAACTCTTGATAAGCTTAGAGATGAAATTGAGAAGAATGAGAAACTTGTTGCTTTGAATTGCAAACAAATTAAAGATGATAGTTGCTCTACTTCTGATTTGGATGAATCAACTTCTTGTTCTAAATGTTCAATTCTTGAATTGAAGTTGCATGATGGTAATGCTAGAGTTTCTCAAATGACAAATGATTTGCTCACACATGAGGTTCTTTCATGCTCAACTTGTCGCAAGCAAAAAGGAAAAGTGGACGTTTCTTGTGATAATTGTTTAACTCTTTCTCGAAAGGTTGATTACTTGGAAAAACCTTTAGAACGTTTCACTAAAGGAAAGAAAAACCTAAACATGATTTTGGATCAATCAAGGGTTAGCACGCATAACAAAGGTTTAGGTTTTGATTCTTATGCTCATCATAAATCACATGCTCCCACTGTTGTTAAGTCACTTGAAAGTGAAAAATTTGAAATTATCAATGAGCCTAAGAAAACTGTTTTCAAGTCTGCTGGAGTTTTATCTTCTACTATAATGAATGCAAATGTTGCTTCTACTTCTAAAGCTAAACATCGTGTTAAGTACACTTGCACTCATTATGTAGAGATGGACACTTAGTAGATTTTTGTTTTAAACTAGCCAAACAACAAAAGAAAGAAAAGGCTAAGGCTAGGTCTAATTTTAGACAGACACGCTTTACTCCTCATTATGTGCCTAGGGTGATGCAAACACCTTTTGTTGCTAGAAACACGAGAAAGGGCAAATCTGATTTTGTGCATAAGAATGCTCGTGTTGTGCCAAATGCTGTGTGTCGTGTGTCTCAGTACTGGATTCCTAAATGCTTTATTTCTAACTCCAGTACCAAGACCTCGACATCTTCTAGTGCTATGTAAGTTTTTCATATGCGGGTTGGAGAATAGAAGCTTAGTGGATCTTGGTCTTTTGCAAAATGTGATCAAGACTTTGATGGTTCTCACCCTTGAGATGGCCTTCAAGAGGCATGTGTGATAATTCTTCACCTACTTTGTGAGCTATTTTATACACTCATGTCTTTTACATTCACAGATATCTATTTGTGATATGAGATGAGATGTTTGTTTATATGCTCATATGTATCCCCTGGCATGTTCAATCATATTATATCTTATATCATGCCTTTTCATATTCAGTATTTATTTATCATGATTTATACTTATGCTTAACTGAACATACCATGATAACTCAAATACATGTATATCATCACCTCTCTTTTGATTTCATTGGTTATTCATTTGAGGGGGGAGTTAAGGGACTTTTGGTGAAAATTTCTTTTGTTTGCCTATTGGGAGGATTGTTCTTTTAGACTTTTGTTTATAAGATTAATCCCATTGGGTGACAATTTTGAAGAAAGTTTTTAAGATGTTTTGTTTTGAGGGGGAGTTTTTGAAAACTTTGTAATATTTTGTAACATAATTTTTATTTTGTGTGTTTCTTAAATGAAAACAAAAAAATGAGAAAACAATGAAAAGTAATGAGCATTGTATTTTATACACATATGTCATTTGAAGCCATGTTTATGCTATAAGGTTTTGCAACTTCATATTATGCATATATGGTGTAGCTTATGTCATGACTATTAAATTGGAATGACAACTTGAATTAAATCTTGTCATGGTTGAACTTTCTTGGCTATCTTGATCCTTCTCAAAAAATACTAAATATGAAATTTATCAAAGTGAGCTAAAGCTCAAAGAGTGATTGTTGATAAATGCAAGATCAAGGTTATGTACTATCGCACTTCTTCTTTACGAGACTGCTTCTCATTGCACTTTGACATGAACTTGGAAGAGGTTGTGTGTGACCAAAATCATGAAACCTTAAGCTTATGAAATGAGGCTTGGCATGGTTGAAAAGTAAGGCTGATGGTGCATATAATTCCTTGCAATTGTTATTGTTGCAATCAATCAATGAATCAATTTTTCAAGTATAAATAAAGTGCACAAAAATTCAATGTTTTCAGGTTTTGAGATTGTTGAGAAAGGGAGATCATGCCATGCAATAAATTGTTAATAATACTTGATTTCTAGTTATGCTTACTCCACATTGTCTTTGTGTAGATTTGAGGGTGCAAATATTTTTGATAGCATGGCTTGGTGATGAATTTGCAATATTTGTGGATGACTTAGAATGCTCATTACATAAAAAAATTGTCAAACTTAAAAAAATATTTTGTTTTCTCTATTTTGTGTTCTTGATGAATCCATTGTCAAAGGGGGAGAATTTTGCCACTTTGGAGAATTTTGGAGGAGATTTTTGTAGAACTTTATACATGCTTTACACATGCACATGTTCTTGTATAAGTGGTATTCATTCATTCACTCTCATTTTTCTTCTGAGGGTGAGATTTTTCTTAATTTCACCTAGGGGAATTTTTCACTTTGCATATTTGTCAAATGGGGAGATTTTATGTTTTTCACTTTGGCTTTTGATTTTAGAACTTTTTGATTTCAAAAGCTTTTCTTGTGAGATGAATGCCAATGTTCAATTCTAAGTGGTGTTGCCAATGTTTTCATCAAGGGGGAGAATGTAAAATCATGTGCTGAAAAATTGGCTTAGTAATTAAATTGGCATAGTAAAGTGGTTGTGTTCATGGCATGTGCTGTGCTTTTCAATTTGTTATTTCAGATGTTTACTTGATATGCTTGTGATAGCATGGTAATGGTTTTGCCTGATGCAATGCGCTCGTGTGAGTGGTTGCATGGATTGATCTTGAGTCAAGTCGTGGACTTGTGCTCGGAATTGTTTCTTGTTTATTTATGTGCAGGAGTTGCTTGAGAGCGAACGTGGTCGATGACGGGACCGGACTAGGTTCATGGAGGAACTGAGGTTCGGGACTAGGTTCAGGGAGGAACTGAGGTCCTAGTGGTCAAGGATGTCATGCGGGACGTTCGGGTTAGATAACGTTGCACATGAAGGCTGGTTAGTCATGTGAGTGCGGCAGGTGGGCCGTACGCGTGTAGTTGTAATTGTTTTGGCAGTTTGCATGTATTGAGCCATGTTGGGCTAGGTGGATATGCATGCGAATTGTTGCTCATTATAAATAGGAGAGAGATGTCTTCTGTTTAGATGAGAGAGCTTAGTATTAGGGTTTGTACTCTTTTGTCGAGAGTACTGTAACCAGATTAGACAAAAAGATATGAAAATCAATTTCTACGGCAGAGAGGTTTTTTCTTTGCGCCTGTGGTGAGTTGCGGCAAGCTTCTGGCGGCTGGATGTGTTGAGCGTCAGGAAAGTCATGTGGCTGTATTGATTCTTGATTCACGGACAGAACTAGTCCTTTTGGCTTGGTGACGAGACCACTTGCATGTTCCTACCTGAAGTTCCTGACGGCGGTGACACCTTTCTGGCTGTTTTTTTGTTTCACATCAGCAGCGACACCCGAGCGAGGATGTGTTGAGCGTCAGGAAAGTCATGTGGCTGTATTGATTCTTGATTCACGGACAGAACTAGTCCTTTTGGCTTGGTGACGAGACCACTTGCATGTTCCTACCTGAAGTTCCTGACGGCGGTGACACCTTTCTGGCTGTTTTTTTGTTTCACATCAGCAGCGACACCCGAGCGAAGGAATATCCGGAGGTACAGTATTTCGTGAAGCTACAGTAAATGACATTCTACAGTAATTCACGCTACAGTATCGTGGGTTGCTGTTCACATATGTTTTGATACAGTATCGCTTTCTGGTTTGTTTGCCTGATTTTGGTTCTTATAGATTGATTCATTGTCTCTCTTGATTGAACGAGTTTAATCTTGATTTGATATGTCCAAAACCTTTGTAGAGTATCAATTTAGAGTTCCTGAAAGTTTTGTTGGTTAATCTTTTGTAGATTGTGATTAATCACGAAATTAGGGTTTGATCAGTTCTCGTCATAATCTGTTACAGCAAGCTTGCGAGGTTAATAACATTGATCCGTAGGTCTGATTGAGCTGATTCTTTTTTTGTTTGATTCGTATTGGAATATAGTTTCTACAGTTCAAATTTCAGGTCAATCCGACAGTTGGATATCCGGGAGAATCTACTCTGTTTTATTGAATACGAAAGCAATTATTTGAGTCCGAATTGGGGTGAATTTTTAGTAGATCAAAAATTTGGTTTTAGCTTCCGCGCAATCATTCACCCCCCCTCTAATTGCTAGTTTAGTATACATCGATCCTACAGAAAGTTAAGGCAATACACGAAAGGCCGGCAGGTTTGCTACAACTGCTAAATGTTTCTGAATGGAAATGGGTAGAAATCGGGATGGATTTTATCACCGGGTTGCCAAAAACTCAAAGTGGGTATGATTCTATATGGGTCATTGTGGATCGACTGACCAAAGTGGCTCACTTCATTCCAGTCAAGATGACTTACTCTGGAGAACGATTAGCGGAGTTGTAGATGGCTAGGATTGTGTGTTTGCATGGTGTGCCTAAGAAAATAGTTTCTGATAGTGGTAGTCAATTTACCTCGAGGTTCTGTGATAAACTACATGAACCTATGGGGACTCAATTGAATTTTAATACAGTATACCATCCGTAGACAGATGGCCAGACAGAAAGGATTAATCAGATTCTAGAGGATATGCTGAGAGCTTGTGCATTTACTTATACTACTTCGTGGGATAAATGTTTACCGTATGCAGAATTTAGTTATAATAATAGTTATCAAACAAGCTTGCAAATGTCATCATTTGAGGATTTATATAGACATGCCACCATACCCGCTGAATAGGAATGAGACAGGACATCGTATGGTATTTGGATCTGATATTCTCAAGAAAGCCGAAGAGCAGGTTGCTATGATCAGAGAGAGGTTGAAGATAGCTCATTCCAGGCAAAAGAGCTACGCAGATAATCGTCGCCGTGATTTGAGTTTCGAGCCAGATGATTTTGTGTATCTTAGAGTTACCCCTCTCAAAGTGTTAAAAGGTTTCACGTGAAAGGGAAACTTGCTCCTAGATATGTTGGTCCATTTAAGATCTTGAGCCATCGCGGGGAGGTTGCGTATCAGTTGGAATTGCCGTAGTCATTAGCAGGTGTGCATGATGTGTTTCACGTGTCACAGCTTAAGAAGTGTCTTCGAGTACCAACAGAGCAGACCTCATTGGAGGCAATAGAATTGCAGGAAGATTTAACTATAAAGAGCAACCAATGAAAATTTTGGATGTCATGGATCGCCGGACTAGAAATAAGTCAGTTCGCTTTTGTCGAGTTGAGTGGAGCAATCATTTCGAAAGCGAAGCCACTTGGGAGCAGGAAGATGATCTGAAGTCAGAATTTCCTAACCTATTCCCTAGTTAGCCCTAAATCCTGGGGTCGAAATTCTATTAAGGGTGATGAGGACATCTCCACAATGGATACAACCAGCTCTAACTCCACTCACCAGGATGAACCACCACTTCAAGGACCACTCACTCGAGCCCGTGCACGTCAACTAAATTATCAGGTGAAGGCGTTCCTAAGTATTCCAATTAATGATACAATGAATGGGATGCTATTTAATTTTTGTGATGATGTGATTATTCTTAGGAACCATAGAGAAGACCCACAACGCACAAAGGAGTTCGCGTCCAGAGGGAAGAGCACATTGAAATCAGATTCGGACTTCCAGAGATGGTCAGATTCAAACGGCCATAACTTTTGATCCAGAAGGCTTCTGGAGGTCTACGAGTACAAGAATGAAAGCTCTGGTCGTACTCTTTCCAACCGATCAGAGATCACCTCCAAATTCCTTCCGAGTCAACGGGAATACGCAAAACAATCCAGAACACTTTTCCAGTCCGAGTCTAATTGGGCTCTAGTCTTTATTTCGAGTTGCAATCAGTAGGCCCATGTTAAGGCCCAGTGTTGCACGCCCTTGGTCTATAATTAGCCAGCCGCCACCATAGTTAGGGTTTTGGGTTTTGTTTGTTTCAGTTAGCCATTGCTACTGCTTGTACTCGCGCGTGCCGACTAGGCCGCCCGTCTACTTGTTCATCGGAACCCCAACTTCGAGTGTTTTTGTTTCAGAACCATCTGAATTCATATTCGCAATTGAGTTGCTTGTAATCCCTTGTTCTTGCTGGTTCTTCGATTGCTCGCAGGAACAAAGACGTCAGGTTGGTCGCGCTTCCCGCGGGATCAATAACCTTCAAGAGGGTGGTGTACCGGTCGCTAAGGCGCAACATCGGGTTCGTTGTAGTCGGGCCGCCAACTTCGCCCTCCACCAGATCGATGCTACCTCCTCTCATCGAAAGATCGGGACACCTAGTCATATCAAGTGGTATCAGAGCTTTCGGTTGCTCGCTGAGAGACTTCTTGTTCTTAGATTTGTTTTGCCTACAGTCCAAAAAATAGCCCAACAAAAATAAAATCCTTTCGGTCCTAGCCAATTTCGGCCTTTTGCTTTTGCTGTTTTAGCCTTTCTTGTTGAATTTGCATTACGTCGTCGAGTCGTTGCTGGTCTTAGTGTTTGTGTCGTTTAGAGTTTCAAGTTCTTATCACCATAGTGCCACGTGTTTTGTTCAATCCTGTTTTCGTTGTGCCTTACCATCATCCCTACCATAATAGCAGATCAAAATCCATCACCTGCCACATCCCCTACCTTTCCACCATCATCCCTACCATAACAGCAGGTCAGAATCCATCACCTGCCACATCCCCTACTTTCCACCATCATCCCTACCATAACAGCAGATCAGAATAATCGCCAAATTTTCCACTTTTTCCATTCATCATCCAATCAAATAGCCTTTCCAAATTTGGTTTTCCCTTGTTCGGAAATCAATAAAAAAAATATATATCCATAGCATACCTCTCTGCTCTCTCTGTGATCCCCTCCCTGCAAGAGGGACGTTAAAAAAATCAGAAGTCAAAGTTTAGAGAGAGAGAGAGAGAGAATTGGTGCTTTTAATTACCTTTTTATCCCTGGTATTTTTCCGCAAAAGTGCTTGTGACAATTGGTGTTGTGGGGTCCTAGAAGTTCATATTTCCAAGTTTGGGACTCTAGCAAAAAAAAAAAGAAAGGGAGATATCTCAGGTTGTTTCTCTTCGTTTTACTTGCTGTTCCGTGACGACATCTGTGACTAGGCTTGCGTCTCTAATACGACCTTGCATAGGACCAGCACATACCGTCGTCGAATGTTTATTCAGCTTGTTTTGACTAACGTGGCTCTAGCATTTCCTTGAGTTGTGTCTCGGCCACCTATAGCTCCACAGAAAAACTACAACTTACCAGGCTCTAGCGTTTGGCATCGGTACACTACCACTCCAGGAGAGTTTGACTCGCGGTAGCTGACACCTCCTGCTAAGGCTTGGTAAGAACTGGTAAGAGCTTGGTGATACAAGTTGAGAGACAGTGGCCCTTTCCTGTGAATTGTTTGTTCTTTTGCTTTCTAACCATGTCAGGAACAATGAGCAATGATGGTCGAGATTCCCTCGCACTAGGGGAATCATTCAACATTTCGAGCGCCAAGTCAAGCTGCATACAGAGGGCCTTGATGGTGATGTGCAGGTGGTAAATGAGCGGCTGGGACAGGTGGAGAAGGCTCAGATTGACACCAACACCTCACTTGCTGCTATTAACACTTCACTTGCTGAGGTGATAAAGCGGCTTGATGAGTTCGGGCGAGCTCCTACAGGAGACGGCGCTGCTCCTCGTCGGCATCACAACAACAATGGTGCTTTGGGCAGCGAGGTGGAGGAAAATGTTGATGAATACATGTTCCCTTGTTTCCTGTTTTCATTCGCTAACAATGGCAGGAACTTCAGAGCATTCAGACTCCACCCTAGCACATTCTCCTCGTACTAAGGGCATTATTCAACACTTTGAATGCCAAATGCACCTGCGTACGGAAGGCCTTGAGGAGTACATGCGACAAACAAATGCACATCTTACACAACTTGAGGATGCCCAGATCAAAACGACTACAACTCGATTGACTGGACGAAATGCGGACCGCACAAGGCGCCACCAACACTAATCTTGCCAGAATAGTGACACGTCTTGAGGAGCTGTCACGAACACTTGCTACTATTGTTCATGGCCAAGCTGTCCACAACGACATTGCAGATCAAGGTGAGGATGTTTATGCAGGCAATACCGAGTATGATGAGCGTGTAGACTACAATGCAGCATGGGGTCGTCGACAACCACGTGTCCATCAACATGGTATGCACCGACAGTAGCATCGCCGTGAGCTACGTGCTCTGGATGATTCCTTTGCTAAAGTCAAGCTAACCAATCTTGCGTTTAATGGAAAATATGATCCGGATGCTTATCTTACCTGGGAATTAGCTATTGATCAAAAGTTTGCATGCCATGCTATTCCTGCACATAACCAAGTTAGGGCTGCCACTAGTGAATTCACAGACTTTGCATCTATTTGGTGGAGAGAACATTGCCACACGCATCCTAATAACATTCCCACAACCTGGGAAGCTTTGAAACTACTCATGCGACACCGATTTGTTCTCTCATACTATGCTCATGACATGCTAAATAAACTACAACGCTTACGTCAAGGTACCAATTCTGTAGGGGAATACTTTCAGGAGTTACAAATTGGTATGTTGCATTGTGATTTAGTTGAGAATGAGGATGCAGCTATGGCACTGTTTTTGGGTGAGCAGAATCGTGAGATACAAGTCATTCTTGATTACAAAGATTACAATTCTATTACTTGATTGTCCTATCTTGCTTGCAAAGCTGAACGAGAAGTGCAGGGACGTCAAACGAGGACACGAGCTAACTTTTCTGCAGGTCGCACTCACTCTTGGACTCCAAGCGCTTCGCCTGCATCGGCCTCCCATTCGGCTGCACCATCTCCATCCACCAACAAACAACACACTGTGACGTCGACTACCACACCACAGCCTTCTGCAGCAAGCAAGGCTGCACCCTAGGGATCAACACAAAGTGCTTCGGTTGCTTCTACGGAACGGACCAAGGACGTCCAATGCCACCGCTGTAAGGGCTGTGGACACATCATGCGTGATTGTCTAAACAAGCAAGTTGATGAGCTCATCCCTACGACGACGCTTTCTTCTCCTCCACCTAATCATCATATTTATGCACAGAGCTACCAACTGGACCTATTACTCGAGCACGCGCTAAGCTACTTAAGGAATAGATGACTTTGTTTCTTAATAAACATATTATTAATTATCATGAGAGCTCTATACTACCTAAAAGTAGAGTCTTAAATGTGCTCAGTTTTGAGGAGCGTAGAAAGGAAGAAGACATTGCTAATAATGCTATACGCATTCATGAAGCCCGTACCAACTGTCTACTAATTCAAGCTGATCCGACAAGATGCGAAATGGACGATGTGAGAGGTTTTGAACTTACACGGCAAGCGCTGGTGGAATCATACACCCTCACATCCATCAAAAGCTTACCAAGACCTTCCTTACATGGTTCCACTCAGATTTGGGATGAAATAGGCAAGAAAATAGAAGATGGAAACAATAGATCTCATCTCGGACTCAGATTGACTGCCAGGAGGTCTGAATTTGAAACAGCTGCCGTTTTCTCATATGTGCTCCAAATAAAGCAAATAAGGACTTGTTGGAAAGATAATTCTTAGACCTTTCCAGCAGATATGCTCTTAGCCTTAGATTCGTACAAACCAATTCACAATCGTCGAAGGAAGTCATCAGTTTTATTTGATAGTTTCCAAATAGAGTCATGTAAGTTAGAAAAGTTTGGGGTTTGTTTGTTTTCAACTCAAACACTATGTTAAGTCACTCAGAAGTCTTTATATACTCTTGTAAGTCATGGCTTTTAGGCCAGACCACTTTATGCATAAGAATTGAAACATAGCTATTGCTTGTTCTTTCTTACCAGCGTTCATGCGAGGACAGCTGAGAGAGGATTAGGTGATCATTGTTCGTTCTGCAATCCAAGGTCAAGCCGTCGTTTCGCTGGGAATTGGGGACTTGGCATCGTCGCTTGTGTTCTTGTGACAATCATCTACCGCTGTGTGTTGGGCGTTTTCCGAAGAGTTGAGGGTTCGTGCATTGGCGCGAGTGTTCAGCTAGCAACATCATCTATCCATGGTTTCTCACCGAGAAGATCGGGCCAACCCTTATCATCGTGGTATCAGATTCCAGGGCCACTCAGTGCGGGCCTTTTACCCGTAGCTTTGGTTTAATTTTTGTCCTACACAACAATAAAAAAAAGTCAAAACAAAATATATTGCCGGTTGGCCATAGTTCTAATTCTACAATTTTCGTCCATTGTGTTGAGTCCAATCTGCTTGGTTATAGTGTCGAGTTGCTGGTCATGTTTTTTTGCGTCACTTAAGCCGTCGCTTTTTACTCCAATCCGTTTCGTTGTTTCGTTCGTGTTTTGTGATCAGAATTGAGTGTTTATTGATCTGTTGGAAAGCTTGTGTCATCTTCTATCTAGTTGTATCCTCCAATACCAAAAAATACCAAAAATAGTGCCACAAAAATTTTCATCCTCTAATTAGCTGCTGTTTTGCGCACCCTTACTTTTGTAGCACTCATCTTGCTGTTGGGTGCGAGTAGCTAGTTCCTGCTGTTGGTGCAACAAAACATCTCTTATATCTACTGAGTTGCACATTTTTCTTTGTGAACCCATCTATTCTTTGCGACAACTTTGATCCTATTTGAGACTAACTTTTTGAATTTGCTCGAGGGACTGCTCATTGTTAGGTTGTGCATCACAAGTTTTTGTTTCATCAAGTTGTGATCATCATCACGAGTTCATATTACCTGCTGTTTTGAAAGTTTGTGTTGGCCAAAAAAAAGTACCAGAAAAAGAAAGAAAAAAAGAACTGAAAAAAATATAGAGAGAAAAAAAAGGAGGCCAAAAGTTTTTATATCAAGTTCTATTTGGCACTAGTTTTTGAGCAATATTGTGTCCTCTTATTTCGAATTTGAGCAATAGCTAGTGTCTCTCCTTCAACTGTTGCAATACGAGCTTCGACGACACTCTCAATTTTCTTTTAGCTCATCCTTTGATTGCAATAGTCCCATTATCTTTGTGCGTGTGTGTTGCTGTCTACTCTTCACTTCTATCGCTTGATCAGCAACTAGGTATTGTGGCTTGGTGGGTTGTGCTTTTAATTGGACAATCGAGGTTGTAGAATTCATAGGTCTGTTTTCCCCACCTACACCCGTGTCGTGTGCGACTTTACTCTTGGTTACGCTCATACATTATTTGGTTGACATTGTTCGCTACCACAAGTGTAAGTTTGCTATCCCTAATTCATTTCGGAACGGTAAGCTTGTCTTGTTTTCAGAACAGTGAGTTGCGAGAGTAGAGAGTGATTTTTTTTACTAACCCGTATATCACGCTTGCTGTTTGTGAGTTTTTGCCATGACAGGTCACGAGGATGATCGACGTGATCCAGAGAAACCGGTTACATGGGCAGAATTCCAAGCCCTACGCACGGTGCTGCAGAAGCAGTTCCATGATGGTGATAATGGCGTGCGCGATGAGCTCGGGGAAGTTCAAACTGGATTGAATAACCTTGGGAAGGAGGTCACGCAATTGCGGGCAACGATCAACAACAATTTCCAACAGCTACGAGCGATGTTCACAAACCTGCTGATGGGGGCAGCGATCCCGATCTTTCGGTGGGATGAGGATACGTCGATTTGGAGGTGTTGATGGCACCGAATTTAGGGCTTCCTACCAAACAAGTTGGGAGCTTCACAATCGCAATGCCAAATCCACACAGATACAAGATCCAATGATCCGTAGTTCCTGCAAGAAATCGAGAACCCGCAAGAACAAAGTATGAAGCAAACCGAAAAGGTAGTATTGAAATCAAACAAAGAAAACAAGTTGAGATTCTGCTTTCACACTCGGTCTAGTCGACACGCGCAAACACGAGGAGGGACGCACACGGGTCTACCAAAACACAACAAAACCTAAAATCAAGAACAGGGTGAGAACCCAATATAAAGGGGTACCCACTCAAGGGGGCGCCAAGAGGTGCGGCAGCCAGGAAAGGGGCGCCAGCCAAAGGAGGGGTGGAACCCTAAAAGTACATGGGCCTTGGGCCCAAAAGAAAGGTGGCGCAGCACCTGGAATTTCTATCCCGTGAGATTGTTCTGTAATTTCCCTTCACTCCAAGAGGAATTTGGCCTCAGGATTAAATCCATTGGAAATGTTATCTCGATAACTTTCAAACGAGTTGTCGAACGTCGAAAATGGAGTTCGGATGTGGCCGTGGCGTCCGTTTGAAGTACTGCTGCTCCTGGATGGCCGAACTGGACTCGACGACGAATTGGGCTTTATCTTGGGCCTTCCTTGGCACGTGGGCTGTCCCCGGTGGATGTTCTTGGCGTGCTGGTCCAGCAAAAGTGGATGGAAAGGACTTGCTTCCGGATTAAGCCCTCCGCACGTCGAGACGGCGAAGCGCCAAACAGCGACGGTCGGGGACGAAGTAGCGGTCGTAGAAGAAGAAGGGGCAGCGGTTGTATCCTTGGTTGGGATGTCCTCATCACCTGCCACCGCATGGTGATATGGGAGTTGACGATGCAAGTGTGCACGGTCCACCCAAGGACCAGCCAAATGTGACCGAGGAGCAGCGAGCGATTCGCATGGATGAGGTACAACGACAACGACAAGGACATCGACTCGCGACGCAGCCAAACATCCGAGTGGTAGCTGCAGCACAACCTCATCGTCCGGGCAACGGTGCCCACGGAAGAGGTGGCATCTTTGCCACCAATGTTGCTGCTACGCATATACACGGTGCACATGGAGGAGGTAGCTGGGCTGACGATGCGGAGCTCTCAGCGGATGATGATTTAGATGCTGACAACTATGACAACCAGCCCCGTCGTCTAACCAACAACGTGCATTACTGTTGACAAGATGATGACGAGGATTTTGTCGCTAAGCCCAAATTTTCTATTCCAGTGTTTTCAGGTGGTACTGATGTGGAAGAATACCTCACGAGGGAACTAAAGCTTGACAAGCTATTTCAGATGAACAACTACTCCAATGATAAAAAGCTATTGCTTGCATCCAACGGGTTGGATGATTATGCTGCACATTGGTGGGAGCAGTTTGTTCGCAAGCATATGGAGCGCAGATGAAGCAACACTTGCGTGCACGTTTTGTACCTCGTCACTACAAGCGTTCGCTGTTTGAAAAGTTGAGAGGGCTGCGATAAGGTTTGAAATCAATTGATGAATATCATAAGGAGATGGAGACCATCATGATACATGCTGATGTTCGTGAGAATGAGGAACAAACAATGGCACGATTTCTAGCTGGTATGAATCACGCGATCAAGCGTATCGTCAATCATCATCCCTACAATGATATAATTGAGCTGCTGCACCAAGCATGTGAAGCTGAGTGCCAAGTTATTAAAGATGCAAGGTTTGCTGCTCGTTCCCATTTTTCAACAAGCACGGGACAGCCATACAACAAGAATCAACCCACTAAGAGCACTCAGTCTGGGAGCAATTCAATTGCTCACGGTTTAGCAAGCAAGAAACAAGAGAATACATCGCTGCCAGCACGTCAACCAGTTGCGCCTGCTGCTAGTGCAGCTTCTTCTATGGGGTCAACGAGACGTTCACGTGATATGACTTGCCACAAGTGCAAGGGAGTTGGTCATATTCAGAAGGACCCGAATACCAAGGTTATGCTTGTTACGGATGATGGTTATGTTTCAGCTAGTGATGAGGAGATGCCAAATGTTGAGGAACTTTTGCATACTGATCAGATTGAACAATATGAGTGCGATCCCGAGTTTCCTAGTGCTGAGCAATATTCTATTGTTTGCACGCCGAAGGTACTTAGTGTGCTGCCATCGCAATTTCCAGAACAGCGGTGCAATCTATTTCAATCTTGGGCCAAGCTTGATACGGGCAAGGTGTGCAAAGTGATTATTGATGGTGTTGTCATAATTTGGCTAGCAAGGACATGTGCAGTAAGCTGGGTTTGAAGTATTTGCCACATCCCCGTCCTTACCATGTGCAATGGTTAAGCGACAAATAGGAAGTCAAGGTGAACTATATGGTGCGTGTGACATTTACTATTGGGAGGTACACCGATACAGTAGATTGTGATGTTGTGCCCATGACGGTGTGTCACATGCTGTTGGGACGGCCATGGCAATACGACCGTTCTGCTATTCATGATGGGTGTACCAATCGATACGCTTTTAGATGGAATAATAAGGAGATCATCTTGAAGCCACTTACACCACAACAGATTGTCAATTCTTCAATGCAGAAGGTTGAGGTGCACATTGAGAGTGAGATAGACAAAGAGAACAGCAGAGAGCCTCCACTTTCAGTGAGTGAGCGCCACAAGCCAAATTTGAGTGGTAAACATAAAAGTGAGGGAGAGAAGCATTTAATAATGTACGCCTATACAAAGACACGTTGCTTTCGACTAATGACTTGACTTCTCTTCCTAGTGGTGTTACTTCCATTCTGCATTTCAGTGACGTGTTTCCCGAGGAGGTGCCCCCTAGTTTGCCACCAATCCGCGGGATAGAGCATCAAATTGACTTAATTCCAGGTGCAACACTACCTAACTGACCACCGTACCGCACCAACCCTGAGGAAGCAAAGGAAATTCAGAAACAAGTACAAGAGCTTCTCTCCAAAGGGTACGTACGCGAAAGCCTAAGTCCTTGTGTTGTTCCTGTTATTTTAGTTCCTAAAAAAGATGGTACTTGGCGCATGTGCGTAGATTGAAGAGCAATTAATAATATCACTATTCGTTATCGTCATCCCATACCTCGCTTGGACGACATGTTAGATGAATTAAGTGGTGTTGTTATTTTCTCAAAAATTGATTTGCGTAATGGATACCATCAAATTAGGATGAAAGAAGGGGATGAGTGGAAAACAGCATTCAAAACAAAATTAAGTTTGTATGAGTGGTTAGTAATGCCGTTTGATTTAACTAATGCACCTAGTACGTTTATGAGATTAATGAATCATGTTTTGAGGCACTTTATTGGAAAATTTTTGGTCGTGTACTTTGATGACATTCTCATTTACAGTCGCACTAAAACTGACCACATTGCTCATATTCACTAAGTGCTAGAAGTTTTACGTGATGCTAAGCTGTTTGGTAACTTGGAAAAGTGCACTTTTTGCAAAGATCGTGTGATATTCCTTAGATATGTTGTTTCAGCCCATGGAATTGAAGTAGATGAGTCTAAAATTGAAGCTATTAAGAATTGGCCTACTCCTATGAATGTTAGTCAACTTAGAAGCTTTCATGGACTCACTGGTTTTTATCGGCGATTTGTTAAAGAATTTAGTACCATTGTTGCTCCATTGAATGACTTGACTAAAAAGGGTGCTGAATTTACTTGGGGAGTAGCGCAAGAAAATGCTTTTGCTGAACTAAAGAAATGTTTGACGGAAGCACCATTGCTTGTTTTACCTGATTTTGCTAAGTTCAAAATTGAATGTGATGCTAGTGGAATTGGTATTGGAATTGGTATTTAGCTTACTTCAGCGAGAAGCTGAAAGGTGCACAATTGAATTATCCGGTTTATGACAAGGAGCTTTATGCGTTATTACGAGTGTTAGATGTTTCGCAGCATTATTTATGGCCTAAAGAGTTTATTATACATTCTGATCATGAGGCTTTGAAATATTTGCAAGGTCAATCTAAACTAAATCGTCATCATGCTAAGTGGGTTGAATTCATTGAGTCTTTTCCATATATTGTGAAATACAAGAAGGGAAAAGAAAATGTGGTTGCTGATGCTCTTTCTAGGAAAAGTATTCTTTTGAATCGTTTGGATGTACAAGTTCCTGGTTTAGAGAGTTTATGTGATTTATATGCTAATGACCATGATTTTGCAGTTCCATATGCGCATTGCAAGGAGGGAAAAGGCTGGGAAAAATATCACTTGCATGAGCGATTTTTGTTTCACGCTAACAAATTATGCATTCCAGAATCGTCCATGCAATTGCTTTTGTTGCAGGAATCTCATGCAAGTGGATTAATGGGACAGAACCTATCAAAAGTACTCATGTAATAATCCCTTTGCCAAGTATATGAAGATTGAACTCAAGGTGAGAAGCATGTCATCATTTGATGATTCAATCCATCTCTTGTATCCATGATATATTAATAAGTTGTGATTGACTCCTCAATCACGGCATGGCCATGCACTTCCTTAATCATATCACATGAGTGGCCTTGTCATATTTCTCTGTTTCATTGGAGTGGAAAATTCCATCTTGATCACGACTTCCTCTCGCACGCTTTATAGTAAACATGAAAGCTACCTATATAACTATCCGGTTAGGAAGTAGAGTTTGATAGCCCCAAGGAAAACTATTACACATGTGGGAATATGACAATCTCAGGTCTAAGGATCATACATCTACTATGTATGAGATACACTGATGACACATAAGAATATAACATTCTCACAGTGTCCCATTGCGGGTCTATCTAACCCATGTTCTTCAACATGCGTCCACAATGTATAGATGATATTTCCATATCCCATGATCTATGAAGCATAACCATCGATCACTACATGTGCTGATCTTTTCATCGTTGTCCTATACGATGATATCCGATCAGAGATATTTATCGAATTACATCAGGTCTTTAGCTTCATAAGCAAGTCACATACTTATTGATCAATACAATGATATACATTCATTGGACCAATAATCATCTTATTATTCATAAATATAGTCATGTTACAATCATCTAAATGATTGCCTCAAGGGCATAACACTAACACAAGATATACGCACAGAGCTACCAACTGGACTTATTACTCGAGCATGCGCTAAGCTACTTAAGGAACAGGTGACTTTGTTTCTTAATGAACATATTATTAATTATCATGAGAGCTCTATACTACCTAAAAGTAGAGTCTTAAATGTGCTCAGGTTTGAGGAGCGTAGAAAGGAAGAAGACATTGATAATGATGCTATACGCATTCATGAAGCCACCGGTACCAACCGTCACGATTCAAGCTGATCCGCATAATGTGCGTAAATGGACGTATGTGAGAGGTTTTGAACTTACACGGAAAGCATTGGTGGAATCATACACCCCCACGTCCATCGAAAGCTTACCAAGACCCTCCTTACATGGTTCCACTCGGATTTGGACGAAATTGGCAAGAAAACAGAAGATGGAAACTGTAGGATCGATATATACTAAACTAGCAATCAGAGGGGGGGTGAATGATTGCGTGGAAGCTAAAACTAATTTTTTGATCTACTAAAAATTCACCCTAATTTGGACTCAAATAATTGCTTTCGTATTCAACAAAACAGAGTAGATGCGTTCGGTAAATCATTAATTCCTGGAGATCCAACCATCGGATTGATATGCAATTTGAATTGTAGAAACTATATTCCAATACAAATCTAAAAAAAGAATCAACTCGATCAGATCTACGGATCAAAAGTTATTAGCCTCACAAGCTTACTGTGACAGATTATGACGAGAACTGATCAAACCCTAATTTCGTGATTAATCACAATCTACAAAAGATTAACCAACGAAACTTTCAGGAACTCTAAGTTTATACTCTAGGAAGGTTTTGGATGGATCAAAAGAGAAAATGAATCAATCTATAAAAATGAAAACGGACAAACAAACCAGAAAACGATTCGGCCGCACAGCAGAGACTCTAAGAACAAGAAGAAATTGTTTTTTTATATTTTTTTGTCTAGTCAGGTTCTCGTACTCCAAACAAAGGAGTAAAAACCCTAATACCTAGCTCTCTCACCTAAACAGGAGACATCCCACTCCTATTTATAATGAGCAACAGTTCGCATGCATGTTCACCTGGCCCAACATGGCCCAATACATGCAAACGATTATAATTGCACGCGTACGGCCCACCTACCATACTCACGTGACTAACCAGCCTTCATGTGCACCGTTCTCTAGCTCGAACGTCCCGCATGACATCCTTGACCACTAGGACCTCAGTTCCTCCCTGAACCTAGTCCCAAACCTCAGTTCCTCCATGAACCTAGTTGCGGTCCCGTCATCGACCATGTTCGCCCTCAAGCAACACCTGCACATGAATAAACAAGAAACAATTCCGAGCACAAGTCCACGACTTGACTCAACATCAGTCTATGCAACCACTCACACGAGCGCATTGCATTAAGCAAAACTATTACCATGCTATCACAAGCATATCAAGTAAACATCTGAAATAGCACATGCAAAAGCAGCACACATGCCATGAGCACAATCACTTTGCAATGCCAATTTCATCACTAAGCCAATTTTTCAGCACATGATTTCACAATCTCCCCCTTGATGAAAACATTGGCAACACCACTTAAAATTGAACATTGGCATTCACCTCGCAAGAAAAGTTTTTGAAATCAAAAGGTTTTAAAATCAAAAGCCAAAGTGAAAATACAAAATCTCCCCCTTTGACAAATATGCAAAGTGAAAAACTCACCCTTGGTGAAAATAAGAAAAATCTCCCCCTAAGAAGAAAAACGTGAGTGAATGAATGAATACCACTTATACAAGAACATGTGCATGTGTAAAGCATGTATAAAGTTCACCAAAAATCTCCTCCAAAATTCTCCAAAATGGCAAAATCCTCCCCCTTTGACAATGGATTCATCAAGAACACAAAAGAGAGAAAACAAAATCTTTTGGTTTTTTTAAGTTTGACATTTTTTTATGTAATGAGTATTCTAAGTCATCCACAAATGTTGCAAATTCATCACTAAGCCATGCTATCAAAAATACTTGCACCCTCAAATCTACACAAAGACAATGTAGAGTAAGCATAACTAGAAATCAAGTACTATTAACGAATTATTGCATGGCATGATCTCCCTTACTCAACAATCTCAAAACCTGAAAACATTGAATTTTTGTGCCTTTATTGATGTTGGAAAAACTGATTCATTAATTGATTGCAATAGAATGTAAAAATTTCAAGGAATTAAATGTACCATCAACCTTACTTTTTAACCATGCCAAGCAATCACAAGCTTAAGATTTCATGATTTCGGTCATACACAACCTCTTCCAAGTTTATATCAAAGTGCAATGATAAGCAGTCTCGTAAAGAAGAAGTGTGATAGTACATAACCTTGATCTTGCATTTATCAACAATCACTCTTTGAGCTTTAGCACTTAACTTTGATAAATATCATATTTAGCACTTTTTGAGCAGGATCAAGATAGCCAAGAAAGTTCAACCATGACAAGATTTAATTCAAGTTGTCATTTCAATTAAATAGTCATGACATAAACTACACCATATATGCATAAATATGAAGTTACAAAGACCTTGTAGCATAAACATGGCTTCAAATGACATATGTGTATCAAATACAATGCTCATTACTTTTTCATTGTTTTTCTCATTTTTTGTTGTTCATTAAGAAACACACAAAATAAAAATTATGTTACAAAATATTACAAAGTTGTCAAAAACTCCCTCTCAAAACAAACCATCCTAAAAACTTTCTTCAAAATTGTCGCCCAATGGGGTTAAATTTATAAACAAAAGGCTGAAAGAACAAACCTCCCAATAGGCAAACGAAAGAAATTTTCAACAAAAATCCATTAACTCCCCCTCAAAACGAATAACCAATGAAATCAAAAGAGGTGATGATACATGCAACCACTCACACGAGCGCATTGCATTAAGCAAAACTGTTGCCATGCTATCACAAGCATATCAAGTAAACATCTAAAACAGCACACGCAAAAGCACCACACATGCTATGAGCACAACCACTTTGCAATGCCAATTTCATCACTAAGCCAATTTTTCAGCACATGATTTCACAATAGATCTCATCTCGGACTCGGATTGGACTGCCAGGAGGTCCGTATTTGAAACACCTGCCGTTTTATCGTACATGCTCCAAATAAAGCAAATAAGGACTTGTTGGAAAGATAATTCTGAGACCTTTCCAGAAGATATGCTCTCAGCCCAGATTCGTAGAGACCAATTCACAATCGTTGAAGGAAGTCGTTAGTTTTATTTGATAGTTTCCTAATAGAGTCATGTACGTTAGGAAAGTTTGGGGTTTGTTTGCTTTTGACTCAAACACTATGTTAAGTCACCCGAAGTCTTTATATACTCTTGTAAGTCATGGCTTTTAGGCCGACCACTTTATGCATAAGAATTGAAACATAGCTATTGCTTGTTCTTTCGCACCAGCGCTCATGCGAGGACAAATGAGAGAGGATTAGGTGATCATTGTTCGCTCTACAATCCAAGGTCAAGCCATCGCTCTGCTGGGAATTGGGGACTTGGCATCGCCGCCGTGGTCTCACGACGATCATCTACCGATGTGTGTTGGGCGTTTTCCGAAGAGTTGAGGGTTCGTGCATTGGCGCGAGTGTTCAGCTAGCAACATCATCTATCCGTGGTTTCTCACCAAGAAGATCGAGTCAACCCCTATCACAAGTGCTTGTTATACATGATAATGGTGAGTATTCTTCAGCTAGTGATTTGGATGATGACACGTATGCCATGCTTGCTAGTGACGTTGCGTAACAAGAAGTCAGATTTGATCATGAAGTACATGTTGTCACTTGATGCCGATAAGTATTTGAGTATTGTGGTCCAACGTGTACTTAGTACTCAGCATGCTACAGCAGAGCAAAAGCAGCGTCACAATCTGTTCCAAACCAAAGGTGTTGTAAAGGAACGATCCATTCGCATCATTATCGATGGTGTAAGCTGCAACAACTTGGCTAGTACAGATTTGGTAGAGAAGCTTGCTTTACCTACACGACCACATCCCCACCCCCACATCCAGTGGCTCAATCAGAGTGGTAAATTGAAGGTAACACGTTCCGTGCGGGTTCACTTTGCTACGGGTTCGTACCATGATTATGCTGATTGTGATGTTGTGCCTATGCAACCATGTTCTATGTTACTAGGTAGACCTTGGCAATATGATACTGATTCTTTGCATAATGGTCGAACTAATTGATGAAGACATCCCAACCAAGGATACAACCGCTGCCCCTTCTTCCTCTACGACCGCTACTTCGTCTACGACGTCTAGAGGGCTTAATCCGGAAGCAAGTCCTTTCCATCCACCTTTGCTGGACCAGCACGTCAAGAACATCCACCGAGGATAGCCCACGCGCCAAGGAAGGCCCAAGATAAAGCCCAATTCGTCGCCGAGTCCGGTTCGGCCATCCAGGAGCAGCAGTACTTCAAACGGACGCCACGGCCACATCTGAACTCCGTTTTTTACGTTCGACAACTTGTTTGAAAGGTATCGAGATAACCTTTGCAATGGATCTAATCCCGAGGCCAAATTCCTCGTGGAGTGAAGGGAAATTACAGAAAAATCTCACGGGACAGAAATTCCAGGTGCTGCACCACCTTTCTTTTGGGCTCAAGGCCCATGTACTTTTAGAGTTCCACCCCTCCTTTGGCCCGCGCCCCTCTCCTGGCTGCCGCACCCCTCTTGGGTGCCCCCCTTGTGTGGGTACCCCTTTATATTGGGTTCTCACCCCTGTTCTTTATTTTTTAGGTTTTGTTGTGTTTTGGTAGACCCCGTGTGCGTCCCTCCTCAATCTTGCGTGTGTCGACTAGACAACCCGAGTTGAGAAACAGAACCTCAATCTTGTTTCCTTGAGATTATTGGATAGAAATTGCTATCACCTTGTTCTTGCATGTTCTTGGTCGCAGCAGGTACAAGGATCGATCGGGTCTTCGATTCGGTTGCTCGCCTCGTGTGGTGACGTTGCGATTGTTTGGTTGCTGATCTTGTGGTTCATCATATCGTTCTCATCAGAAGATCATGACAACCCTAGTGCACATCACTAATCAATACTCCCTCATATTTAAAGGAAAGAAAATTTGTATTGCACCCAATGACTACTGAACAAATTGTTAAAGATGAACTTAGGGCCTGTTTGTTTCAGCTTTGGATTCTCCAAAAGCTGATTCTGGATTGTGGTTGTAGAGAAGCTGGTTTTCCAAAATCTAGAATCCAAAAGCACATATAAAGTGGATTGTGGATTCTAGTGTATATGGGCGAGTTGGATTGTGAGAATCAGATTCTAGAATCAGACTGTTTGTTTCTGATTCTGCTTTTGGGGCCAAAATCCAGAATCAAAAGCTAAAACAAGCAGGCCCTTACTAGGCAAGGACAACTGATGAGAACATCACTACAATGAATACGTCCACACCTCGTTGGACCAACTCCAACACGTCATCCATGGGCCATGAAGATAGAGATATCAAATCCATCACGTTCTGGAATCCAATTCGGCCTCCGGATAACAGTCTGAAGTAAAACGAGTATAACTTTTGCATACTGTGTCCGATTGGAGAGTTCTTATGATTGATTGAAATCTTACAACAAGAACTTCCAAACGGATCTAGTCCCAGCCATAGATTCATCATGGATCAGCCGCAATCATCAAAACAATATGCTACACCACTGTTTTGGGCTGTTTTGGGCCTTGTAAGCGTGAGGGGGCCCAAGCCTAAGTTGTGTGCGCCCCCTCTGGCTGCACACAACCCAAGGACAACCCTCTCACATCCCTCCCCCTTATATACTCAATAGCTGTCGCTTTAGACATTAGGTCTTGTTCGACGAGATAAACAGCAATACCGTGCTTCAGAACCCCACATCAATACTTCAATTATATTTGCAATTTTATATTGCTTTTTCTTTGTTCTTGCTTGTTCTTCGATTGCTTGCAGGAATTGATCTTCGTGATCAGGCAACTGGGTTTTGTCATGGTTGATAACAACTCGGAGTTTGATTCAGCGATTGCTTGGCGTCGGTCGTGTTTCGATCGTAACCTAGATCATGAGGGTCATCTCCACTAATCGATAGCTTTCAATCTCACTGAAAGATCAGGCCTCCGTTAAGCCTCATTAGGTGGTATCAGAGCTTTCGTTAATCGGTGAGAATTTCAGTACCTTATATTGTTTTTGTTCTCTGACCCAAATTGAAAATTACTCCAAAAAAATTCAACCTTTAGATTCAATCTGGTATTTTAGTGAGTTTTGTTAGATTTGGATCCATTAGAGTCCTTGTTTTAGTTGATGATCGTTTCTCTTTCGCGTAGCTTTTATTTCAATCTGTCCAGTACATTGTTTTGTTCATAACTTTCTTATACGAGCTCGGATTTTTGCGTTCTTACACTTTCCCGAAACCAGGGGATGATCTCTTCAAAAACCTAGTTGGGCATAGTTTCTAATTCCATACCTAAGTTAGATTAATCTAGACGTCAAATTCGTGAAGCAAGTTGAACTTCCAATCTAGATTAGTTCGGTATTTTGATCATAATTCTCACGTCCGAACTCTGTTTGAGATGTTTTGTACATTCTAGAATCCTTGAAGAGTCCACTACAAAAATATTTTTGGGTGTCCTCGGTGATTCGGAATTTTTCAAACCAAATTTAAGTCAGATTCGGAATCGGTCTGCAGACTGAAATTGGTGCTATTTGTGGTGTTCGGTTTTTGAGCTATAACTTTCACACCCGAGCTCCAAATTGCATGTTCTTGTACTCTATTGAAAGCTGAGGACATAAGCTTCAATTTTTTGCAAAGTAAACTATCCAAATTCGGTTGTTTTCAAACTTTAATCTAGGCGACAATTCTGCTGCCCTAGAAACATTGAATTTGGGTATCTTGCTTTAATTCGTGTTCTAGCTTTGTTCCTTTGAGTTGGTTGAATCCAGTAGCATCCACAATCTATAAATCCCCAGAAATATCTGTACACATACCTTTGGGAACCAATTCATCCTTTGTGAATACTTTTATCCGAGTTGAGACAAGCTATTTGATATTGTTTAGGGCTGCTCTACTTGATACATTGCATAATCTTGATTTATCATATCATACTATCTTGCGACATCAAGTTAGGGATTCCAAAACTTTGTTCATACTAGTATTGGCCGAAAGTCACACAAAGAAAGAAAAGAGAAAGAAAGAGCCAAAAAAAGAGCAAAAAAAACAAGAAGAAAAGAAAACAAAATAGTGGCTGGCAGCACTACATTGAGCAAAACTCTAATTTATGTTCATTATTTTCAGATTGTGCACTTGTATTAATTAGTGAGCAATCTTGTGCCCTTTTACCTTTTCTGAAACAATTAGCTAGCGTCTCTCCATAACTTATGCAACACGAGTTTTGGTGCTGAAATTATTCTTATTTAGCTCATTCCATTAGTTGCATTAAGTTCCATCATCTTTGCGTGTGTGTTGTCTTGAAATTTGCGTATATCTTTGAGATCGGCAACTAGGGCTTGTGAATTCTAGTTTGGATCATTAGTTATCATTACAATAACTAAAATTATCAGATTGCATAGAAAATAAATATTGCCTATCCAAGCTCCACCTTCTACTAGCCAAATAGGTACTGTTCTCCTTGCAATCGCTTTGGCAAGCTTGAGTGTGGTTATCACGAACCAGCCGCCGGTCACCACCTGTTCACATGGTAAGAACTTGTAAGAAATTGGTAAAAGTTTGAAAGTGAGAGACTTTGAATCACCAACACCTAGTAGTTGATAGGAACATATTCTTGTGGTTTGTTTCTTGTCTTCACTAACAATGTCAGGTTCTCAATGTCGTAGTGCTTGGGCCAACAGCATGCTAGGAGAAAAGGTAGTTCACACTCCGAGATATGAAGAATGTGCGAGCAAAGCTTCACCATCACCGGAGGTACGGCGGCATAGCACGCGTACCAAAAGTAAGTTACTGTACCTAATTTTAGTGGTAAATATGATCATGAATGTTATTTTACTTGGGAATTAGCTGTAGTACAATCATTTGTTAAAAATGGAATTGATGAGCATGATAAGGTAAGGGTTGTTACTAGTGGATTTACTGATTTTGCTGCTCTTTGGTGGAATGATTATAGGCATAAAAATCAGGACATCCCTAGCACATGGATTAAATTGAAGAGAATTATGAGAGCTAGATTTGTTCCTTCATATGTTACTCGCCAATTATGGAATGAATTGCAACGTCTAAAACAAGATAGTAAAACTGTGGATGAGTACTACCAAGAATTTCAGCATAGATCTTTGCGTTGTGGGTTAGAAGAGACCGAAAAGACTAGGATGAACAGCTTTTATTGTGGACTAGATTTTGATATTCAGATCATGATATCTTGTAAAGAATTCAATTCTATGTCATGCTTGCTTAATCTTTCACGTAAAGCCGAAAGAAAAATACAGAGAAGACAATCAACCACAGTTCAAGTTCTTACAAAGTTAAATGCTAATCCTATTGCATGCACTGCACTAAACCTTAATGAGAGCAAACACCCTGAGCATGCGAAACAAATACTAGAAAATTCAAGTGAAGTAGAGGATAGCACATGTGAGGATGATTGTACTAACATAATCCAATCTATTTCTGTTATTTCTGTTGTTGCTGTTCCATGTGGTATGCAGGTTACTTCTGAAGAAGGGGAGCTAAAAGCTGAAAACCATGCGTTATCAATTGAAAGTTTTGAGGTACATACTTCTTCTGAGGAGGATGCTAATGACCATAGTACAGATTTGATTTTACAGCAAGAAAGGGAGCAAATTTGTGAGTATATTCCTGTTTTACTTAATTCTAGTGAGTTACCATCTTGTGCCACAATTGTAGAACCAAGTGATGAATTGCATGCATATAATTTTGATCATGTGGTGCTGAGATTACGCATAAGGAAGTGATAGCTAGAATATCCCCTGCCACTGTTTTGTGCTACATCATGTTGAATGAGCCTGTTAGCTTGAATTGTGCTATGGATAAGATTTCTGAAATTTCATCTCTTAAGTCTTTATCTAGCACCTATGCGTATAGTTTTAAATTCAATTTATTTGAAGATTATAGCATAGATGGAAAGTTTCTTCTTTACAAAATATGCATAACTTGTGATAAACTTGCTGAATTGAAGCTTGCTGTTTTGGACAATCCTAGTTGCATGCTACAGCTTATTTCATTTGCGGCACCATCAAATTTTCCTGACATGTGTGATACCCAAATCTTGCTACCACATTGTTCGAATTTTAGAACATTGAATTGTATTACAAATCAGCATGTCGTAGTAGAAGCCCATTAAAATGGTGTCACCGTTGTTGGAATGGTTTGGTATTGCTTGTTTACAATCTGGTCATATGAATGAGCTATGCTTGTTACCAAAACTTGTAGTTTTGCCCTTCGATGTTATTGAACAAGGCTTACAAAACATGAGTATTCTTTATCTAAGGTCAGGGATAGATACGTGCTTTACTTATATTTACAAATTAAGTTGTAAACAGAATCTTGTTAATATTTATGTTATATGCTTCACTTATGACCACAAATTGAGTTGCAAAATTGTGAGGAAAGGTGCTTTGGTTAAATCTGATTTCCTCATTTGCTATTATGCAAATAGTATTACATGAATCCAAAAGAACAATGAAATATGGGATATATACATATATGTTGCGTACACGTTGTTCTTTTTGTTGCTTGTTTCTTCTCCAGCTTATCCAAAACCGAGGATGGTTTTCTTTCAAGGAGGGGAGGAAGCATCCAAGAGTGCTAGCTTTCATCATGCCATTATATGCTAGAAAGAAGTGTTGAGCTATATGGATATGGATAATTATCAGGTGAATCCTCTAAATTTCTTTCTTGTCCTAAAATTATATAAAGAGACTGAGCTACTATTTTATTTAATTAATTGCAGGAACCATATGAGGACGTTTGGTTCAGCGATTGCTTGGCGTTGGTCGTGTTTTGGTCGTAACCTGGATCGTGAGGATCATCTCCACTAATCGATAGCTGGATATCTCACCGAAAGATCGGGCCTCTATTAAGCCTCATCAACAACTAGAGAGAAAAACTAAAAACATGCTCTAAGTGAAAATCAAGTTGTAGCTACAGAATTCTTGCAACAAAACGCCCACTATCAAATTGCTCAATCTGATTTGAAATTGAAGGCTCCTGTGTTGCTAGCTACTCAAGCTGAATTTGACGATTGTGTTGCTCGTGGTTGTGGTTTCTTTGCTCTCATATGCACACAGGTCCTATTCTCTTTGGATGATATGCCCTCTTCTTTGCACCCTTCCGTCATTAACCTTTTGCAGGAATATTCTGATGTTTTCCCACAAGACGTACTGGCTGGACTTCCACCTATCTGGGCATTGAACATTAGATTGACCTTATTCTAGGAGCATCATTGCCCAACCGTGCACCGTACCATACCAATCCTGAGGAAACAAAAGAAACGCATTCCAAAATAAGCTAGGGCGCATATGAAGTCCATTTGGAGTGTTTGACACTCAGTTTTATTATGCGACTTATTTTTCGTAGGCATAGGGACAGTTCCAATTGAGACTCGTCGAGAGGTATATTTAACACCCACTCGGATGGATTCGGAACGCATGACGAAATGAGCTAGAGCGCATATGAAGTACATTCAGGATGATTGGCACTCAGTTTTATTATCTGACATTTTTCATACGCATGGATCTAAAATGCCAAATGGGACCCGTGGTAAGGGATGTTTTGCACTGACTCGGACGGATTTGAAACGCATGCCGAAATGAGCTAGGGCGCATATGAAGTCTATTCGCGGTGTTTGGCACTCAGTTTTATTTTGTGACTTTTTTCATACGCATAGGGTCTACTATTCGAATTGGGACCCGTCGAGAGGTTCTATTTAATATCGACTCGGACGGATTCGAAACGCATTCTGAAATGGGCTAGGGTGCATATGAAGTCCATTTGGGGTGTTTGGAACTCAGTTTTATTATCTAACTTTTTTCGTAGGCATAGGGTCTACAGTTCCGATTGAGACCGTTGAGAGGTATAATTAACACCCACTCGGACGGATTCAAAACGCATAGCGAAATGAGCTAGGGCGCATGTGAAGTCCATTCGGGGTGTTTGGCACTTAGTTTCACTATGTGACTTTTTCGATACGATGGGGTCTACTGTTCACTGGGACCCGTCGTGAGGTATATTTAACAACGACTTGGATGGATTTGAAACGCATGCCGAAATGAGCTAGGGCAAACATGAAGTCCATTCGGGGTGTTTGGCACTCATTTCCGTTATGTGACTTTTTTCGTTCGCATAGTGTAAAGTGCCAATTGGTACCCACGTGAGGAATATTTAACACTGACTCGGACGGATTCATAATGCATTACGAAATGAGCTTGGCCGCACTGAAGTCCATTCGGGGTGTTTAGCACTCAGTTTTATTATTTGACTTTTTTCTTACACATATTGTCTACAGTTCAAATTGGGACCCATCGAGAGGTACATTCAGCATCGACTCGGATGGATTCAAAACGCATTCCGAAATGAGCCCAGTGCATATGAAGTCCATTCGGGGTGTTTGGCTCTCAGTTTCATTATGTGACCTTTTTCGTTCGCATGGAGTCTAAAGTGCCATTGGTACCTATCGTGTGGAATATTTAACACTGACTCAGACGGATTCGAAATGCATTCCGAAATGAGCTAGGGCGCACATGAAGTCCATTCGGGGTATTTGGCACTCAGTTTTATTCTGTGACTTTTTTCGTACGCATAGGTTCTACATTCCAATTGGGACTAGTCAAGAGGTATAATTAACACCGACTTGGACGAATTTTGAACGCATGCCAAAATGAGCATGGACGCTTTTGAATTCCATTCGGTGAGTTTGCTACTGTTTCATTATGTTACTTTTTTCGTTGCATTTAGTCTAAAGTGCCAATTGGGACGCATTGTGAGAAAATTTAGCACTGATTTGGACGGATTCGAAACACATTCCGAAATGAGCTAGGGCGCACATGATGTCCATTCAGGGTGTTTGGTACTCAATTTTATTATGTGACTTTTTTCGTACGCATGGTGATGAGTACATCACTCCTACGGATTTGTTCGGACCTGGTTGGACCAACTCCAACATGTCATCCTTGGGCCAATAAGAGAGAGATATCAAAGTCAGTTCCACCAAATTCATCGAAAGATCGGGACACAATCTTACATCAGGTGGTATCAGAACGCCAAGTTTCTTGGTGAGAGATTCTGTACCTAAGATTAGTTTTTGTTTTCTGTCCTAAATTGAAAATTACTCCACAAAAAATTCAACCTTTATATTCAATCTGGTATTTTAGTGAGTTTTGTTAGGTTTTGATCCATTAGAGTCCTTGTTTTAGTTGCTGATGTTTTTCTTTCGCATAGCTTTCTTTCATTCTGTCCAGTACTTTGTTTTCTCCATAACTTTTGCATACGAGCTCGGAGTCAAGTGTTCTTGCACTTTCTTGAAACCTGGGAACGAGCTCTACAAAAACCTATTTGGGCATGGACTCTAATTCCATATCCAAGTTGGTTTAATCTGGATGTCAAATTTGGTTTAGCCAGTTGTACCTCCAATCTAGATCGGTTCGGTATTTTCATCATAATTCTCACATCCAAACTACAATTGGTATGTTTTTATGATTTCCTGAATCATATAAGAGTCCTCAATAAAAACGTTTTTGGGCGTATTTTGTGATCTGGAATCCTTCAAACCAAATTTGATTCGGATTCGGATTAGGTCAGATCGTCTTAATTTAGGTCAAATCTGTGCACCTCGGTGTTTTGGCTATAACTTCTATATACGAGCTCCAAATTGTGTGTTCGTATACTTTTTTTAAAGCATAGTGATTGCTAAGGTGCATCGTTGTCGTACGTTGTAGTCGGATCGTCAAAGTCGGTTCCACCAAATCGATAGTTATAGCTCTCATCGAAAGATCGGGACACAACCTTACATCAGTCCCAATTGGCACTCAGTATACCCCAAGCATACCGAAAGTCAAGGAGTGAAACTCAGTTCCAAACACCCCGAAAGGACTTCACATGCGCCCTAAGATCATTTCGGAAAGCATTTCGAATCCGTCTGAGTCGGTGTTAAATATTCCTCAACACGGGTCCCAATTAGCACTTTAGAGTCCATCGTATAAAAAAAGTCACAATATAAAATTAAGTGCCAAACACCCCGAATGGACTTCATATGGGCGCTCATTTCGCCATGCGTTTCGAATCCGTTCGAGTGGGTGTTAAATATACCTCTCAATGGGTCCCAATTGGAAGGGTAGACCTTATGCCTACGAAAAAATGTCACATAATGAAACTGAGTGTCAAACACCCTAAAGGGACTTCATGTGCGCCCTAGCTCATTTCCAAATGCATTTCGAATCCATCCAAGTCGGTGTTAAATATTCCTCACGACAGGTCCCTGTTGGAACTTTAGACTTCATGCGCATGAAAAAAATTCACATAACGAAACTGAGTACCAAACACCCAGAATGGACATCATGTGTGCCCTGGCTCATTTTGGCATGCGTTTAGAATCCGTCTGAGTCGTAGTTAAATATACCTCACGGCTGGTCCCAGTTGAACTGTAGACCCCATGCGTACTGAAAATGTCACATAGCGAAACTGAGTGCCAAACACCCCGAATGGACTTTACATGCGCCCGAGCTCATTTCGAAAAGTATTTCGAATCCGTCCGAGTCGGTGTTTAATATACCTTACCACGGGTTCCAATTGGCACTTTAGACTCCATGCTTTTGTGAAAAAGTTACGTAATAAAACTAATTGCCAAACACCCCGAATGGATTTCATATGCGCTCTAGCTCATTTCGCCACGCGTTCCAAATCCGTCCGAGTGGGTGTTAAATATACCTCTCGACACGTCTCAATTGGAGCTGTAGAGACCCTATGCCTACAAAAAAAGTCACATAATGAAACTGAGTGCCAAATACACTGAATGGACTTCATATGCAACCTAGCTCATTTCGGAATGCGTTTCGAATCTATCCGAGTCGATGTTGAATATACCACTCAACGGGTCCCAATTGGAACTTTAGACCTTATGCGTACGAAAAAAAGTCACATAATAAAATTGAGTGCCAAACACCTCAAATAGACTTCATGTGCACCCAAGCTCATTTCGAAATGCATTCCGACCTCGACCTTGACGCCCCCACGGCCACCAAAGGAAAGTACATCTGTAACATTTTTATTTTTATCTTGTGTAAAACTCTCCTCTGTGTGGGAATCAGCGCTCTACCTACCCCTGCGTGGGAACTAGGGTTCAATAGCTCCCGTCAAGATCTCAACAGCTCCCGTCAGACTCTCAACGGCTAGAGACGACTTTTGAGCCTCCGTCAAATCGCCACGAGCTCCTGACGTCGGCCTCGGGACCAAGCAGCAAGGTTCCCTGAGGGCTACAAAAGCAATAGGTCGCCCCAACCGCGGACGACACGAACATGACGCAGAGACAACGCAAGACACGCAACACCTATCGAGAAGAGCGGCACAGCACCCCCTTTGCTCGGGCCCTGTCTATGTACTCTCCCACAGATTTGCCAATGCACCCTTCGCCTCAGGGCGAGACTGGAGTAGAGCTATTACCCGACCTTGGGGCTCGAACCAGTATAAACCCCGTGTCCGGCGTCTCTTCTTCGACGACTTCCCTGCAACGCTAGGCGCCTCCGAGCGAGCGCGACCTTGGGTCCCGCTCCCGAGCTAACTCCTCGCATCCCCCCTTTTTTTTCTGCGGTCGATGGTCCCGATTGTCGACACCTAGCTTTCTTGGTTTTCGCTTGCCGTCTCTTTCTTCTTTCGATCCAACTCCTTTCCTCCGAGCGCCGTGGCCAAGTTCGGGAAGAGCACTCTGACCGTGGAGATGATGAAGGAGCTGGAGACGCTGAGACTTTTGGACCCAGTGACCTGGCGGCTCCCGGTCGGGGAGGCCGAGCCGCACCCCTGGGAGGATGAGATCGTTAGCACGGA
Source organism: Otatea glauca (assembly GCA_036346275.1). NCBI lineage: Eukaryota > Viridiplantae > Streptophyta > Magnoliopsida > Poales > Poaceae > Otatea > Otatea glauca. Next base: position 25,394,339 of record CM070719.1, on the reverse strand, counting down.
GCAGTACACACTCTTTGGGCTATGGACCCCGGAGAGTGACTTCCTGACGGCCGTTCTTGCACAATGCGAGATCGAGCTTGTCAATATGGTACCGAACTCCATCCTCCTTCTTTCTATCTTTTCCCATCTTTGCGAGGGATTTCTGGGGATCCTTCCCAGCCCCTCCCTCTTTTTTCGCTTTTACTCCTTATTCCGCAGCCCGAGGAGGAGGAGGACAAGGATGACTTCTACCTCGTGCCGCGGTCCCAGGCGCGGCGAGTCCTACTCGCTACAGCATCCGAGGAGGACGACACGATCGAGGGCGGCGCGGCCGAAGGCGACGAAGGAGCCCCCGAGCCGAACGCCAGCCTCGGGGTCCTGCTGCGGCGGTCGAGGGCAGCGCGGCCGGTCGGGTCGCCATTGCAGGACGGACAATCCCGGCCGCCACCGTCCCGGCCGACGCTGACCGAGCCGGGACATCTACGGATGCCGGTGCCGCTGTGGCGACGAGGTCCACCGAGGAGGAGGCTGCCACGGATCTGCCCTGAGGGCCCGACGGCGCCATCGACCTGCAGGTGCTAGAGGACCGATTGGCGGCGGCGGTAAGCGTCCCCGTCCTGAACTCTTGTAACGGTGGTGACATTTCCCTTGTTTTCCAGGGCCTGCGCCTGATCTCCCGATGGTACGGGGTTGTGCGCGGGCACGTGCTCAGCTTTTGTGCCCTCTGGGATGTGATTGAGGCCAACCAGAGGGACGCCGCTGGAGTCGAGGCTGATGCGGCGCGCCGACGAGAGGAGGTCGAGGGGTTAAAGAGGCCCAAGCCCTCAAGCTTGCGTGGGCCGTCGAGGCCGAGCGGGAGCTTGACATCGAGAGGGACCTCCACGCCGCAACCTTCTCGAAGGCCCTCGAGGAGGAGTGGAAGAAAGCGGAGGAGACCCTTGCTCACGTTCGACAGAAGGCGCAGGAGGCCCTTGATGAGAATCGCAAGAGCGCGCCGGCGACGGTCCAGCGCCTCGAGCTCGAGCTCTCCGGCACTCGCTCAAGGGTGGGGGTCGCGCGGCAGAGGCGCAGGAGCTCCGGGAGTGCCTCGAGGTCTCGTCCATGGCCCGTGAGGAGAGCTACGGGATCACGGCGTCCGCGCTCGAGGACTTTGCGGCCGCGCGGAGGGAGGTAGAAGAACTCCTGGTGCGGGCGGCGGACCTGCCGACAATGCGCGCAAAGGCAGAGGCCACGCGCGAGAAGGCGGCCAGCCTTCGGGGATGGCTTGATGAGCTTCCCGCCGCCTCGGGGAAGGCCTCCACCGAGCTCGAGGCCGAGGTGGCCGAGCTCAAGGCCAAGGTGACCGACGCCAAGGCGAAGTGACCGGGCTCGAGGAGACGGCGGTCGAGCTGGAGAGGAGTGATGCGCACAAGACGGCCCGATCTTCCGGTGAGGGGATAACTTCGATTTGGCGGAGGATGACTTTGACGATCCGGCTACGAACCACACAAGGTAAGCGCCTGCAATCGCTAAACCACACTCCTCGTCGTAATCAACCGTGCCAAGAACACGGATGACGTGACCACGAAGGTCTATTCTTGCGAGCAATCGAAGAACTAGCAAGAACAAGGATAAAGCACACAATCAAGTTGAGGTTTTGAAACTTGTTTACTGCTGCTCTAGCCGAGTCAGGAGAACAACGATAAAGTTCCACACATGGGTAACTATTCTCAAATCAAAACCTAAGGAGATAGATAGGGGCTTGTCCAATATATATAGCCAAGGATGGCTGCTAGGAGTTGGTCTCACGCCACTTTAATTACATGGGAACTCAGCCCAAAATTATGGCGGCACAGCACCCTAAAAGACAGAGACTGTCGCACTATTTTGACTGCTGTGGCCAGCTAGAGTCGAATTTGATGATGAGGCCAGATCCGTTGGAAAGAGTACGAATTTATCTTTTAATCAAGTACTCACTCATCCCGAACGGACTCCGTATGCAATAGTTATGGCCAGTGGAAGGTGGACTGCTCCTGGGTGGACGTTTTGGCTTCCTTCTCGGGAATAACTTGTACTATAGCTTGTAGTGATGAGGAATGACGTCCTTGCAGCTCTAAGCCATGATTCCTAAGCACAAGCACATTATTATGCAGTGGTATATCCTCAAAAATATAATTATACCACCCGAGAAACGAGTTCACTGTTGATTTAGCTGCTTGTGCGCGTGCCCTTGTGATAGGACCTTGCATAGGAGGTGGTGGTGGTGAGGTCATGGGTGTATCCGACATAGTGATGTCCTCATCATCCTCCCTTCTTGCATTTGAGTTGTCCTCGACTCAAGCTCATCGTTCTCTCAAAATATGGCTTCAAATCTGAAATGTTAAAAGTGGGACTAACCCCAAAATCTGCAGGTAACTCAAGTTTATAAGCATTATCATTAATTCGTTCAAGCACTTTGAAAGGACCATCAGCTCTAGGCATTAATTTAGACTTTCGTAAGTTTGGAAATCTTTCTTTCCGCAAATGCAACCAAACAAGATCACCAGGTTCAAATGTCAATTCCTTTCTACCATGGTTACCAGCAACCCTATATTTCTCAGTCATGCGCTCTATATTTTCTTCTGTGGTCTTATGCAATTTAAGAACAAATTCAGCACATCTCTTTGCATCAAAGTTTACCTTCTCCGAAGATGGTAAAAGCAATAGATCAATTGGAGCACGAGGGTTAAAGCCATACACAACCTGAAATGGAGTCATTTTTGTCGTAGAGTGCAATGTACGATTATAGGCAAACTCCACATGAGGTAGGCATTCTTCCCATATCTTCAAATTCTTCTTTAGAACAGCCCTCAACAATGTTGACAAGGTTCGATTCATTACTTCAGTTTGGCCATCGGTTTGAGGGTGACATGTGGTAGAGAACACTAGCTTTGTCCCTAATTTGCTCCATAAAGTTCTCCAAAAATAGCTCAAGAACTTGGCATCACGATCTGAAACAATAGTACAAGGCATACCATGCAAACGAACAATTTCTTTGAAGAATAAATCAGCAATATGAGTGGCATCATCGCTCTTGTGGCATGGAATGAAATGTGCCATTTTAGAGAATCGGTCCACAACAACAAAAATACTATCCCTTCCCTTCTTTGTTCTAGGCAATCCTAAAACAAAGTCCATAGATATATCTTCCCAAGGAACACTAGGAACAGGGGCGGCATGTACAAACCATGTGGGTTTAGATGAGACTTAGCTTTTGGCATGTAGTGCAGCGTGCAACAAAGCGACTGACATCACGTCTCAGCTTTGGCCAAAAGAAATGTTCAGCCAGTACATCCTCCGTCTTTTTAGCTCCAAAGTGTCCCATCAATCCTCCTCCATGCGCCTCCTGTAACAACAAAAGACGAACGGAGCTAGCTGGAATGCATAGCTTGTTAGCTCTAAACAAGAATCCATCATTGTTAACAAATTTGTGCCAACTTTTTCCATTTTTACAATTTAGCAAGACTTCTTTGAAATCATTATCCTGAGAAATCATTATCCTGAGCATAGAGATCTTTTATGGTTTCCAAGCCAAAAATTTTACAATCAAGTTGAGACATCATTGCATATCTTCTAGACAATGCATCAGCAATCACATTATCCTTCCCTTTCTTGTATTTGATGACATAAGGAAATGATTCAATGAATTCTACCCACTTAGCATGTCTACGGTTAAGTTTGCTTTGACTACGAATATGCTTAAGTGCCTCATGATCAGAATGTATGACAAATTCTTTAGGCCATAAGTAATGTTGCCACGTTTCTAAAGATCGCACAAGAGCATACAATTCTTTATCATCGTAGAATAATTGAATGCAGACCCACTTAATTTTTCACTGAAATAAGCAACAGGTTTACCTTCTTGTATCAATACACCACCAATTCCAATACCGCTTGCATCACATTCAAGTTCAAAGGTCTTACCAAAATCTGGAAGTTGAAGTAATGGTGCATTTGTGAGCTTTTCTTTTAAAAGATTAAAGGCAGCTTCTTGCGCTTGCCCCCAATGGAAGGAAACACCTTTCTTTGTCCATTCATTCAATGGTGCAGCGATGGTGCTGAAATCCTTCACAAAGCGTCGATAGAATCCAGCAAGTCCGTGAAAGCTCCGCATTTGTGTGACCATGCTTGGAGTCGGCCAACTCTTGATTGCTTCAATCTTGGCTTCATCAACCTCAATTCCCTGCAGTGTCACAACATAGCCAAGAAACGAGACTCGATCGGTGCAAAAGGAGCACTTCTCAAGGTTACCAAACAAATGTGCATCTCTCAAAGCATTAAAAACATCATGTAAGTATTCAATATGTTCAGAAAGAGACTTGCTATAGATCAAAATGTCATCAAAGTAGACAACCACAAATTTTCCAATAAAAGCACATAAAACTTCATTCATCAATCGCATAAACGTGCTAGGTGCATTAGTCAAACCGAAAGGCATAACTAACCACTCATACAAGCCAAATTTTGTTTTGAACGCTGTTTTCCATTCATCCCCAAGTTTCATTCTAATCTGGTGATATCCACTTCTTAAGTCAACTTTCGAAAACACAATAGAGCCACTCAGTTCGTCTAGCATATCATCCAACCTAGGAATAGGGTGACGATACCTATGATTATATTATTGATAGCTCTACAATCCACACACATTCGCCATGATCCATCTTTCTTAGGTACTAAAAGCACAGAACAGACAAGGACTAAGGCTTTCTCGAGCGTACCCTTGTCGAGCAAGTCTTGCACTTGACGTTGTATCTCCTTAGTCTCCTCTGGATTGGTCCTATATGCTGCTCGGTTTGGTAATGTTGCTCCGGGAATCAAGTCAATTTGATGTTCAATTCCCCTCAAAGGTGGCAGCCCCGGGGGTACCTCATTTGGAAACACATCCTCATACTCCTGCAAAGGTTAACAATAGCAGAAGGCAAAGAAACAGGTATATTTTCGAATGAAAACAAAGTCTCTTTGCAAATCAAAGCATAGCATCCAACATTACATTCTATCATGTCAATTAAATCAGATTTTGTAGCTAGAATGACAGCACCCTTTAACTTGATTTCAGCTCTCTTAGAATTGGATTTTTTCTTCTTTGGTTGTGCTAATTCTTTGGTTCTAATCTGATTTTCACTTTTAGCACTCTCCTTCTCTCTTTCAGCTTTCTCTAAGTCATCTTTCAAAATTGCAGCGGGGGACATGGGAAGCAAAACAATTTTCTTTCCTTTATACATAAAAGTGTATTGGTTAGTTCTACCATCATGAGAAGCATTTTTATCATATTGCCAAGGTCTACCTAACAGCAAAGAGCATGCTTGCATAGGTACAACATCGCAATCAGCATGATCATGATATGAACCAAGAGAAAAATGCAATCTCACCATTCTTGTTACCTTCAATTTTCCACTTGAGTTGAACCATTGAATGTGGTAGGGATGTGGGTGTTGTGTTGTGGTCAAGCCAAGCTTCTCAACCATCTCCATGCTTGCAAGATTATTGCAACTCCTTCATCAATGATAACTCGACTGAGCGCTCATTGATGACAAATTTTGTTTGGAACAAGTTATGACGTTGGTTACATTCAGCACTCTCTATTTGCACACTAAGGACACGCTTCACAATGATGCTCATGTATCTTTCTCAAATTTCAGACCCAAATGCTCCTCCTCATGTTCACCCCTTGATCTTCACTGCGAGGTCGGTAACAACTAAAGCAAAATCTTCTTCAACGTCACTAGCGAAGTGTACTCACCATCTTCCCGAACAATTAAAGCACGCGACTTGGACAATCACGCATCATGTGTCCAAATCCTTTGCATCGATGGCATTGCACGTCGCGTGTACGACTGTGGATGCAATTGAAGAATAATTCTTTGTGTCGGAGATATGTGATGGAGTGGAAGTAGAGGCAGCAGGCGCCCACGGTTGGAGGGTGGAAGTGCTCGTCCCAAGTAGTGGATGGAGCCTTTACTTGCACTTGGCTTGGTCGTGGCGAAGAAGAGCCTCCAAAGTTCCCTCTCATCTTAGAATGTCGTCCTGTACTTCCCTTTCACTTTGCAAGCAAGATGAAATAAGCAGTGTGAGAGTTGTATTCTTTATAATCAAGTATGTCCTGAATTTCACAGTTAAGTCCACCTAGAAATCTAGCCATCTTAGCATCTTCATTATCTTCCAAACCACACCGCAACTCACAAATTTGCATTTCTTGATAATACTCCTCTCTGATTTATTTCCTTGATTTAAGCGTTGTAATTTATTGAGCAAGTCACGAGCATAGTAAGAAGGAACAAATCTGGCCCTCATCATTCTTTTCAAAGCATTCCATGTTCTAGGTATGTTGTTATGATTTCTACATGTATCATTCCACCAAATGGAAGCAAAATCAGTAAATTCACTAGTAGCAGCCCTAACTCTTCTATTTTCAGGAAATTCATAGCAAGCAAATTTTTGTTTTACTGCTAATTCCCAATCAAGATAAGCATCCGGGGCATACTTTCCAGCAAATGGAGGCATTGTAAATTTAATCTTTCCTAATGGATCATCACGTACCTCCCGTTGTTCACGCTGATTTCTACCCATACCTTGTCGATTGTGTCGAAGGCGCCGATGATCATGATCATTGTGTGAGTTGAAACCATCATCGTCCTCTGTATCAGCAACGTAGTTGTTCTCTTCTTCTACCCCATTTGCCCAAGAGTGGTCAGCAAGCGGGGTTCGGTGTCCTGGTGCTCCATTTTGTCTTGGTTCATGATTGACCTGATTGGCAGCATGTGGTGGTTGTCGTCTATCAAGACGATCAACACGTTCACGAAGTGTCGCAAGGTTGTTGTTGATCTCAGCCATAGCATTGTCGTGGTTCTCAGCATGCACATTGAGCAAGCGTGTAAAGTGTTGTATGATTCCTCTCGTGCGGGGTGTGAGAATTTCAGCTTGGTTTTCTTCATAGCTTCCATTGTCATCTGCCATGGTTAGCAATAAACAAGGAAACACACAAAAGTATATAGTTCCCTATCACTACTACTTGCTGAAAAGATCAAGTGTCTCTTTCTCTTGCTCTCACCAAGCTCTTACCAATTCTTACAAATGCAGCAAGGGGTGCAATCCGGTGGCTGGTTCGTGATAAACCGATCTCAAGTGTGAGTAAAGCGATTGCAAGACTTAACACCTGTATGGTTAGTAGAAAATGGAGCTCGGAAAGGCTTTATAATGTGTAGCAAAGGAAAACAATCAGCCAATCTCAGAATTTGCATAGAATTGAATAAGTGTTCGAAACTAGCAATTAGCCTATGTTGCTGATCAAACAAAGATGGATATTAGGCTAAAACAAAAGATATGGCAGTGGATACAAGTGGTAAACACAACAAAATTCAAGCATATGCAATTTGCAACTTGGGAGCACAAGATGGATCCAACTTTGTATTTTGCTGATTTTTGTCCACTAGACAGCAGGTCGGTATTTTGGCCGTATCTTTTAGTCATGTTCCTTTTTTTCAATGATTTTTTTTGGTTTTCTTCCTGACAGCTTTTGCAACATCTTTTCTTTTGGACGAACTTTCTGAAATTCAACCGAGAATTTTGCACGAATTTTACAATTGCACACAGATGCAGATTTCAGGACAGCGATTAGGTCTTATTGAAACGTTCACAGATTTCTTGTTCTTTCAAATATGGGTGTGAAAATTGGCATAAACATAGAGCACTAAGTCATGGATCTGCTCCTTTTGGTTTCACTCAAAAAGGATAAGGGAAGTGTGATTTATGGTGTTTCTGGTGGTGGTTGCAGAGATGGACAGATTCTGCCCGAGATGGATTTTTTTTTTTGAATTTAGGAATGGATTTCGATGTGGGGAGATGAACAAGATGAACAGCAACTAGGCAACACTAGAATGGACACAAACACAATTTAGCAAACCAAAATTAACTGATTGAAAGGCACAAAGGGGTTTGGACAGCGGAGAACAATTTTTTTTGTGGGGCAAATTTTCTGGACTCTAGGAGAAACAAAATGAAACAACTAAACTAGATACAAGAACTCACCGGTCAACCGTTGCTCTGATACCAAATGATGCGCACAAGACGGCCCGATCTTCCGGTGAGGGGATAACTTCGATTTGGCGGAGGATGACTTTGACGATCCGGCTACGAACCACACAAGGATAAGCGCCTGCAATCGCTAAACCACACTCCTCGTCGTTATCAACCGTGCCAAGAACACGGATGACCTGACCACGAAGGTCTATTCTTGCGAGCAATCGAAGAACTAGCAAGAACAAGGATAAAGCACACACTCAAGTTGAGGTTTCGAAACTTGTTTACTGCTACTCTAGCCGAGTCAGGAAACAAGGATAAAGTTCCACACATGCGTAACTATTCTCAAATCAAAACCTAAGGAGATAGATAGGGGCTTGTCCAATATATATAGGCAAGGATGGCTACTAGGAGTTGGTCTCACGCCACTTTAATTACATGGGAACTCAGCCCAAAATTATGGTGGCACAGCACCCTAAAAGACAGAGACCGTCGCACTATTTTGACTGTTGTGGCCAGCTCGAGTGGAAATTGATGATGAGGCCAGATCCGTTACAAAGAGCACGAATTTATCTTTTAATCAAGTACTCACTCATCCCGAACGGACTCCGTATGCAATAGTTATGGCCAGTGGAAGGTGGGCTGCTCCTGGGTGGACGTTTTGGCTTCCTTCTCGGGATAACTTGTACTATAGCTTGTAGTGATGAGGAATGACGTCCTTGCAGCTCTAAGCCATGATTTCTAAGCACAAGCACATTATTATGCAGTGGTATATCCTCAAAAATATAATTATACCACCCGAGAAACGAGTTCACCTGTTGATTTAGCTGCTGTGCGCGTGCCCTTGTGATAGGACCTTGCATAGGAGGTGGTGGTGGTAAGGTCATGGGTGTATCCGACATAGTGATGTCCTCATCAAGGAGGACCACTGAGGCCGAGGCGAAGGTGACCGGTGCCAGAGCGAGGGCCGCTGAAGCCGAAGCGCGGGCGGCCGAGGCGGGCGCGAAGGATGCGGCGTCCGAGGCGAATGTCTCCGGGCTCGAGGAGAAGCTGGCCCGGGTGACACAGGCGGGGAAGGGTCTCCGAGGTGTTGGTGCTGCGGAGAAGGGTCTCCGACCTCGAGTAGGAAAAGCTTGCTCGGGATATGTCTGTAGATTAGAAAAATTGGTTAAGACATAGATAGGGGGCGAAATATTCGCACCCCTTGTAAAGACAATGTATCGTTTTGCCGTATAAAGTTGCCTTTTTAGAAGACTTAGCTTGTTTTTGTTTTGCTCTTTTGTCGTCTTCGAAAGCTTGCTTAGTCTTCTTCGTAGAAGAGCCCGAGCGCGTCGGATTGCGATGCGTAGAGCAAAACAGCAGGAGCTGTTTGCCGGGTGAGTTATTGATCTCAACTCGAACCATCCGGATTAGGTTGACCGAGTCTGGGGGCACTCGAGGTCAGACTTAATAGAGGCCGAGCCTGAAACACTCAGGCTTTGGGCCCAACTCGGACTGGCCGACCTGGAAATACATCAGGCTGGGACTAGGTTTAGGCCTCTGGTCCAGCCCGGCGAGCTCGATAATGCTTCAAGCTCGTGGGCTCCCTCAGGGGGCGGTTTGGAAATTCGAACCTGGCGACAGGGGAAATAGTTGGCTTATTGCGACTGCCGGCTTATCACGACCGGAGTCATCCTCGGCGGTGAATTTAGAAACTGTGACCTCTGAGCCCGGGAAAGTGTCAGGCTTGGGGCGCCCTCTGAGGACGTTCAATAGTTGGCGGCACGGGGAAATAGCCGGCTTATTCCGACAAAGATCGCCTTACTGCGGCCTCCGAGCCCGGGAATGCATCGGGCTCGGGGTATCCCTGAAGCGAACCTAGAGAACGTGACCTTCGGCGCTGCAAAACAAAACGCACAAAATGCATACATAGGCGCCCCGAGGTCCGAGAGCTACTCTACATGACCTCTGATCTGGGCCTGCGACGGGAGGGAGCTCTATGGCGATGAGAATCGGCTTACATCACTAGCGTCGACCTCCCGGAGGCGGTCCTTATGGTCACGCGGTGACATCATATTGCCCAAGGCGCAAGTATCAATTGACAAGGGGCTAGACCTCACCTGTGCTTTTTAGGCTGAGCTAGCTGCTTGGCTATGAGGGAATGGTCGGCTTATTGCGTCTGTCGGCTTATTGCGACCGGAGTGATCCCTATTGGTGAATTTAGAAACTGCGACCTCCGAGCCCGGGAATGCGTCTGGCTCGGGGCGCTTAACCGAGGCCGAACCCGGAAATGCACCAAGGATTGGGCACAACTCGGACTGGCCGGCCTGGAAGTACGTCAGGCTCGGACCAGGTTTAGGCCCCTAGGTCCAGCCCGACAAGCTCGGAAATGCTCAAGCTCAGGACGGGCTCCCCCAGGGGGCGGTTTAGAAATTCAAACCTGGCCACTTGGCCACGGGGGAATGGTCGGCTTATTGCGACTGCCAGCTTATCGCGACCGGACATCCCCGGTGGTGAATTTAGAAATTGCGACCTCCGAGCTCGGGAATGCATCAGGCTCGGGGCGCCCCCTGAGAATGTTCAATGGTTGGCAGCACAGGGGAAGGGTCAGCTTATCCGGATAACGATCGCCTTATTGTGACCTTCGAACCCGAACCTGCATCAGGCTCGGTCATCATCGAGGCGAACCTAGAAAATGCGACCCTTGGCGCTGCCAAATAGAACACGCATGGACGTTTCGAGGGGGAGCTCACCGCGTGATCTTATGGTTGCCCTTATGGTCACGCCGCGGGGTCGCACCACTCGAGACGTTCCATATGAAAAAAGACTTTCGGCCGAAAGAAAAGCAGAAGGAGCCCCGGGCCCGAGGTCTTAAAATGGCTCGATCTTCGGCGGAAGAACCTGCAACTTGGGGCCGTGACCTAATTAATCGTCACGTCCCTCGAGAGGCAAGAAGAGGTTAGTATCGGAAATGAAGGAGAATTTTTGTCATAGGCCTTGGCCCGGACTGGTTAGGAGTGTGGCGACATAAGATTTGGAGACCTGGGCACCCCTGTGGCGAGGACAATCTCGGGCTCGTCCCCTACGACGGGGGAAATGGTCGGCTTACTGCGATGAGAATCGGCTTACTGCGATGAGAATCGGCTTACTGCCCTTTTTGTCCCCTGTAGGCGAGTTACGAGACCGAGATCCCAGCTCGAGCAAGGGGTGCGTGGGCCGAGACTCCCGCGTCTCGAAGTCGAGGAAGCACTCGGGTACGAATGCCAGGATGGACTTTGCTGCAGGGGGGAGATCGGCTTACTGCGCGTTCGGCCCCCTGATTTCGATCCCTCGCATCACAACCTTCAGACACATTCGCTCGAGACAGGGAGAAGCTCGCATCACAACCTTCAGACACATTCGCTCGAGACAGGGAGAAGCATAAGAGGAAAAAGGAGACGATAAAGCAGCATAATTTAGCGTGAGGAGAAAACTAGGCCGAGGCCCTTAGCTCGAAGCCCTTACCGACGACGGTCCCGGGCACAGGCCCTGCTATGGGGGGATGGTCGGCTTACTGCGATGAGGATCGGCTTACCGCGTATTTGACCCCCGGAGGTGGACCACGGGACCGTCGTGCTAGCTTGAGTAGGGGGCTTGAGGGTCGGAACTCGAGTATCTCGAGGTCGGCGGGCCCACGGGCGCGACTACTGTGGTAGAACCCGCGACGAGGGGATAGTCGGCTTAGTGCGATGAGGATCGACTTACCGCGCAATCGACCCTCGGAGGTAGGTGTCCGGGCCATGGCCCGGGTCGCGTTTGCTTGAGATACGAGAGACAAGCACGATAAGGGAAAACATCTTATCTTAAAACAGAAGGAGGGGGAGCATTAGGCATAAAACCTCCGGAGCTGGCCTACATTCCACGAGTTAGTGAGCTCCCTACCATCGGGGGTCGCTAGACGGTAAACTCCCACGTGACTTGCTGAGACAATCCAATAGGGACCTTCCAACAGCGGGGACAGCTTGTTGGTGTTGGATCGGTCCTGGATTCGTTTTAAGACCAGGTCCCCGATGTGGAAGCCCCTAGGTCGTATTGCTCGAGCGGCGTGCCTGCGGAGATCTTGCAGGTAGCACGCCGACTGCAGCAGTGCACGGGATCTTACTTCCTCCGCCAAGACGAGGTCGAGGGATCGCTCCTGCTCGAGGTCGACCTGGTCGACCGAGCTTGCCCTAACGAAGCCGAGCGCGACCTCCGTTGGCAGGACGGCCTCGGCCCCGAATACAAGCTGGAAAGGGCTCGCCCCCGTTGCCCGGCTTGGAGAGGTGCGAACGGACCAAAGGACGGTGGGAAGCTTGTCCACCCAGGCTCGGCCGCGCTGACCGAGCTCAGTAAAAACTCGTTTCTTGACGCCTTGGACGAGTTGTCCGTTGGTGCGCTCGACTGCCCCGTTGCTCTGAGGATGGCTCACCGAGGCATAGTAGACCTTGGTCCCTATGTCTACGCAGAACTCTTGGAACAGCTCGCTGGTGAACTGGGTCCCGTTGTCGGTGATGATCCTGCAAGGGACTCCATACCTCATGACCACGAAGGAACGGAAGAACCTTACCGCGGCCTTGGCGGTGATAGCGGAGACCGGGTCAACCTCGATCCACTTCGAGAAGGTGTCGATGGCGACGAACAGGAATTTCTTCCCCCCAACCGACCTTGGGAAAGGGCCGAGGATGTCGAGGCCCCACGTCGAGAATGGCCAGGAGAGGGGAATGGTCTGCAAGGCACAGGCCGGCTGTCGGGCCTTTCGAGCATGGAACTGGCAGGCCTGGCAAATGCAGACGATGTCTTGAGAGTTGACGAGCGCTGTCGGCCAGTAAAATCCCATCCGGAATGCCTTCCCGACCATTGTGCTAAAAGAAGAGTGAGCGCTGCATAGGCCAGAATGTATGTCGCTGAGCAAGTACTTACCCTCCTCGGGAGTGATGCACTTTGACAAAATGCCCAGGGCTCCTCGACGGTAAAGCTGCCTGTCGACGAGCCTGTACGAGCTAGCGCGGCGCCGGATCCTGCTCCTCTTGCCGGAGTAGCAGGGAGCTCCCTGTGGTCGAGGAACTTGACTATCGGGTCCATCCACGAGGGGACACTCTCGAGGAGGGCCACCGGGTCTTCCTTGTCGGTGACGGATGGCGTGGCCAAGGTCTCGAGGATGACGTCCGGCGGGAGCTCATCGCCGGACAATCCGAGCCTAGACAGGAGGTTGGCGGTGGAGTTGTCCTTCCTTGGCACGTGCTGGATCTTCAGGTTTAGGAACCATCTTTCCATCTTGCGCACTTCGGCGAGGTACTTGGCCATTAGCGGGTCCGAACATTGATAGTCTTTGTTGCACTGATTGACGATGAGCTGGGAGTCCCCCTTAAAAACCAGACAGCGGATGCCTAGGGACATGCAAGCTCGCAGGCCAGCCAAGAGGGCTTCATATTCCGCCGTGTTGTTGGTTGCGGGGAAGCCAAAGAGGACCACATACCTCATGTGGTCACCTTGAGGGGTGACGATGAGAACGCCAGCCCCCGAGCGCTCAAACGACCTCGACCTGTCGAAAAACATGGTCCAAGGTTCTTCGACTTCGACCTCGGGCTCGGGGGCGGGCTCGGTCGTTTGCTCGACAACGAAGTCGGCCAACGTCTGCGATTTGATGGCGGTGCGGGCCACGAAGCGAAGGTCGAACTCGGCCAGCTCCATGGCCCACTTGGCGATGCGACCTTCGGCCTTCGGGATCCTAAGAATCTCCCCGAGCGGGAGCCCGCTCGGGACAACCACCGCATGCGCCTGGAAGTAGTGCTGAAGCTTGCGCGAGGCCATGAAGAGGGCGTAGAGGAGCTTTTGGACCAGAGGGTAGCGCTCTTTTGGCCCGTGAAGCACCTCGCTGATGTAGTAGATCGGGTGCAGTCGCCCGACCCGCTCGACTGCCAGGACCGAGCTAAAGGCCTGGGTCGTGGCCGCGAGGTAGAATAACAGCGCTTCGCCCTGCTGTGGAGTCGTCATCAGGGGTGGACTCGAGAGGTATGCCTTGAGCTCGTCGAAGGACCGCTGGGCTTCGGGGGTCCACTCGAAGCCCCTATGCCTGCGTAGGATCCTGAAGAAGGGCAGCCCTCGCTCGCCGAGCCGGGAGATAAAGCGGCTGAGGGCGATGACGCGGCCAGCGAGACTCTAGACTTGCTTTACCGACGTCGGGGCGGCCATCCGTTCGATTGCCACGATTTTCTCTAGGTTCGGGCCCACGCCCGAGCCCCCGATCATGTAGCCAAGCACCTTTCCCGAGGTGGTGCCGAAAGACTCACTTCTCGGGATTAAGCTTGACGCTGAACATGTTTAGACTGGTGAAGGTCTCGGCTAGGTCATTGATGTGGTCGGCCTCGGAGGAGCTTTTGACGATGATGTCGTCGACGTAGACCTCAAGGTTTCGGCCGATCTGCATGTCGAAGGTCTTGACCATCAGCCGCTGGAACGTTGCGCCCGCGTTGCGGAGACCGAACGACATGGTCGTGTAGCAGAAGGTTCCAAACGGCGTGATGAAGGCGGTTTTGTCCTCGTCTTCCACGGCGAGCTTGATCTAGTGGTAGCCGGAGTAGGTGTCGAGAAAACTCAACATTTTGGCGCTGGCAGTGGAGTCCACAATCTGGTCTATACGCGGAAGAGGGAAGTTGTCTTTGGGACACGCGGCGTTTAAGCCCGTGTGATCGACGCACATCCTCCATTTCCCGCCTTTCTTTCATACAATTACAGGGTTGGCCAGCCATTCGGAGTAATTGACCTCACGAATGAAGCCAGCCTTCAGGAACTTATCAAGGTGCTCTCTGATTATGGTCGCCTTCTCAGGGGAGAAGCGCCGCAGTTTCTGGCGCATGGGCCTACTGTCGGGCTTTGTTTGCAATTTGTGTTCGACCACCTCCCGTGGGACCCCCGACATGTCCACGGGTTCCCATGCAAAAATGCTTTTATTATCTCGGAGGAAGGTGACGAGCTCGTCTTCCTATTTTGGTTCGAGCTGGGCGGAAACGCAGGCGCATTTGCCCGAGCTCACGGCCTCGAGTTGCATGGTCTTGGTATGGCCACTGGGCTAGATGGCCGCCTTTCGGCGGGTGCTCT
Source organism: Otatea glauca (assembly GCA_036346275.1). Classification (NCBI taxonomy): domain Eukaryota; kingdom Viridiplantae; phylum Streptophyta; class Magnoliopsida; order Poales; family Poaceae; genus Otatea; species Otatea glauca. Next base: position 25,379,231 of record CM070719.1, on the reverse strand, counting down.
TTGGGGTCACCTCGGGGCCCTACTGAGGCAATATGCCGACGAGCGCCAGGGCCTTTTCGCGTAGCTGTGTGCCGCCTTAAGATCGCCGTGGACCACTATGATGCCTCCGGGCCCCGGGAGCTTCATACACCGGTGCCCGTAGTGATTTGCGGCATGAACTTGATCAGGGCTGGCCGCCCGAGGATGGCGTTGTAGGGGAGGTTGCCATCTACTACCTCGAAGGTGATCAGTTCGGTGTGGAAGTTCACCGAGTCGCCAAAGGTGACGGGTAGAACCACCTGCCCGAGCGGAGTGGTCGAGCTTCCTGGAACGACCGAAGAAGGCGACCGCTATATTCTTGATTTTCGCCCGGGGTATCTGCATCCGGTCCAGCGCACTTGCCAAGAGCAGGTTGAGGGAGCTTCCCCCGTCAACCATGACTCGGCCGACGACGGCGTTGCTTATGGTTGGGGCGACGACCAGGGCGGTCTTGAAGTCTCGGGACATCCACGGGGGAGCATCGTCCGGGGAGAAGGTGATGGGAACACCGTCCCACCTGTAGGGTTGGTCGGTGGGCTTCCCGATGGTGGCTTGGTATACAGTGCGTGCGGCGTCATTCAGCTCGCACTGAGACCGGTATGCCGAAGAGCCACCAAAGATGACATCCACACGGCGGTCGCCCTGCTTGGTCCTCGCCTGCGTCGCTTCCGCCGGGCCGCTCATCGCCCCTCGGGAGCGTGGGCATTTCTCCGTGCCCTCTATAAAAGGCGTCCAGCTTGTACAGCCACGCTTTGCAACTTCGCAGGTCGTGGCCGTGGATTTGATGGAACGGGCAGAATTTGTCAGCGTCGAGGCGGAGCCGTTCCTCGTTGCCCCAAGGTCGGTTGTCTGCCAGAGGGGGCCCGACCCGGTCCTGTCCCTGCTGGGGCCGGCGCGGTGCTTGCTAAAGCTGTGGGCGATTTTGCTGGGGCCGACGCCCTCGGTGGTCGGGCTAGCGTGCTTGGGCCCCTTCGCGCTTGTTGTCGATTGCGGCGACCACACGGAGCTGGCCGCCTCCAGCGTCGCGGTCTTTCCCCCGCTTCTTGTCACGCGGGGCTGGACCTCCTTCTTTGGCACCAGAGGGCAAGGCGAGGCAGGGTTTGCCTCGGTCGTAGTCATGCTTCCAGCGAACGGTGTCGTCCGCGTCTGCGTAGTGCTCCGCCATGCGGAACAGCTTGTTGACGGTAAGCTTTGTAGCGATCTCGAGGTCCTCCGTAAGACGTCTGTCGCGGACGTCGAACTTGAAGGCCTTGATGACAGTCTCATCGGAGACGTTGGGAATCGAGTTCCGTGCGTAGGTAAACCGGCGCACGAAGTCTCGGATGTGCTCGCCCTTCCCCTCGATGACACGGTCCAGGTCCCTTTCTCGTCCAGGCCGCTCGTAGCAGCTCTGGAAGTTGGAGTGGACGGCGCTCCGCAACTGGGCCTTGACCGGAAGGCGCCGGGCGCCTGGTTGAAGAGCCAGGTGCGGGCGGCTCCATCCAGGACGGTGGGGAGATAGTTGGCCATTGCGGCCTCGTCCCCGCCGGCCGCCAAGATGGCGGTGGAGTATATGGATAGGAACTGCGCAGGGGTTTTGGTCCCATCAAACCGCTCCATTATTGTTGGCTTAAACCGGGCTGGCCAGCGCACTCGACGGAGGTCGTCCGAGTACGCCGGGCAACCATAGGCCGGGAGGCCGCTGTCGCCGCTGCTGGCATTGGAATCGTCGTCCACCGGTAGGGGAAACTCGAGCCGGCGACGCACCCCGCGTCGGCCGCGTCGGTCACAAGAACGTCATTGGGATGATGGCGCGGGTGGTCGCGATCCTTTTGGCGCCCGGGAGGAATATCCGGGGAAAGGCCTCCGGAGGCGTTACTGCTCGAGCGAGCATCACTGTTGCTCAGCTGCCGGCGGGCGTGCCCGCGCGCCACGTCCTCCCCCTGGCGAGGCGGAAGGGACGGTGACGGGGTACGCGCTTGCGGGTAAGGAGTCTGCTGGCAGAACGGCCAGTAATTGCACGGCGAATCACCACCGCTCGCAAAGGGGCGAGACTCGGAGTCCGGGCGCCGCACTGGCCGCAAAGGCGCAACATCGTCGGTCGCCCTGTTGAGCTCTTCGGCGAGGGACCATCGAAAGAGGGCCGAGACGGCCCGGTAGTCGACCATGACCGGCGATGGCTCGCAGCGCTCCGGCCAGCTCGTCAGGCGGGAGGGGCTGAGGAGTTCGGATGGAGTGCGGGCCATTGCGCGCTCCTCTCGCCGAATGGCGGTGATGGCATGGTTGATGGCGACCTGAGCGAGGCGACGCTCCTCCTACGGAGTCTCCGGGCCGCCGTCATCCGCCCCCGGAGTCGCCTCGCGACTGCCGGCCATGAAGGCCCGGCGTTCGCGATGCGGTAGCGAGGGTGAGAGGATGGAGGTGGAGCCTTGGTACTCAGGGGCCGCGCCCAAGCCCGGGCTTGCTGATCGCGACATGTTGTCGGTGAAGCTGGAGGTGCTGACGACGCTGAGATGATGAGCTTCGGACGAACGAAACTTCAGGCCCCACGGTGGGCGCCAGCTGTCGACGATCGGGACCGCCAACCGCAAAGAGGGAGGAAGGATCGTGTAAAGGGGTTAAGGCCCCAAGTCGTGCTCGTCCGGGAAAGAGGGAGCGTCGGCAGGCACACAGCTCGAGGAAGAAGGGCAAACGAATAAGGGACGGGGTTTATACTGGTTCGAGCCCCCTAAGACGTGTAATAGCTCTACTCTAGTCTTGCCCGTAGGTGAAAGATGACTAATAGGCTCCTCTGGGGAGGATGAGCAGGGAGCTCGACCTCGGGGCCACTCAGAAGTGGTGGCCGAGGGGGAGCTCGGTGAGGTGGTCTTACGTATGAGTGTGTCTTGGTGTTGCTTCCTTGTGTCTGCGCTCTCTTTTCGGTCTGTCTTGTTCTTTTGATCGGGGTAGTCCTGGTGCTTTTATAGACCCCTAGGCGTTCATCTCGAGTGCTGACGTCGGGCGATGTCTGCGAGCTTGAAGGGAGCAGTTGACTCCCACGCAGGAGATTTAGATAGGAGCCGCTGGGCCCTAGTTCCCACGTAGGGGATTTAGACAGGAGCCGCTGGGTCCTAATTCCCACGCAGGGGAGAGAGGTCACGCCAGAAAAGGGGATACTATGCTGGAGACCGGGTTGAAGGCGCCGAGGTCGAGGAGGCGTGCGGGGCCAGCATGAGCTCGAGGACAGCATTGCCCAAGCTCGGGAACCGTTCCCAGAGCTCGGGGGTACCTCCGCCCGAGCTCAGGAACAGTCCTCCGAGCTCGGGGAAACATTCTAAAGCCCCCGGGGGGGCCTGGACACGTGTCAGGATGACCGATCCCCGACAGGTCTCAATTGGAATTGTAGACCCTATGCCTACGAAAAAAAGTCATATAATGAAACTGAGTGCCAAACACCCCAAATGGTCTTCATATGCGCCCAAGCTTATTTTGAAATGCGTTTCGAATCCATTCAAGTCGGTGTAAAATATACCTCTCGATGGATCCCAATTGGAACTGATGAGGACATCACTACTACGGATATGACCACATTTGGTTGTGCCTACTCCAACACATCATCCACGGGCCAAGAAGAGAGAGAGATCAAATCCATCATGATGAGGACATCACTACTACGGATATGACCACATTTGGTTGTGCCTACTCCAACACATCATCCACGGGCCAAGAAGAGAGAGAGATCAAATCCATCACGTTCTGGAATCCAATTCGGCCTCCTGAGACAGCACCAACTTAAAATGGCCATAACTTTTGATCCAGAAGGATGTTCGGGGCACATGAGTACTTGATTGAAAGCTTTCGTCGCCCTCTTTCCAATGGATCCAGTCTCACCTTCAAATTCCTTCTGAGCTGTCCGGAAACTGCAAAACAAGTCACGTCACTTTTCCAGTCCGAGTCAGAGTGGGCCTTGGGCCTTGTAATCGAATTGTATTTGGTTTTCTAGGGTTTTGAACGACCACCTCCTCTTGTTATCTCATAAATAACCAGCCGCAACCCCATCTAGGGTTTTGGGTTTTGTTTGATTAGTTTAGCAAGTGCAAACTTTGCGTCTTCGAGTTGTGCTGGACAGCCACCTTGTCAAGACCTTTAATAGAACCCCACCTTATTTTGGCCTTCAATTCTTATTTGCGATTTCAGATTGCTTTTACCATTGTTCTTACTTGTTCTTCGGTTGCTTGCAGGAATTGAACCTCGTGTTCAGGTTGATCGTGCCCACGGTAAGATCAATAACACTCCGGAGTTGGTTTAGCGATTGCTAAGGCGCATCGTCGTCGTACGTTGTAGTCGTATCGTCAAAGTCGATTCCACCAAATCGATAGTTATCGCTCTCATCGAAAGATCGGGATACAACCTCACATCAGGTGGTATCAGAGCGCCAAGTTGCTCGGTGAGAGATTCTATACTGTAGATTAGTTTTTGTTTTCTGTCCTAAATTGAAAATTACTCCACAAAAATTCAACCTTTAGATTCAATCTGTTATTTTAGTGAGTTTTGTTAGGTTTTGATCCATTAGAGTCCTTGTTTTAGTTGCTGATTGTTTTTTTCCCTTCGCGTAGCTTTTCTTGTTTTAGTTGCTGATTGTTTTTTTCCCTTCGCGTAGTTTTTCTTTCAATCTGTCCAGTACTTTGTTTTGTTCATAACTTTCGCATACGAGCTCGAATTCTAGTGTTTTTGCACTTTTCTGAAACCTCAGAACGATCTCCACAAAATCATAGTTGGGCATGAACTCTAATTCTGGACCTAAAGCTGTTTAATCTGGATATCAAAGTTGTTGAAGCAAGTTATACTTCCAATCCAGATCGGTTCAGTATTTTGATCATAATTCTCACGTCCGAACTCCGTTTGGGAAGTTTTTATACTTTCCTAAATCCTTGAAGAGTCCTCTACAAAAACGTTTTTGGGTGTCCTTTGTGATTCGGACTCCTTAAAACCGAATTTGATTCGGAATCGGAATCAGTCTCGCAGGCTGAAATTGGGGGTTTTCTGTGCAGTTCGGTTTTTGAGCCATAACTTCCACCCCCGAGCTCCAAATTGCATGTTCTTTTACTCTTTTGAAAGCTGAGGACATAATCTATAATTCTTTCCATAGTGAACCTTCTAAATTCGGTCGTTTTGAAGCATTAATCTTGGTGACAATTCTGCTGCCCTAGAAACTTTGAATTTGGGTATCTTGCTTCAATTCGTGTTCTAGTTTTGTTCCTTTGAGTTGGTTGAGTCCAGCAGCATCCATAATCCATAAAACTCCAAAAATATCAGTATACATACCTTTGTTAACCAATTCATCTTTTGCGAATACTTTGATCCCAATTGAGACTAGCTATTTGATATTGCTTAGGGCTGCTCTACTTGATATATTGCATAATCTTGAATTATCATATGACACTGTCTTGTGACATTGAGTTGGGGATTCCAAAACTTTGCTCATACTAGTGTTGGCCGAAAGTCACAAAAAAAAAAAAAAGAAAAAAAAAACATAATAGTGGCCGACAGCACTACATTGAGCGAAACCCTAATTTGTGTTCATTATTTTTCAGATTGTGCAATTGTATTAATTAGTGAGCAATCTTGTGCCCTTTTTACATTCTTGAAGCAATAAGTTAGTGTCTCTCTACGACTTGTGCAATAGAGCTTTCGGTGCCTCACTTATATTTTATAGCTCATTTCTTGATTGCATAAGTTCCATCATCTTTGCGCGTGAGTTGCCTTGAAATTCGCTTATATCTTTGAGATCGGCAACTAGGACTTGTGAATTCTAGTTTGGATCCTTACTTATCATTACAATAACTAGAATTATCAGATTGCATAGGAAATAAGTATAGCCTACCTAGCTCCACATATTTTACCTTGTACGTTTGTTCGGTCCCTTGGCAATCGCTTTATCCAAGCTTCGGAGAACTTTTGACACCGCTAACGGCCGACAACTCCTGCTGCACGGTAAGAACTTGTAAGAGCTTTGGTTAAGGCTTGAGAGTTGAGCGACTTTTCTCCACTTCCTAGTAGTTGATAGGAAATTACATAAACCTTTGTGTTTCCCTTTTTGCTACTAACCATGTCAGGTGCCAAGAGTTCACTGCATCATTCTCCACGCACGAAGGGCAATGTACGACTCACTAATGAGCGAATGTCGCTGCAAGAAGACCATCTCCGGTCCATCGAGGCTGCTCAGGGAGTTGCTAACACTACCCTTGCTACTATTTTGTCTAAACTTGATATGCTTGTAGCTGCTGCCCCTGGAACTTCCAGTCCTCCGCCTCGTCTCCTAAGCAACAACAATGGTGTACTACGTGCACAACGGGTTCCCATTGCTGCCCCGGCTTCCCAGCATGGATCCGCTGCCTTAGTCGCCCCACCACACGTCGCCACGGGTTCATCAACTGATGATGAACAAGGTAAAATCAAGTTTGAATTGCCTCCTTTTGATGGAAAGTTCGATCCTAATGCATATATTAATTGGGAGATTGCGGTAGATAATGAATTTGCAAACTATGACTTATCTGAAAACCAAAAGATTAGTGCCGTAGTTCAAGTGTTCACGTCAGGTGCAATATATTGGTGGAAGCATACATCTAGACATGATAAAAAACCTAAAACTTGGAATGCCATGAAAAGACTTATGAGAAATTATTATGTTCCTGAATATGATGCTGAATATTTGCTTACTAAACTTCAATGCTTAAAACAAGGTTCTAAAACTGTTATAGAATACTTTCATGATTTGCAAAATAGTTTGTTGCGTTGTGGTTTACAAGAATGTGAAGAAGCTACTGAGCTTAGGTTCATACATGGACTTAATCATGAAATTCAGGATGTTCTTGTTGATGAAACATATAGTCTTTCAGAATTGATTAAATGTGCTTATAAAGCTGAAAACATGCTTGCTGAATCTTTGAAAGAGCCTTTAGCTTCATTTGAGGTGGCCATTGTTGCACCTTCTATTGTAGCTAACATTTTGCAGAAAAGTGAGCACCATCGTGAGAAAGATGAAAAAGAAAATGTACAGAACGAGGAGATATTTGCTGCTCCATACGCATGTGAAGAGTTAGAAATTGAAGTTGCACCTACAACAACTGAGAATGATTTAGAAGGTAATGTAAAATATATGGACTGTATACTTAATGAAAATCATTTTGAAGAGATACAATTGTCCATGAATCATGTTATCATAGAGCAACTATTAATGGAACCCATTGCTGATTTGCTTGCTATTTCCGGTGGTAAAGAAGAGTTGTGTGATAATGCTTCACTTATATCCACGCCACAACTAGTGAATGAACATGAAACATTTATATTTGAACTAAACACTTACGCTGAACACAAACATGTTATTCACATTGTCAATGAAGAAGATGAGCTTAAATTGATGTCTTCTTTAGATACTTTAGGTTACATTGAATTTGATGTTCTGTGTGATCTGGATAGTTTCAAGGAGAAGATTTTTGTACATTCTGATTTGCCATGGTTATCACGAAATATTTTCCATGTTGTTGGCAAACATAATGATAAAGGAGAATACAAAGTGCATAGATTATACATTTGTTCAGATCTGAGACCTCCACATCCTATGCAACAATGTGATCAATTTGATAATTCTAATATCATATCAAGTACCCCTACTGTCGATTATAATCTATATGATAGTTTTCAAGAAAGGGAGTGTTTGGGTGATTTGATTCACGAGACATTGATTTGAGCACAAAAGATATGCATGTTGCTTTGCTCTTTCTCGCTACTAACATTTTGCAGGAGAATGTGATGGAGTCGAGGACGACTCCAATTCAAGAAAGGGAGAATGATGAGACCATGCTCGTCTTGGATACGATCAACGCTATATCAATTTGGCGACACTTCATGGCATCCTCTGTATCATCTACATCTACTAGGATGGCTTTCCTTCACAGGGAGGAGGAAGCGTCCAAGAGTGCAAGCTTTCAACATGCCTTTATATGCTGGAAAGAAATATTGAGCTTTGTGGAGGATGATCTGAACATGAGAATACTTTTTGTTGAGGTCAAGCTAAAAGCTGAGCATGAGTCGAGGACGACTCAAATTCAAGAAAGGGAGTGATAGGAGGATAGGTCCCGACCTTTCGATGAGAGAGGGATAGATTCGATTGGGTGGAAGAAGACGTTGGCGATCCGACTACACCGTCCCCAGACGATGCGCCTTAGCAATCGTTACACCGACTTCGGTTGTTATTGATCTTGCTGGTGCACGATCAACCGACCACGAAGGCCTTTGTCCTGCAAGCAATCGAAGAACACGCAAGAACAAGATGAACAAGCACTGAAATTATAATTGAAACCACGAGTTCATTCGAATCACAAAGAGGGTTTCGATGACAAGTAATTGGGCGGTTTAGCCAACACGCGATTACAAGAAGTAGCAACTGCTATCTTTGATCTAAAAAAACCCACCATCTAATGGCAGCGGCTGGCTGTTTTTATTGTGGAGAGGCGTCTAGGAACCCTAGGGTGCAGCCTTAAGTGGGCTTTCCTTGTTACAAGGCCAAAGGCCCACTTTTGACTTGGACTGAAAAAGTGACGCTGCTTGATTGAACGATTCCCGTCAACTCAGAAGGAGTTTGGATGTGATTCCAGATCCGTTGGAAAGTAGACTTGATAAGCTTTCAGTGAAGTACAAGAACGCCCAAAACGGAGTCGGATGTAGCCGTGGCGGCGAAACAAGTCAGCCCTGTCCTGGAGTCGAATCTGAACCGAACTCGTGCACTTCTCTTCTATCCTTCATCTTGGTTGGTTCCTCACCCAAGTTCCTGAGGCAAAGGACATCATCACAAGAATTAAATAGCATTCCATCCATTAAAATATTCGTATGAAGCCCGAGGAACGAATTCACCGTAATTGAGTTGGCGTCGCGAGCTCGAGTAATCGGTCCATGTATTACAGCAACGGGACCGATTGATGCGTAGGTGATGGATTTGCAGGTGTGGCTATATCCATAGAAGTGATGTCCTCATCATCCTCCCTTCTTGTATTGGAGTCGCCCTCGACTCAAGCTCGTCCTCTTCTCCAAAGTATGGCTTTAAATCTGCAATGTTAAATGTGGGAGAGACCCCAAAATCTGCAGGCAACTCAAGCTTATATGCATTATCGTTAACTTTTTCCAATACTTTAAAAGGGCCATCAGCGCGAGGCATCAACTTAGACTTTCTTAATTGAGGAAAACGGTCCTTCCGTAAATGCAACCAAACAAGATCTCCAGGTTCAAAAGTTACATGTTTCCTTCCTTTACTACCAAAGAAGTTTATATTTCTCATTCATAGACTCAATGTTCGCTTTCGTTGTCTCATGCAATTTTAACATCAGTTCAGCACGTTGTGTAGCATCAAAATTCAGTTTCTCCGAAGGCGGAATAGGTAATAAATCAATGGGAGCACGAGGAACAAAACCATACACAATCTCAAAAGGGCACAACTTAGTAGTAGAATGCAGTGACGGTTATACGCAAACTCAATGTGAGGCAAGCATTCTTCCCACATCTTAATGTTTTGTTTTAAAACAGCCCTAAGCATGGTAGACAAAGTTCTATTGACGACTTCGGTTTGCCCATCAGTTTGTGGGTGACAAGTAGTAGAAAACAGTAGCTTAGTCCCCAATTTAGCCCATAAAGTTCTCCAAAAGTGGCTAAGAAATTTAGCATCACGATCTGAAACTATTGTGTTTGGCACACCATGCAATCGAACAATCTCACGGAAAAACAAATCAGCAACATGGGTAGCATCATCACTCTTATGACAAGGTATGAAGTGTGCCATCTTAGAAAATCTATCCACCACAACAAAGATACTATCCTCCCTTCTTTGTTCTAGGCAACCCTAAAACAAAGTCCATAGAAATATCCTCCCAAGGCACACTAGGAACAGGGAGGGCAAGTACAAACCATGTGGGTTATGTCGTGACTTAGCTTTTTGACATGTTGTGCAGCGAGCGGCAAACGTTCCACATCTCGCCTCATCTTTGGCCGTAAGAAATGGCTAGCAAGTATGTCCTCTGTCTTTTCACACCAAATGTCCCATCACCCACCTCCATGCGCTTCTGTAACAACAACAAGCGAACGGAGCTAGCTGGAATGCATAGCTTGTTAGCTCTAAACACAAACCCATTATTGAGGACAAATTTATTCCACATTTTCCCTCTTTACAATTGAGCAACACATCTTTAAATTCAGCATCATGCTCATATTGCCCTTTAATCGTTTCGGCCGAAAATTTTGAAGTCAAGTTGGGAAAGCATAGCGTATCGCCTAGACAATGCATCAGCTATAACATTCTCCTTTCCCTTTTGTGTTTAATGACATAAGGAAAAGATTCGATGAATTCAACCCACTTAGCATGCCTACGGTTTAGTTTTCCTTGACTTGAATATGTTTTAATGACTCATGATCGAATGTATTACAAATTCCTTGGGCCATAAATAATGTTGCCATGTTTCCAAAGTTCGAACTAGCGCATATAACTCCTTATCATAAGTGGAATAGTTCAAACTAGGCCCACTCAATTTCTCACTAAAATAAGCAACAGTGTTTTCCTTCTTGCAACAACACACCTCCCAACCCAATTCCACTAGCATCACATTTGAGTTCAAAGGTTTTATGAAATCTGCGGTTGGAGAAGTGGTGCATGTGTCAACTTATCTTTCAACATGTTGAAGGCGTTCTCTTGTGCTTTGCCCCAAGCAAATGGCACTCCTTCTTAGTGAGCTCGTGCAATGGTGCGGCGATGGTGCTGAAATCCTTCACAAAGCGACGATAGAATCCAGCAAGTCCTAAGAAACTTCGCACTTGTGTGACCGTTGTTGGAACCGCCAGCTGTGTATTGCTTCAACCTTGGCTTGATCAACTTCAATCCCTCGGAGTAACAACATAGCCAAGAAAAGAGACTCGATCCGTGCAAAAGGTGCACTTCTCAAGGTTACCAAACAAACGAGCATCACGTAAGGCATGAAAAACAGCACGAAATGATCAAGATGTTGTTCTAGAGTTCGCTATAAATCGAATATCATCAAAGTACACCACCACAAATTTTCCAATGAAATGGCGCAGAACCTCATTCATTAATCTCATAAAAGTGCTGGGTGCATTAGTGAGTCCAAAAGGCATTACTAACCACTCATACAATCCAAATTTTGTTTTAAAAGCTGTTTTCCATTCATCGCCCAATTTCATGCGAATCTGGTGGTATCCGCTCATAAGTCGATCTTAGAGAACACAAGAGAGCCACTCAATTCATCTAGCATATCATCTAACCTAGGAATAGGATGACGATATCTAATTGTAATGTTGTTAATCGCTCTACAATCCACACACATGCGCCATGATCCATCTTTCTTAGGAACTAAAAGTCTTGGGACAGCACATGGACTAAGAGATTCGCGCACATACCCTTTCTCAAGCAATTCTTGCACTGTCGTTGTATCTCCTTGGTTTCTTCCGGATTGGTTACAGTATGGTGCACGGTTTGGTAAGGAGGCCCAGGAATGAGGTCAATTTGATGCTCAATTCCACGGATTGGTGGCGATCCGTGGCACCTCCTTTGGAAAAATGTCTATGTTTTCTGCAAAAGATTAATGACAGCAGGAGGCAAAGAAGAGGATGTATCTTCAAATGAAAATAAAGCTTCTTTGCAAACCAAAGCATAGCAAACTTGAGCCATCATTCAAATCATTTAAATCAGATTTGGAAGCAAGTAAACAAGCACCCTTCGTTTAATCTCATCTTTTCACATGAACAGATTTAGACTTGCCCTCTTTATGTTGTACAAATTCCTTTGCTACAATCTGATTTTCACTCTTCTCATGTTTTCGATTTTTTCTTTGCTGGCTCTAGCAACTTCATCCCTCAAAATGGCTTCAGAGACATAGGATGTAATACAATTTTCTTCTCTTTATGCACAAAAGAGTACCGATTAGTTCTACCATGATGCAAGGTGTCTTTATCGATCGCCATGGTCTACCGAACAACATAGAACATGCTTGCATAGGCACAACATCGCAGTCAATATAGTCATGATACTGAACCAATGGCAAAGTGCACTCTTACCAATCGTGTTACCTTTATCTTACATTGTCGTTAAACCATTGGGTGTGACTGCGGTGTGGATGTGGGCTTGTTTTCACTCTAGCTTTTGAACCATCTCGTAACTTGCTAAGTTATTGCAACTACCCCATCAATGATGACGCGCATGAGCGCCCATGACCACACACTTGGTTTGAAACAAATTATGTCGCTGGTTCTGTTCACCTTCCCCATTTGGGCACTCAACACGCGCCCAACAACAAGGCTCTCATAATGTTCTGCATTTTCAGCACCAATATGTTCTTCTTCCTTCTCATGTCCACTTCTGCATGGTCAATGGCAAGCATAGCATATGTCTCATCATGCAAATCACTAGCGTAAGAATACTCACCAAGATCCCGCACAATCGGACACGTTTGCTTGGGCAATCTTTCCTCACATGCCCAAATCCCTTGCATTGTAGGCACCGAATATCCTCGTTCTTCCGTGGATGCAGCGGACGGCGCTCTTGGCGGGTGTTGGTGCCGACCCTTTGTTGCTTCCGGATGCTGCGGCATTGGTTTTGTTGGGCGTGTGTGGCGGTGCTAGTGGTACCTTGTGAAGATGCACGGTTTGGGGCAGTTCTTTGAAATGCGTGGATGCCATGATGTAGTCCGACCTGCATAAACATTAGTCCTTGCGCGACGCCCAGCACTTCCTTTCGACTTTACAAGCAAGATGGAATAAGCGAGTGATAGAATTGTATTCCTTGTAAGCTAATATGTCCCGAATTTCACGGTCACCCTCCCATAAATCTAGCCATAGCAGCTTCCTCTTCTTCCACTAACCCACAACGCAACATGCCTGTTTGTAGTTCCCGATAATATTCTTCTCTGATTTGCTACCTTGTCTCAATTCTCGCAGCTTATGTAATAAATCTCGTGCATGATACGAAGGAACAAATCTAGCTCGCATGATCCTTTTCAAAGCATCCCAAGTTTGTGGCACATTGTTTGGGGTCTTATTACGATACTCGCGCCACCAAACGGAGGCAAAATCAAGAAACTCACTAGTTGCAGCCCTAACCCTCTTGTGTTCGGAAAATCATAGCAAGCAAATTTCGATCTACAGACTAGTTCCCAAGTGAGGTATGCATCGGGGTCATATTTCCCATCAAAAGGTGGCATGTTGAATTTGATTGATCCTAGGAGTCATCATGTTCACGTACTGCCGCCGTGGTGGTCGCAAACCCATACCATGGCGGTTGCGGTGTAGCTGTCGTTGTGGCCTATCATCCTCCTCTTCCTCAACTTCGTGTCCGCCGATAGTCCTGTTCATTGTCTCCTGCAACGCTGCTCACATGTCCATCGGTAGGCGTCCACGATCCCTCTCCTCAAGTCATTGCAAGAATGCCGCAAGGGAGGTGTTGATTGCGCCACGAAACTTCCAACGCGGTGATTTTGGTGTTGGTGTCAATTTGAATCGCCTCCAATTGACCAAGGCGGTCATTGGTAACACGAACGCCCTCATCAAGCGCATCGGTGTGAAGCCTCATTTGGCGCTCGAAGTCTTTCACGATCCCCGTGTGCGAGGTGAATGTTGTCCCCTTTATCGGCTTCCGATCCTGCCATGGTTAGAAAAAAAAAGAAAAAAAGGCTAACACCAAGTAACAAGATTATCCCTATCTACAAGTGGTGTGCTAGTGTCAAATCGCTCACTCTCAACCTGTTCAAACAAGTTCTTACCTGTTCTTACCAAGCTTTAGCAAGGAGGTGTTGGCAACCAGCAAGACAAACAACTTCAGAGAGTAGGAGACAATCTGTGGAGCTATAGGTGGCTGAAATAGCACAAGGAGTAACCTTCACCACGTTAGTCACAGCAAGCTAAATAAGCGTTCTCTGACGGTACCGTGCTGGTCCTAGTCCCGAACCGTACTAGAGACGCGAGCCAAGACACAAACGTCGTCACCGAAACGCCCAAAACAGCAAGTTTTTTTTTTTTTTTTTTTGGGAGGGTCACAAAACTCTCTTAGATGAACTCAGGAGACCCTAAAAACAAAATTTGCACAAAGGACTTTTGGCAAAACCAGGGGTATCTCTCTCTCTCTGAACTTTGATTTGCAATTGATCTAGTGCGGCTTTTGAAATCTGCACTTGCCTTTTTCTTCTCTGATTTGGTGCGGCTTTTCTATCTGCACTTGCCTTTTCTTCTCGATTTGGTGCGGCTTTTCTATATGCACTTGCCTTTTTTTTCAACTCCTTGATTTGGTGCGGCTCTTGTATACGCACCGCCTCTTTTTTTATATATATATTTGGAAACTGATATTTATTTTGGTAAACACAGAGAATCAAGCGGATTAGTAAACAAAGCAAGGAAATCGGCAACCCAATTTGATCTCCCACACTAGACGAAACAAACTCAACTCCGATCGATCTACTAACGAATCGACTCAAATTATGAGCATATCGTGACAAAAACATGACTGAACTCGAAACTCTAAAGGATGAAACTAAAGACCAGCAACTTGACTCGTCGAAGCAACCGTAAATTCAACAAGCCGAGAACTAAAGTAGCAAAAGCAAGGGCACAAACTGTTTTGGACAAGGGAGATCTAATCGCCTATTTGTTTTTTTTTTTTTATGGTTTTCTGGACTGTAGGTAAAATAATGGATGGGGAAAAAATCTCTCACCGATCAACCTTGAGCTCGATACCACGTGATAGGAGGATAGGTCCCACCTTTCGATGAGAGAGGATAGATTCGATTGGGTGGAAGAAGGCGTTGGCGATCCGACTACACCGTCCCAGACGATGCGCCTTAGCAATCGTTACACCGACTTCCGAAGTTGTTATTGATCTTGCTGGTGCACGATCAACCTGACCACGAAGGCCTTTGTCCCTGCAAGCAATCGAAGAACACGCAAGAACAAGATGAACAAGCACTGAAATTATAATTGAAACCACAGTTCATTTCGAATCACAAAAGAGGGTTTCGATGACAAGTAATTGGCGGTTTAGCCAACACGCGATTACAAGAAGTAGCAACTGCTATCTTTGATCTAAAAAAACCCACCATCTAATGGCAGCGGCTGGCTGTTTTTATTGTGGAGAGGCGTCTAGGAACCCTAGGGTGCAGCCTTAAGTGGGCTTTCCTTGTTACAAGGCCAAAGGCCCACTTTTGACTTGGACTGAAAAAGTGACGCTGCTTGATTGAACGATTCCTGTCAACTCAGAAGGAGTTTGGATGTGATTCCAGATCCGTTGGAAAGTAGACTTGATAAGCTTTCAGTGAAGTACAAGAACGCCCAAAACGGAGTCGGATGTAGCCGTGGCGGCGAAACAAGTCAGCCCTGTCCTGGAGTCGAATCTGAACCGAACTCGTGCACTTCTCTTCTATCCTTCATCTTGGTTGGTTCCTCACCCAAGTTCCTGAGGCAAAGGACATCATCACAAGAATTAAATAGCATTCCATCCATTAAAATATTCGTATGAAGCCCGAGGAACGAATTCACCTAGTAATTGAGTTGACGTGCGCGAGCTCGAGTAATCGGTCCATGTATTACAGCAACGGGGACCGATTGATGCGTAGGTGATGGATTTGCAGGTGTGGCTATATCCATAGAAGTGATGTCCTCATCAGGGAGGATGATGAGGACATCACTACTATGGATATGACCACATTTGGTTGTGCCTACTCCAACACATCATCCACGGGCCAAGAAGAGAGAGAGATCAAATCCATCACGTTCTGGAATCCAATTCGGCCTCCTGAGACAGCACCAACTTAAAACGGCCATAACTTTTGATCCAGAAGGGTGTTCGGGGCACATGAGTACTTGATTGAAAGCTTTCGTCGCCCTCTTTCCAATGGATCCAGTGTCACCTTCAAATTCCTTCTGAGCTGTCCGGAAACTCCAAACAAGTCACGTCACTTTTCCAGTCCGAGTCAGAGTGGGCCTTGGGCCTTGTAATCGAATTGTATTTGGTTTTCTAGGGTTTTGAACGATCACCTCCTCTTGTTATCTCATAAATAACCAGCCGCAACCCCATCTAGGGTTTTGGGTTTTGTTTGATTAGTTTAGCCAAGTGCAAACTTTGCGTCTTCGAGTTGTGCTGGACAGCCACCTTGTCAAGATCTTTAATAGAACCCCACCTTATTTTGGCCTTCAATTCTTATTTGCGATTTCAGATTGCTTTTACCATTGTTCTTGCTTGTTCTTCGGTTGCTTGCAGGAATTGAACCTCGTGTTCAGGTTGATCGTGCCCACGGCAAGATCAATAACACTCCGGAGTTGGTTTAGCGATTGCTAAGGCGCATCGTCGTCGTACGTTGTAGTCGGATAGTCAAAGTCGGTTCCACAAATCGATAGTTATCGCTCTCATCGAAAGATCGGGACACAACCTCACATCAGGTGGTATCAGAGCGCCAAGTTTCTCGGTGAGAGATTCTGTACCGTAGATTAGTTTTTGTTTTCCTGATATGAGGTTGTGTCCTGATCTTTCGATGAGAGCGATAACTATCGATTTGTGGAACCGACTTTGACAATCCGACTACAACGTATGACGACGATGCGCCTTAGCAATCGCTAAACCAACTCCGGAGTGTTATTGATCTTGCCGTGGGCACGATCAACCTGAACACGAGGTTCAATTCCTGCAAACAACCGAAGAACAAGCAAGAACAATGGTAAAAGCAATCTGAAATTGCGAATAAGAAGGTGAGGACAAAATAAGTTGGGGTTCTATTGAAGGTCTTGACAAGGTGGCTGTCCAGCACAACTTGAAGACACGAAGTTTTTTGCACTTGGCTAAACTAATCAAACAAAACCCAAAACCCTAGATGGGGTTGCGGCTGGTTATTTATGAGATAACAAGAGGAGGTGGTCGTTCAAAACCCTAGGAAACCAAATACAATTCGATTACAAGGCCCAAGGCCCACTCTGACTCGGACTGGAAAAGTGATGTGACTTGTTTTGTAGTTTCCGGACAGCTCAGAAGGAATTTGAAGGTGAGACTGGATCCATTGGAAAGAGGGCGACGAAAGCTTTCAATCAAGAACTCATGTGCCCCGAACACCCTTCTGGATCAAAAGTTATGGCTGTTTTAAGTTGGTGCTATCTCAGGAGGCCGAATTGGATTCCAGAACGTGATGGATTTGATCTCTCTCTCTTCTTGGCCCGTGGATGATGTGTTGGAGTAGGCACAACCAAATGTGGTCATATCCGTAGTAGTGATGTCCTCATCATCCTCCCTTTTTTGAATTTGAGTCATCCTCGACTCATGCTCAGCTTTTAGCTTGACCTCAACAAAAAGTATTCTCATGTTCAGATCATCCTCCACAAAGCTCAATATTTCTTTCCAGCATATAAAGGCATGTTGAAAGCTTGCACTCTTGGACGCTTCCTCCCCCTTGTGAAGGAAAGCCATCCTAGTAGATGTAGATGATACAGAGGATGCCGTGAAGTGTAGCCAATTTGATATAGCGTTGATCATATCCAGGACGAGCATAGTCTCATCAGGAACTATAGACCCTATGCGTACGTAAAAAAGTCTCATAATAAAACTGAGTGCTAAAAACCCCGAATGGACTTAATGTGTGTCCTAGCTAATTTCAGAATGCGTTTCGAATCAGTCCGAGTCAGTGTTAAATTTTTCGTACGACGGTTCCCAATTGACACTTTAGACTTCTTGCGTAGGAAAAAAGTCACATAATGAAACTGATTGCCAAACAACCTGAATGGATTTCATGTTTTCCCTAGCTCATTTCGGCATGCGGTTCGAATCCGTCCGGGTCAGTGTTTAATATACCTCACGACGGGCCACAATTGAACTGTAGACTCGTGTACCGAAAAAGTCACATATTCAAACTAAGTGAAAACACCTCGATTGGACTTCACATGCGCCCAAGCTCATTTTGCCATGCGTTTCGAATCTGTCCGAGCCGGTGTTAAATATACTTTTCAACGGGTCTCAAATGAATTGTAGAACCTATGCCTACGAAAAAAGTCACATAATGAAACTGAGTGCCGAACACCTTGAATGGACTTCATATGTGCCCTAGCTCATTTCGGAATACGTTTCAAATCCGTTCGAGTTGGTGTAAAATATATTTTTCAAAAAGCCCCAATTGGAACTATAAACCCTATGCGTACGAAAAAAGTCACATAATAAAATTGAGTTCCAAAAACCTCGAATGGACTTAATGTGCGCCCCAGCTCATTTCAGAATGCGTTTCGAATCCGTTCGAGACAGTGTTAGATATTACTCACGACGCGACCAATTCGCACTTTAGACTTCATGCGTACGAAAAAAATCACATAATGAAACTGATTGCGAAATACCCCGAATGGACTTCATATGTGCTCAATCTCATTTCGCCATGTATTCCTAATCCGTCCGATGGGTCTCAATTAGAACTGTAGACCCTATGCAAACGAAAAAAATCACATAATGAAACTGAGTGCCAAACACCCCGAATAGACTTCATGTGTGCCCTAACTCATTTTGGTATGCGTTTCGAATCCGTTCGAGTCGTTGTTAAATATACCTCACAACGGGTCCCAATTTGCAATTTAGACTCCATGCGTACCGAAAAAGTCAAATAATGAAACTGAGTGCCAAACACCCCGAATGGACTTCACATGTGTCGTAGCTCATTTTGCAAAGCGTTTTGAATCCGTCCGAGTCAATGTTAAATATTCCTCACAACAGGTCCCAATTTGCAATTCAGACTCCATGCGTATGAAAAAATCACATAACGAAACAAAGTGTGAAACACCCCAAATGGAGTTCATATGCACTCTAGCTCATTTTGCCATACGTTCCGAATCCATCCAAGTCGGTGTCAAATATACCTCTTGATGGGTCACAATTGGAATTGTAGACCCTATGCCTACAATAAAACACACATAATGAAACTGGGTGCCAAACACCCCGAATGGACTTCATATGCGCCCTAGCTTATTTCGGAATGCGTTTTGAATCCGTCTGAGTCGGTGTTCAATATACCTCACGATGGGTCCCAATTAAACTGTAGACCCCATGTGTACCAAAAAAGTCAGATAGTTAAATTGAGTGCCAGACACCCCGAATGAATTTCAAATGCACCCTAGCTCATTTCGCAAAGAGTTTTGAATCCTTCTGAGTCGGCGTTAAATATTCCTCACGACGGGTCCCAATTGGCACTTTAGACTCTATGTGTACGAAATAAGTCACATAACAAAACTAAGAGCCAAACACCCCGAATGAACTTCATATGCGCTCTTGCTCATTTCACCATGCATTCCGAATCCATCTAAGTTAGTGTTAAATATACCTTTTAACGGGTCTCAATTAGAATTGTAAACCCTATGCCTACGAAAAAATTCACATAATGAAACTGAGTGCCAAAAACCCCGAATGGACTTCATATATGTCGTAGCTCATTTTGGAATGCTGAAGGACCATGTGGTGGAGGTCTACCCAGATTTGTGATGAGTATTTGACTAAATTTGAGGTTGGGTTGCTCTTGTTTGAGTTTGATTTGAGATGAATTCCTGAGCATGATAAAGTTAGGGTTGTTACTAGTGGATTTACTAATTTTGCTATTCTTTGGTGGAATGATTATATGCGTAAAAATCAAGACATCCCTAGCATATGGATTAAATTGAAGAAAATTATGAAAGCTTAGATTTGTTCCTTCATATGTTGCTCGCCAATTATGAATTGAAGTTCAATGTCTAAAACAAGGTAGTAAAATTGTGGATGATTCTACTAACGCAATCCAATCTACTTCTGTTGCTTCTGTTGTTGCTATTCCATTTGATATGCAGGTTACTTCTGAGGATAGCGAGCTAAAAGCTGAAATACCTGCGTTGTCAAGTGAAATTTTTGAGGTACCTACTACTTCTGAGGAGGGTGCTAATGACCATGGTACAGATCTGATTTTACAGCAAGAAAGGGAGCAAATTTGTGAGTATGTTCCTACTGTACTTAATTCTAGTGAGTTACAATCTTGTGCCACTATTTTAGAACCATGTGATGAATTACATGCTTATAATTTTGATCATGTGGTGCTAGTTACGCATAAGGAAGTGATCGCTAGAAATATCCCCTGCCACTGTTTTGTGCTATATGATGTTGAATGAGCTTTCTGAAATTTTATCTCTTAAGTCTTTATCTAGCATCTATGCCTACTGTTTTAAATTCAATTTATTTGGAGATTATGGCATAGATGGCAAGTTTCTTGTTTACAGAATATGCATTACTTGTGATAGACTTGCTGAATTGAAGCTTACTATTTTGGGCAAGTTGTATGCAATAGCTTGTTTCATGTAAGGCACCATCAAATTTTCCTGATATGTGTGATACCCATAGCTTGCTACCTCATTGTTCGAATTTTAGTACATTGACATGTATTACAAATCAGCATGTCATAGTTGACGAGTGGAAGCCCAATAAAATTGTGTCACCGTTGTTGAAATTATTTGATATTGCTTGTTTTCAATCTGATCATATGAATGAGATATGCTTGTTACTAAAACATTGTTAGCGTTATGCCCTTGAGCAATCATTTAGATGATTGTAGCATGACTATGTTTATGAATAATAATATGATTATTGGTCCAATGAATGTATATCATTGTATTGATCAACAAGTATGTGACTTGCTTATGAAGCTCTTTACTTATTGATGTAATTTGATAAATATCTCTGATCGGATATCATCGTATAGGACAACGATGAATAGATCAGCACATGTAGTGATCGATGATCATGCTTCATAGATCATGGGATATGGAGATATCATCTATACATTGTGGACGCATGTTGAGAACATGGGTTAGATAGACCCGCAATGGGACACTGCGAGAATGTTACATTCTTATGTATCATCAGTGTATCTCATACATAGTAGATGTATGATCCTTAGACCTGAGATTGTCATATTCCCTACATGTGTAATAGTTTTCCTTGGGGCTATCAAACACTACTCCCTAACCGGATAGTTATAAAGGTAGCTTTTATGTTTACTATAAAACGTGCAGAGGGAAGTGAGAAGTCAAGACAGAATTTGCCACTCTAGTGAAACGGAGATATATGACAAGGCCACTCGTGTGATATGATTAAGGAAGTGCATGGCCATGGCGTAATTGAGGAGTCAATCACAACTTATTAATATATCACGGATACGAGAGATGAATTGAACCATCAAAGGATGACATGTTTCTCGCCTTGAGTTCAATCTTCATATACTTGGCAAAGGGATTATTACATGAGTACTTTTGATAGATTCTGTCCGATTTGATCATAGTATGTTTGGGAGTTGGCATGCTTTGCAAGGAGCCGCTACCAACTATTGGATTGAAAAGGAGTTTTCCGAATCCATGTCCAAACGTAGTGAACCTTCAGGGTCACACACTTTATGGGCTGGGACGCATTAATTTGGATTGGATCCGTAATTAATGGACCTCGTGGGCTTAGCACATTGATGGGCCCTGGTTTAGGGTTTCATCTCGTGGCCATATAAGGACTGGAGGAGGGTGGGCGCAGGGTGTGCTTTTTCTACGGTCTAGAAGTGTTTCAACCGAAACCCTAGCCTCCTCCTCTCGCTGACCCTGCCGAGCGACCAGGTGCTTGCACAACGACGTATGGCATTCCATCCCCGGACGTGTGGAGTACTGCGGTGACGCTGCTGCGACTGCGGCGTGGGAGGATAATCCAGGGCGAGGCAAGGACGATCCACTCCATGGATGCAACGACTGTGGTGAGGACGATCCACTACATCGACGCGTGAAGGATTCAGGAACTGCGCATCTAGTGGTAATCTAATCTATGATCCCCTTCTTGCGTGTAGCTTTCTGGTTATGCAGCAATTTTTTTTATTTTGTGCTAGCGTAGCATACCGCGTTCCTCTTCAATGGTATCAGAGCCATCTCGTATAGATTTGTGATCTGCAATGTTGCACATATGATGTGTGAGGTTAGTAGATTTGATCTATTAAATGTTCAGCCGGTTCATGTGATGAATTGGTGACAGTAGCCATCGATGAGATCGATCGGTTTAGGGTTTGAGGAAAGTGCAAATCGACTCAATCTTGATTTGGGTGAGTCCGTTCATGGTACGACGTTACCCTTACCGGTCGGGTTACCGCCATCAGGGTTTCTGAAACGTAACCATATGGGACCAAGCCAATCAGATTATATCAGATTGGGTTAATTTGGTTGATCCATGGAAATTTTGAGGGTGTTTTCCTTTGATAGAAGACATGCCTCTAAAATTTTTTCCAAGGGCGCTGCCCTCCACCCGCCCACTGACCGGCCAGAGGATCGCCGCAAGGGGCGTTGCCCCTCGGACCCCAGAGTCGTAGGATTGTTTTTGTTTAACTCGTTTTTGCCGGAAATTATGTGAAATAGTATGGCCTATGTGTATGTAATGCATGTAATTGTATGTGATGCATGTAATTTTCACATGTCCTGCATGCCGTGTCAAGCCATAAGGCTATTTAAATTGTATAACAACCTGCGTGCCAACTTGTGATGCTTCAAACCCTAATATAAAATTCATTATCAAAAGTTGTAAGGCGTTGCATCCATAATGATGAAGACAATGGTATCAAGCATTATGATTAGGTGAACAATCAAGCAAGGTGGCTAGGTGAACAAACAAGCATGATGATGGAGATCTTAATGCTAAGGGCCATGCTATTTCACAGCTTAATTTTGATTTTCTATGGATGTGTGTTTAATCCTTGCTATTTTCTTGCTCATTGCATGTGATGCCATGTTCATAGTAGATACTGTTTATCCCTATAGTTAAAATTTTAAATCAAAATGTCCATCCAATTGTTGCACCTATCAAGAATTTAGATCGTTATTGATATAACTGCCAAAGTAGTATATCAATGGCTATCTTAATAGATGATAGGGATGTGTTGGACACATCATGCATAATAATGGTAGATTTAATCAAGCTATCAAAACAGTTTTGGGCTTGAGGACATAAGTGGTTGGGATTTGATTTCAGTAATGAAGGAACATATACAAGACAATTGGTGTCTAGGAAAACACACATGAGGCAGGTTTCTTAATTGGCACCCGAAAACGGGAAGTGCCCCCTCCCTCATGTGAGCCCTAGGGGCAATTTGACCTGGCCATGAATCAAGTTGACGGAGGCATTCAGTACTTGATTTCATACTCAACCAACAAGAGTTACATAAGATCTAATTAGCAAAGGTGTTGCTTACCTATGTCATTAAATTTCTAGCAGTGATGCCAAAGCTCACTAGTGTTTGATGAATATGGATCTTGAATACTCACTGTGTCTATAAAAGGGACATAAAATGGGAGTGTCTTTTATTAAAATGTTTAATAAAAGTATTACATAAACATAGTGCTTAGAAACTTTGCATGTTTTTGTTGTAGTTCAATGGCACCTTCTACTCATACTCCTGCTACACCTGGTTTTGCTTTGAGATCGGTTTTGGACAGGGAAAAACTGAATGAACAATTTTTGTTGATTGGTATCGCAACTTGAGAATTGTTCTCAAGCATGAAAAGAAGGACTATGTTCTAGAGAATCCAATTCCTGATGAACCAGCCGAAAATGCTCCTCGCAATTTGAAGGTTGAATATGAAAAACATGTTTAATGCTTCTGTAGAGGTCAGCTATCTCATACTAGTCACCATGGACTCTGAGCTCCAAAAGCAATATGAGGACCAGAATGCTTACAATATGATTGTGGGCTTGAAGGGCATGTTTGGGAATCAAGCAAGAGCTGAGAGGTATGGTATCTCAAATCTTTTATTTCCTTGTAAGCTGGCTGAAGGAAGTCCGGTCAGCCCTCATGTGATCAAGATGATTGGTTACATTGGGAGATTGGAAAAACTTGAGTTTCCCCTTAGCCTTGGTTTAGCCACAGATGTTATTCTCCAGTTTCTACCACAGAGCTTTGAGCCATTCATTATGAATTTTCATATGAATAGCATGGAGAAGAGCCTAACCGAACTACATGGGATGCTCAAGGCTACCGAGGAAAGCATTAAGAAAAACCCAATCATGTGATGATGGTTCAGAAAACAACTGCATTCAAAAAGAGGAAGACTAAGGCTGGGGGAACGGGAAAGAGCAACGGCAAGGCTCAAGATGAGATCGCAAGCCTCAAAACTAAACTTTAGAAGCCTAAAGTTGGCCCTCAACCTGATACCCAATGCTTCTATTGCAAGAAGTCAGGACATTGGAAACGGAACTGCGAAAAGTACCTGGCAGATAAGAAGAATGGAAATGTGATTTCCACTTCATGTATTAATGTTATAGAAATTAATCTTGCTACTTCTTCACTCAGCTCATGGGATTTGAACCCTACCTTTTTATGGCATTGTCTCTTAGGTCATATAAATGAGAAGCGCATGAGAAGCTCCATGGTGATGGACTTCTAACCTCATTTGATTTTGAATCATTTGAAACATGTGAGTCTTGTTTACTTAGCAAGATGACAAAAGCCGCTTTCACAAGTTATAGTGAGAGAGCGAGTGAATTATTGGCCCTAGTACATACAGATGTATGTGGACCAATGAGCTCTACTGATAGGAGTGGGTTTGATGCCGTAACTTTTATCGATGACTGTAGTAGATATGGATATATCTATTAAATGAGGCATAAATCTGAAACTTTTGAAAGGTTCAAAGAGTTTCAGAACGAAGTACAAAATCAACTTGGCAAATCAATAAAACACTTACGATCAGATCGTGGTGGCGAATACTTGAGCCAAGAGTTTGGTGATCATCTAAAGCAATGTGGAATTGTTTCGCATCTTACTCCGCCAAGAACGCCTCAATGGAATGGCGTGTCCGAACGATGAAACCGAACTTTGTTAGATATGGTTGGTCAATGATGAGCCAAACAGATCTGCCATTATCCTTCTGGGGTTTCGCTCTAGAGACAGCTGCGTTCACTTTGAATAGGGTCCCATCAAAATCCGTTGAGAAGACGCCATATGAGATATGGACTGGGAGAAGACCCATGTTGTCATTTCTCAAGATATGGGGATGTGAGGCTTATGTAAAATGTTTACAATTAGATAAACTCGCACCTAAATCAGAAAAATGCTTTTTTGTGGGGTATCCTAAAAAACAAAAGGATATTAATTTTACAAAAGAAACAAGAACAAAGTTTTTGTTGCTCGAAATGGTGTCTTTTTGGAGAAAGAGTTTCTTTCAAAAGAAATCAGTGGGAGTGATGTGTATCTCTATGAAGTTCGAGAATCAAATGAATATGTTCAAGCCACCACTGAACCTTCACAAGATGTACAAAGTGTTGTACAACCTGTGGAAGAGACACTAGCCCCACGTAGGTCGGGGAGACCACGTCATGTACCCATAAGATATGGGCATGACATATTTTTGTTGGACAATGATGAGCCCACGACTAATGAAGAAGCAATGATGGACCCAAACTCCGAAAAATGGCTTGAAGCCATGAGATCCGAAATTCAATCCATGCATGACAATCAAGTTTGGAACTTGGTTGATCCTCCTGATGGTGTAAAAACCATTGAATGCAAATGGATTTTTAAGAAGAAGATAGACGTAGATAGAAATGTTCAGATCTATAAGGCACGGTTGGTGGCAAAGGGTTTCAAACAAGTTCAACGAGTTGACTATGATGAAACCTTCTCATCGGTAGCCATGCTCAAGTCTATCCGGATCATTTTAGCTATTGCTGCATATTTCAATTATGAAATATGGCAGATGGATGTCAAAACAGCCTTCCTTAATGGGAATCTATCTGAGGATGTATACATGATTCAACCTGAAGGTTTTGTTGATCCTAAATATGCTAAAAGGGTATGCAAGCTTCAAAGATCCATTTATGGGTTAAAGTAAGCATCTCGGAGTTAGAACATTCGTTTTGATGAAGTAGTCAAAGGATTTGACTTTATCAAAAATGAAGAAGAGCCTTGTGTTTACAAGAAGGCCAGTGGGAGCGCACTTGTATTTCTGATTTTGTATGTGGATGACATATTATTGATCGAGAATGATATTCCTATGCTTGAAGATGTTAAGACTTCATTGAAAAGGAGTTTCTCAATGAAGGACTTGGAAGAAGCATGCTATATCTTAGGCATAAAAATCTATAGAGATAGATCAAAAAGGTTAATTGGGTTAAGTTAGGAAATGTACATTGAAAAGATATTGAAAAGGTTAAATATGTATGAATCCAAGAGAGGTTTCATACCAATGTCAGATGGCATCAGTCTCTGCAAGAACCAGTGTCCTTCGATAACTAATGAGCGACACAAGATGAGCAAGATTCTATATGCTTCAGCTATTGGGTCTATTATGTATGCTATGATCTGCACGCGCCCAGATGTCTCATATGCTCCAAGTGTCTCAAGCAGATACCAAGCGGATCCTGGTGATAGTCATTGGATAGCCTAAAAAATATCCTGAAGTACTTGAGAAGAACTAAGGGTATGTTCCTTGTTTTTGGAGGTGAGGAAGAACTGGTTGCAAAGGGTTACACCGATGCAAGCTTCCAAACTGATAAAGATGATTTTCGATCGCAATCCGGGTTTGTGTTTACACTAAATGAAGGAGCAGTAACCTGGAAGCGTTCCAAGCAAAACACAGTGGTCGACTCTACGACAGAAGTGGAGTACATTGCGGCTTCGGAGGCCGCAAAAGAAGCTGTGTGGATTAAGAAGTTTATCACAGAGCTTGGTGTGGCCGCTAGTGCCTCTAGTCCAATGGACATGACATCTATTGTGATAATAGTGGTGCCATTGCACAAGCTAAAGAGTCTAGATCTCATCAGAAGTCTAAACACATACTCCGACGCTTTCACCTTATTCGCGAGATTGTAGATAGAGGTGACGTGAGAATATGCAAAGTACATATGGAAGCCAATATGGCCGATCCGTTGACAAAGCCACTGCCACTGCCTAAGCATGAGTCACACACGAGGTATATTGGTATTAGATACTTAATTGATTGACTCAAGTGCAAGTGGGAGATTGTTAGTGTTATGCCCTTGAGACAATCATTTAGATAATTGTAACATGACTATGTTTATGAATAATAATATGATTATTGGTCCAATGAATGTATATCATTGTATTGATCAACAAGTATGTGACTTGCTTATGAAGCTCTTTACTTATTGATGTAATTCGATAAATATCTCTGATCGGATATCATCGTATGGCATTGTCTCTTAGGTCATATAAATGAGAAGCGCATGAGAAGCTCCATGGTGATGGACTTCTAACCTCATTTGATTTTGAATCATTTGAAACATGTGAGTCTTGTTTACTTAGCAAGATGACAAAATCCGCTTTCACAAGTTATAGTGAGAGAGCGAGTGAATTATTGGCCCTAGTACATACAGATGTATGTGGACCAATGAGCTCTACTGATAGGAGTGGGTTTCAGTACTTCGTAACTTTTATCGATGACTGTAGTAGATATGGATATATCTATTAAATGAGGCATAAATCTGAAACTTTTGAAAGGTTCAAAGAGTTTCAGAACGAAGTACAAAATCAACTTGGCAAATCAATAAAACACTTACGATCAGATCGTGGTGGCGAATACTTGAGCCAAGAGTTTGGTGATCATCTAAAGCAATGTGGAATTGTTTCGCATCTTACTCCGCCAAGAACGCCTCAATGGAATGGCGTGTCCGAACGATGAAACCGAACTTTGTTAGATATGGTTGGTCAATGATGAGCCAAACAGATCTGCCATTATCCTTCTGGGGTTTCGCTCTAGAGACAGCTGCGTTCACTTTGAATAGGGTCCCATCAAAATCCGTTGAGAAGACGCCATATGAGATATGGACTGGGAGAAGATCCATGTTGTCATTTCTCAAGATATGGGGATGTGAGGCTTATGTAAAATGTTTACAATCAGATAAACTCGCACCTAAATCAGAAAAATGCTTTTTTGTGGGGTATCCTAAAAAACAAAAGGATATTAATTTTACAAAAGAAACGAGAACAAAGTTTTTGTTGCTCGAAATGGTGTCTTTTTGGAGAAAGAGTTTCTTTCAAAAGAAATCAGTGGGAGTGATGTGTATCTCTATGAAGTTCGAGAATCAAATGAATATGTTCAAGCCCCACTGAACCTTCACAAGATGTGGAAGAGACACTAGCACCACGTAGGTCGGGGAGGCCACATCATGTACCCATAAGATATGGGCATGACATATTATTGTTGGACAATGATGAGCCCACGACTAATGAAGAAGCAATGATGGACCCAAACTCCGAAAAATGGCTTGAAGCCATGAGATCCGAAATTCAATCGATGCATGACAATCAAGTTTGGAACTTGGTTGATCCTCCTGATGGTGTAAAAACCATTGAATGCAAATGGAATTTTAAGAAGAAGATAGACGTAGATGGAAATGTTAAGATCTATAAGGGACGGTTGGTGGCAAAGGGTTTCAAACAAGTTCAACGAGTTGACTATGGCATTGTTCTTGGCGTCATGATAGAATTTATGGCACGGTTGGTGTCAAGATAGAATTTGCCACTCTAATGAAATAGAGATATATGATAAGGCCACTCGTGTGATATGATTAAGGAAGTGCATGGCCATGGCGTGATTGAGGAATCAATCACAACTTATTAATATATCACGGATAAGAGAGATGGATTGAATCATCAAAGGATGACATGCTTCTCGCCTTGAGTTCAATCTTCATATACTTGGCAAAGGGATTATTACATAAGTACTTTTGATAGGTTCTGTCCGATTTGATCATAGTATGTTTGGGAGTTGGCATGCTTTGAAGGAGCCGTTATCAACTATTGGATTGAAAAGGAGTTTTCCGATTCCGCACCGAGTTGATCACCTTCGAGGTCATAGATGGCGCCCTCCCCTACAACACCATCCTCGGGCGGGCGGCCCTGATCAAGTTCATGGCCGCAAATCACTACGGGCACCGGTGTATGATGCTCCTGGGGCCCGGTGGCATCATAGCGGTCCGCGGCGACCTCAAGGTGGCGCACGGCTGAGAGGAAAAGGCCCTGGCGCTCGTCGGCATGCTGCCTCAGTAGGGCCCCGAGGTGACCCCAAAGAGCGTCCGCCGAAAGGCGGCCATCCAGCCCAGTGGCCCTACCAAGACCGTGCAGCTCGAGGCGGGGAGCTCGGGCAAGTGCGCCTGCGTTTTCGCTCAGCTCGACCCAAAATACGAAGACGATCTCGTCACCTTCCTCCGAGATAATAAAAGCATTTTTATATGGGAACCCGCAGACATGCCGGGGGTCCCGCAGGAGGTGGTCGAGCACAAACTGCAAACAAAGCCTGATTGTAGGCCCGTGCCCCAGAAACTGCGGCGCTTCTCCCCTGAGAAGGTGGGAATAATCAGGAAGCACCTTGATAAGCTCCTGAAGGCTGGCTTCATTCGTGATGTCAATTACTCCGAATGGCTGGCCAACCCTGTAATTGTACAAAAGAAAGGCGGGAAATGGAGGATGTGCGTCGATCACACGGGCTTAAACGCCGCGTGTCCCAAAGACAGCTTCCCTCTTCCGCGTATAGACCAGATTGTGGACTCCACTGCCAACGCCAAGATATTGAGTTTTCTCGATGCCTACTCCGGCTACCACCAGATCAAGCTCGTCGTGGAAGACGAGGACAAGACCGCCTTCATCACGTCGTTTGGAACCTTCTGCTACACGACCATGTCGTTCGATCTCCACAACGTGGGCGCAACGTTCCAGCGGCTGATGGTCAAGACCTTCAACCTGCAGATCGGCCGAAACCTTGAGGTCTACGTCAACGACATCATCGTAAAAAGCTCCTCCGAAGCCGACCACGTCAACGACTTAGCCAAGACCTTTGCCAGTCTAAACAAGTTCGGCATCAAGCTTAATCCCGAGAAGTGCGGCTTCGGCACGACCTCTGGAAATGTGCTCAGCTACATGATCGGGGGCTCGGGCGTGGGCCCGAACCCGGAGAAGATCAAGGCAATCGATCAGATGGCCGCCCCGACGTTGGTAAAGCAAGTCCAGAGTCTCGCCGGCCGCGTCATCGCCCTCAGCCGCTTTATCTCCCAACTCGACAAACGAGGGCTGCCCTTCTTCAGGATCCTGTGCAAGCTCGGGGGCTTCAAGTGGACCCCCGAAGCCCAACGGTCCTTCGACGAGCTCAAGACATACCTCTCGAGTCCACCTCTCTTGACGACTCCGCTACAGGGCGAGGTGCTGTTGCTCTACCTCGCGGCCACAACCCAGGTCGTTAGTGCGGTCCTGATAGCCGAGCGGGCCGGGCGACAGCACCCGATCTACTATGTCAGCGAGGTGCTTCACGGGCCAAACGAGCTGTACCCTCTGGTCCAGAAGCTCCTCTACGCCCTCTTCATGGCCTCGTGCAAGCTTTGGCACTACTTCCAGGCGCATGCGGTGGTTGTCCCGAGCGGGCTCCCGCTCAGGGAGATTCTCAGGAACCCGAAGGCCGGAGGTCGCATCGCCAAGTGGGCCATGGAGCTAGCCGAGTTCGACCACTGCTTCGTGGCCCACACCATCATCAAATTGCAGACGTTGGGTGATTTCGTGGTCGAGCAAACGACCGAGCCCGCCCCTGAGCCCGAGGTCGAAGTCGAAGACCCTTGGACCATATTTTTCGATGGGTCGAGGTCGTTTGAGCGCTCGGGGGCTGGCGTTCTCATCGTCACCCCTCAAGGTTACCACCTGAGGTATGTGGTCCGATTTGGCTTCCCCGCCATCCGTCGCCGAGAAGGAAGACCCGGTGGCCCTCCTCGATAGTGTCCCCTCATGGATGGACCCGATCGTCAAGTTCCTCGACCGCGGAGGGCTCCCTGCTACTCCGGCGGAGAGGAGCAGGATCCGGCGCCGCGCTAGCTCGTACAGGCTCGTCGGCGGGCAGCTTTACCGTCGAGGAGCCCTGGGCATTTTGTCAAAATGCATCACATCCGAGGAGGGTAAGTACTTGCTTAGCGACATACATTTTGGCCAATGCGGCGCTCACTCTTCTTTCAGGACAATGGTCGGAAAGGCATTCCGGATGGGATTTTACTGGTCGACAGTGCTCGGGGACGCTCAAGACATCGTTCGCGCTTGCCAGGCCTGCCAGTTCCATGCTCGGAAGGCCCAGCAGCCGGCCTATGCCTTGCAGACAATTCCCCTCTCCTGGCCATTCTCGACGTGGGGCCTCGACATCCTCGTCCCCTTCCCGAGGTCAGTTGGGGGGAAGAAATTCCTGTTCATCGCCATCGACACCTTCTCGAAGTGGATCGAGGCTGAGCCGGTCTTCGCTATTACCGCCAAGGCCGCGGTAAGGTTCTTCCATTCCTTCGTGGTCACAAGGTATGGGGTCCCTTGCAGGATCATCACCGGCAATGGGACTCACTTCACCAGCGAGCTGTTCCAAGAGTTCTGCGCAGACATCGGGACCAAGGTCTGCTATGCTACGGTGAGCCATCCTCAGAGCAATGGGGCGGTCGAGCGCGCCAACGGACAGCTCGTCCAAGGTGTCAAGAAACGAGTTTTTGTTGAGCTCGGTCAGCGCGGTCGGGCCTGGGTGGACGAGTTTCCCACCGTCCTTTGGTCCGTCCGCACCTCTCCGAGCCGGGCAACGGGGGCGAGCCCTTTCCAGCTTGTCTTCGGGGCCGAAGCCGTCCTGCCACCGGAGGTCGCGCTCGGATCCGTCAGGGCAAGCTCGGTTGACCAGGTCAATCTCGAGCAGGAGCGATCCCTTGACCTCGCCCTGGCGGAGGAAGTAAGGTGCCGCGCACTGCTGCGCTCGGCGCGCTACCTGCAAGATCTCCGCAGGCACGCCGCCGCTCGAGCAATACGACCTAGGGGCTTCCACATCAGGGACCTAGTCTTAAGATGAATCCAGGACCGGTCCAACACCAACAAGCTGACCCCGCTGTGGGAAGGTCCCTATAGGATCGTTTCAGCAAGTCGCATGGGGCTTACCATCTAGCGACCCCCGATGGCAGGGAGCTCACTAACTCGTGGAACGTAGGCCAACTCCAGAGGTTTTATGCCTAGTGCTCCCCCTCCTTCTGTTTTAAGATAAGACGTTTTCCCTTATCATCATGCTTGTCTCTCGTATCTCGAGCAAACGAGACCCGGGCCGTGGCCCGGACACCTACCTCCGGGGGTCGAATGCGCGGTAAGCCGAACCTCATCGCAGTAAGCTGACTATCCCCCAGTCGCGGGTTCTATCCCGGCAGTCACGCCTGTGGGCCCGTCGACCTCGAGATACTCGAGTTTCGACCCTCAGGCCCCTTACTCAAGCTAGCACGACAGTCCTGTGGTCCACCTCGGGGGTCGAATACGCGGTAAGCCGATCCTCATCGCAGTAAGCCGACCATCCCTCCTAGCAGGGCCCGTGCCAGGGACCATCGTCGGTAAGGGCCTCGGCCTAGTTTTTCCCTCACGCTAAATTATGCTGCTTTATCGTCTCCATTTTCCTTTAATGCTTTTCCTTTGTTTCGAGTGAATGTGTCTGAAGGTTGTGATGCGAGGGACCGACATCAGGGGGCCAGACGTGCAGTGAGCCGATTCTCATCGCAGTAATCCGATCTCCCCCTGCAGCAAAGTCCATCCTGACATTCGCGCCCGAGCACTTCCTCGACCTCAAGACACAGGAGTCTCGGCCCGCGCACCCCTCGCTCGAGCTGGGATCTCGGCCTCGTAACTCGCCTTCGGGGGATGAAAAGCACAGTAAGCAGATTCTCATCGCGGTAAGCCGACCATTCCCCCAGTCGTAGGGGACAAGCCCGAGATTGTCCTCGCCACAGGGGTGCCCAGGTCTTCAGATCTTATGTCGCCATACTCCTAACCAGCCTGGGTCTAGGCCTATGATAAAAATTCTCCTTCATTTCCGATATTGAACTCTTTTTGCCTCTCGAGGGACGTGACGTCAGGTCACGGCCCCAAGTTGCAGGTTCTTCCGCCGAAGATCGAGCCGTTTTAAGACCTCGGGCCCCGGGCTCCTGCTTTTCTTTCGGTCGAAAGTATTTTCTCATATAGAACGTCTCGAGTTGCGTGACCCCGCGGCGTGACCATATTATCATGGAAAGACTTGTTCCAGTAATGTTTCGTGGCTATTTTGATAATGAGTTTGGAGGATGTTAGCCGAGCTCAGTTACTTCTATAGGCAGATATGTGCTAAGGAAATCTCGAAGACATTAATGCAGAAGTTAGAGAAGGGAATTACATTGCTTGTATGTAAGTTGGAAAAAACTTTCCCACCTGGTTTTATGAATGTGATGCAACATCTGCTGGTGCATCTACCTTGGGAAGCGAAGGTTGGAGGTCCTGCGTAGTTCAGATGGATGCATAGTCAGGAAAGGGAGTTGAAAAAGCTTAGAGCTATAGTGCGCAACAAGGTAAGGGTAGAGGGGTGTATCGCAGAGGCTTATGCAAGTAAAGAGATCACAAACTTCTCAACAAAGTATTTCGCACTCAAGCACAACGTGAATGCCCCTACGAATCGGTACCGTGCCGCGGAAGAAGAACCGTTGTGCGAACTTAAGCTTTTTCAATGCAAGGGTCAACCTATTGGGTCGTACACTGCACACCATGTTAAGTATGAGGAGTGGAACCTGGCCATGCTTTACATGTTCACTAACATGG
This sequence comes from Otatea glauca, assembly GCA_036346275.1. NCBI lineage: Eukaryota > Viridiplantae > Streptophyta > Magnoliopsida > Poales > Poaceae > Otatea > Otatea glauca. The sequence goes on along the minus strand of CM070719.1, from coordinate 25,345,593 downwards.
TAGAAGTTAAAAAATATTTTGAGTAAGTGACTTTCTGAATTATGTTTTCAACATTTCAGTGTAGTGTCCTTTTTAACCCGAGAATAAATGACGCAGAGTGTTTGACAAAGAAAATTGGAAGTCAACTCGATAATCCACAACTAAGCAATTGGATAACCTACGTCGTGATGGGTTGAAAGGCGGCCTAAGCTTCGTGCAATTGTTCCGTCAGCATGTAACTTGACTATTTATTCATTTTTCTAAAATGAATTGTTGTAGTAACTTAATATTAGACTAATAGTGATGCATATTGCTATATAGTGTATGCGTGATGCCTCCGTCCCTGAGGATCTCCGACAACTCTCACATGGTGATGTGACGGCAAGGAGCTATAGTCGCTATGATGTGAACGGGTTCCATTTTCGAACAGTGAAATTAGAAGCTAGCCGTCCACTTGCGGCCACTTCAAACAGCGGAGTAGTCATAACGTCATCCGATTCCAGCGGTGATATATTAGACTACTACGGTATTGTACAAAACATAATTGAGTATACCTTTGGGGGTGCCAAAGAACTGAAGGTTGTGTTTTTTGATTGCCATTGGTTCAATCCACACAACGGCACACGTGTCGATGACTTTGTGATAGGAGGATAGTCCCGACCTTTCGATGAGAGAGGGATAGATTCGATTGGGTGGAAGAAGACGTTGGCGATCCGACTACACCGTCCCCAGACGATGCGCCTTAGCAATCGTTACACCGACTTCCGAAGTTGTTATTGATCTTGCCGGTGCACGATCAACTCGACCACGAAGGCCTTTGTCCTCGCAAGCAATCAAGAACACGCAAGAACAAGATGAACAAGCACTGAAATTATAATTGAAACCACGAGTTCATTCGAATCACAAAGAGGGTTTCGATGACAAGTAATTGGGCGGTTTAGCCAACACGCGCGATTACAAGAAGTAGCAACTGCTATCTTTGATCTAAAAAAAAACCCCCCATCTAATGGCAGCGGCTGGCTGTTTTTATTGTGGAGAGGCATCTAGGAACCCTAGGGTGCAGCCTTAAGTGGGCTTTCCTTGTTACAAGGCCAAAGGCCCACTTTTGACTTGGACTGAAAAAGTGACGCTGCTTGATTGAACGATTCCCGTCAACTCAGAAGGAGTTTGGATGTGATTCTAGATCCGTTGGAAAGTAGACTTGATAAGCTTTCAGTGAAGTACAAGAACGCCCAAAACGGAGTCCGGATGTAGCCGTGGCGGCGAAACAAGTCAGCCCTGTCCTGAGTCGAATTTGAACCGAACTCGTGCACTTCTCTTCTATCCTTCATCTTGGTTGGTTCCTCACCCAAGTTCCTGAGGCAAAGGACATCATCACAAGAATTAAATAGCATTCCATCCATTAAAATATTCGTATGAAGCCCGAGGAACGAATTCACCGTAATTGAGTTGGCGTCGCGAGCTCGAGTAATCGGTCCATGTATTACAGCAACGGGACCGATTGATGCGTAGGTGATGGATTTGCGGTGTGGCTATATCCATAGAAGTGATGTCCTCATCATCCTCCCTTCTTGTATTGGAGTCGTCCTCGACTCAAGCTCGCCCTCTTCTCCAAAGTATGGCTTTAAATCTGCAATGTTAAATGTGGAGAGACCCCAAAATCTGCAGCAACTCAAGCTTATATGCATTATCGTTAACTTTTTCCAATACTTTAAAAGGGCCATCAGTGCGAGGCATCAACTTAGACTTTCTTAATTGAGGAAAACGGTCCTTCCGTAAATGCAACCAAACAAGATCTCCGTGTTCAAAAGTTACATGTTTCCTTCCTTTACTACCAAAGAAGTTTATATTTCTCATTCATAGACTCAATGTTCGCTTCGTTGTCTCATGCAATTTTAACATCGATTCAAACGTTGTGTAGCATCAAAATTCAGTTTCTCAAGGCGGAATAGGTAATAAATCAATGGGAGCACGAGGAACAAAACCATACACAATCTCAAAAGGGCACAACTTAGTAGTAGAATGCAGCTGACGGTTATACGCAAACTCAATGTGAGGCAAGCATTCTTCCCACATCTTAATGTTTTGTTTTAAAACAGCCCTAAGCATGGTAGACAAAGTTCTATTGACGACTTGGTTTGCCCATCGGTTTGTGGGTGACAAGTAGTAGAAAACAGTAGCTTAGTCCCCAATTTAGCCCATAAAGTTCTCCAAAAGTGGCTAAGAAATTTAGCATCACGATCTGAAACTATTGTGTTTGGCACACCATGCAATCGAACAATCTCATGGAAAAACAAATCAGCAACATGGGTAGCATCATCACTCTTATGACAAGGTATGAAGTGTGCCATCTTAGAAAATCTATCCACCACAACAAAGATACTATCCTCCCTTCTTTGTTCTAGGCAACCCTAAAACAAAGTCCATAGAAATATCCTCCCAAGGCACACTAGGAACAGGAGGGGCAAGTACAAACCATGTGGGTTATGTCGTGACTTAGCTTTTGACATGTTGTGCAGCGAGCGACTAAACGTTCCACATCTCGCCTCATCTTTGGCCAGAAGAAATGGCTAGCAAGTATGTCCTCTGTCTTTTTCACACCAAAATGTCCCATCAGCCCACCTCCATGCGCTTCCTGTAACAACAACAAACGAACGGAGCTAGCTGGAATGCATAGCTTGTTAGCTCTAAACACAAACCCATTATTGAGGACAAATTTATTCCACATTTTCCCTCTTTACAATTGAGCAACACATCTTTAAATTCAGCATCATGCTCATATTGCCCTTTAATCGTTTCCACCGAAAATTTTGAAGTCAAGTTGGGAAAGCATAGCGTATCGCCTAGACAAAGCATCAGCTATAACATTCTCCTTTCCCTTTTGTGTTTAATGACATAAGGAAAAGATTCGATGAATTCAACCCACTTAGCATGCCTACGGTTTAGTTTTCCTTGACTTGAATATGTTTTAATGACTCATGATCGAAATGTATTACAAATTCCTTGGGCCATAAATAATGTTGCCATGTTTCCAAAGTTCGAACTAGCGCATATAACTCCTTATCATAAGTGGAATAGTTCAAACTAGACCCACTCAATTTCTCACTAAAATAAGCAACAGTTTTCCTTCTTGCAACAACACACCTCCCAACCCAATTCCACTAGCATCACATTCGAGTTCAAAGGTTTTATGAAATCGCGGTTGGAGAAGTGGTGCATGTGTCAACTTATCTTTCAACATGTTGAAGGCGTTCTCTTGTGCTTTGCCCCAAGCAAATGGCACTCCTTCTTAGTGAGCTCGTGCAATGGTGCGGCGATGGTGCTGAAATCCTTCACAAGCGACGATAGAATCCAGCAAGTCCTAAGAAACTTCGCACTTGTGTGACCGTTGTTGGAACCGCCAGCTGTGTATTGCTTCAACCTTGGCTTGATCAACTTCAATCCCTGCGGAGTAACAACATAGCCAAGAAAAGAGACTCGATCCGTGCAAAGGTGCACTTCTCAAGGTTACCAAACAAGCGAGCATCACGTAAGGCATGAAAAACAGCACGCAAATGATCAAGATGTTGTTCTAGAGTTCGCTATAAATCGAATATCATCAAAGTACACCACCACAAATTTTCCAATGAAATGGCGCAGAACCTCATTCATTAATCTCATAAAAGTGCTGGGTGCATTAGTGAGTCCAAAAGGCATTACTAACCACTCATACAATCCAAATTTTGTTTTAAAAGCTGTTTTCCATTCATCGCCCAATTTCATGCGAATCTGGTGGTATCCGCTCATAAGTCGATCTTAGAGAACACAAGAGAGCCACTCAATTCATCTAGCATATCATCTAACCTAGGAATAGAATGACGATATCTAATTGTAATGTTGTTAATCGCTCTACAATCCACACACATGCGCCATGATCCATCTTTCTTAGGAACTAAAAGTCTTGGGACAGCACATGGACTAAGAGATTCGCGCACATACCCTTTCTCAAGCAATTCTTGCACCTGCGTTGTATCTCCTTGGTTTCTTCCGGATTGGTTACAGATGGTGCACGGTTTGGTAAGGAGGCCCCGGAATGAGGTCAATTTGATGCTCAATTCCACGGATTGGTGGCATCCGGTGGCACCTCCTTTGGAAAAATGTCTATGTTTTCTGCAAAAGATTAATGACAGCAGGAGGCAAAGAAGAGGATGTATCTTCAAATGAAAATAAAGCTTCTTTGCAAACCAAAGCATAGCAAACTTGAGCCATCATTCAAATCATTTAAATCAGATTTGGAAGCAAGTAAACAAGCACCCTTGATTTAATCTCATCTTTTCACATGAACAGATTTAGACTTGCCCTCTTTATGTTGTACAAATTCCTTTGCTACAATCTGATTTTCACTCTTCTCATGTTTTCGATTTTTTCTTTGCTGGCTCTAGCAACTTCATCCCTCAAAATGGCTTCAGAGACATAGGATGTAATACAATTTTCTTCTCTTTATGCACAAAAGAGTCTTGATTAGTTCTACCATGATGCAAGGTGTCTTTATCGTCTTGCCATGGTCTCCGAACAACATAGAACATGCTTGCATAGGCACAACATCGCATCAATATAGTCATGATACGAACCAATGGCAAAGTGCACTCTTACCAATCGTGTTACCTTTATCTTACCGCTGTCGTTAAACCATTGGGTGTGAATGCGGTGTGGATGTGGGCTTGTTTTCACTCTAGCTTTTGAACCATCTCGTAACTTGCTAAGTTATTGCAACTACCCCATCAATGATGACGCGCATGGCGCTCCATGACCACACACTTGGTTTGAAACAAATTATGTCATTGGTTCTGTTCGACCTTCCCCATTTGGGCACTCAACACGCGAACAACAAGGCTCTCATAATGTTCTCGCATTTTCAACCAATATGTTCTTCTTCCTTCTCATGTCCACTTCTGCATGGTCAATGGCAAGCATAGCATATGTCTCATCATGCAAATCACTAGCGAAGAATACTCACGAAGATCCCGCACAATCAAGCACACGTTTGCTTGGGCAATCTTTCCTCACATGCCCAAATCCCTTGCATTGTAGGCACCGAATATCCCTCGTTCTTCCGTGGATGCAGCGGACGAAGCGCTTTGGCGGGTGTTGGTGCTTGACCCTTTGTTGCCGGATGCTGCGGCATTGGTTTTGTTGGGCGTGTGTGGCGGTGCTAGTGGTACCTTGTGAAGATGCGGTTTGGGGCAGTTCTTTGAAATGCGTGGATGCCATGATGTAGTCCGACCTGCGAAACATTAGTCCTTGCGCGACGCCCTGCACTTCCCTTTCACTTTACAAGCAAGATGGAATAAGCGAGTGATAGAATTGTATTCCTTGTAAGCTAATATGTCCTGAATTTCACGGTCACCCTCCCATAAATCTAGCCATAGCAGCTTCCTCTTCTTCCACTAACCCACAACGCAACATGCCTGCTTGTAGTTCCCGATAATATTCTTCTCTGATTTGCTACCTTGTCTCAATTGTTTGCAGCTTATGTAATAAATCTCGTGCATGATACGAAGGAACAAATCTAGCTCGCATGATCCTTTTCAAAGCATCCCAAGTTTGTGGCACATTGTTTGGGGTCTTATTACGATACTCGCGCCACCAAACGGAGGCAAAATCGAGAAACTCACTAGTTGCAGCCCTAACCCTCTTGTGTTCGGAAAATCATAGCAAGCAAATTTCTGATCTACACTAGTTCCCAAGTGAGGTATGCATCGGTCATATTTCCCATCAAAAGGTGGCATCTTGAATTTGATTGATCCTAGGAGTCATCATGTTCACGCACTGCGTCGTGGTGGTCGCAAACCCATACCATGGCGGTTGCGGTGTAGCTGTCGTTGTGGCCTATCATCCTCCTCTTCCTCAACTTCGTGTCCGCCGCATAGTCCTGTTCATTGTCTCCTGCAACGCTGCTCACATGTCCATCGTGGGCGTCCACGATCCCTCTCCTCAAGTCATTGCAAGAATGCTGCAAGGGAGGTGTTGATTGCGCCTACGAAACTTCCAACGCGGTGATTTTGGTGTTGGTGTCAATTTGAATCGCCTCCAATTGACCAAGGCGGTCATTGGTAACACGAACGTCCTCATCAAGCGCATCGGTGTGAAGCCTCATTTGGCGCTCGAAGTCTTTCGATCCCCGTGTGCGAGGTGAATGTTGTCCCCTTTATCGGCTTCCGATCCTGCCATGGTTAGAAAACAAAGAAAAAAAAGGCTAACACCAAGTAACAAGATTATCCCTATCTACAAGTGGTGTGCTAGTGTCAAATCGCTCACTCTCAACCTGTTCAAACAAGTTCTTACTGTTCTTACCAAGCTTTAGCAAGGAGGTGTTGGCAACCAACAAGACAAACAACTTCGAGAGTAGGAGACAATCTGTGGAGCTATAGGTGGCTGAAATAGCACAAGGAGTAACCTTCACCACGTTAGTCACAGCAAGCTAAATAAGCGTTCTCTGACGGTACCGTGCTGGTCCTAGTCCCGAACCGTACTAGAGACGCGAGCCAAGACACAAGCGTCGTCACCAAACGCCCAAAACAGCAAGTTTTTTTTTTTTTTTGGGAGGGTCACAAAACTCTCTTAGATGAACTCAGGAGACCCTAAAAACAAAATTTGCACAAAGGACTTTTGGCAAAACCAGGGGTATCTCTCTCTCTCTGAACTTTGATTTGCAATTGATCTAGTGCGGCTTTTGAAATCTGCACTTGCCTTTTTCTTCTCTGATTTGGTGCGGCTTTTCTATCTGCACTTGCCTTTTTCTTCTCTGATTTGGTGCGGCTTTTCTATATGCACTTGCCTTTTTTTTTTTCAACTCCTTGATTTGGTGCGGCTCTTGTATCTGCACCGGCCTCTTTTTTATATATATATATATTTGGAAACTGATATTTATTTTGGTAAACACAGAGAATCAAGCGGATTAGTAAACAAAGCAAGGAAATCGGCAACCCAATTTGATCTCCCACACTAGATGAAACAAACTCAACTCCGATCGATCTACTAACGAATCGACTCAAATTATGAGCATAATCGTGACAAAAACATGACTGAACTCGAAACTCTAAAGGATGAAACTAAAGACCAGCAACTTGACTCGTCAAGCAACCGTAAATTCAACAAGCCGAGAACTAAAGTAGCAAAAGCAAGGGCACAAACTGTTTTGGACAAGGGAGATCTAATCGCCTATTTGTTTTTTTTTTTATGGTTTTACGGATCGTAGGTAAAATAATGGATGGGAAAAAAATCTCTCACCGATCAACCTTGAGCTCGATACCACGTGATAGGAGGATAGGTCCCACCTTTCGATGAGAGAGGATAGATTCGATTGGGTGGAAGAAGGCGTTGGCGATCCGACTACACCGTCCCAGACGATGCGCCTTAGCAATCGTTACACCGACTTCGAAGTTGTTATTGATCTTGCTGGTGCACGATCAACGACCACGAAGGCCTTTGTCCTGCAAGCAATCGAAGAACACGCAAGAACAAGATGAACAAGCACTGAAATTATAATTGAAACCACGAGTTCATTCGAATCACAAAAGAGGGTTTCCGATGACAAGTAATTCGGGCGGTTTAGCCAACACGCGATTACAAGAAGTAGCAACTGCTATCTTTGATCTAAAAAAAAACCCACCATCTAATGGCAGCGGCTGGCTGTTTTTATTGTGGAGAGGCGTCTAGGAACCCTAGGGTGCAGCCTTAAGTGGGCTTTCCTTGTTACAAGGCCAAAGGCCCACTTTTGACTTGGACTGAAAAAGTGACGCTGCTTGATTGAACGATTCCCGTCAACTCAGAAGGAGTTTGGATGTGATTCCAGATCCGTTGGAAAGTAGACTTGATAAGCTTTCAGTGAAGTACAAGAACGCCCAAAACGGAGTCCGGATGTAGCCGTGGCGGCCGAAACAAGTCAGCCCTGTCCTGGAGTCGAATCTGAACCGAACTCGTGCACTTCTCTTCTATCCTTCATCTTGGTTGGTTCCTCACCCAAGTTCCTGAGGCAAAGGACATCATCACAAGAATTAAATAGCATTCCATCCATTAAAATATTCGTATGAAGCCCGAGGAACGAATTCACATGGTAATTGAGTTGACGTGCGCGAGCTCGAGTAATCGGTCCATGTATTACAGCAACGGGGACCGATTGATGCGTCGGTGATGGATTTGCAGGTGTGGCTATATCCATAGAAGTGATGTCCTCATCACATAGGGTCTACAGTTCCAACTGAGACCCGTCGAGAGGTATATTTAACAACCACTCGAACGTATTCGGAATGCATGGTGAAAGGAGCTATAGCGCATATGAAGTCCATTCAGGGTGTTTTGCCCTCAATTTCATTATGTGACTTTTTTTACGCATGGAGTCTAAAGTACCAATTGGGATCGTGAGGAATATTTTACACTGACTCGGACGGATTCAAAACACTTTCCGAAATGAGCTAGGGCAGATGTGAAGTCCATTCGGGGTGTTTGGCACTCAGTTTGACTATGTGACTTTTTCGGTATGCATGGGGTCTACAGTTCAATTGGGACCTGTCGTGAGGTATATTTAACACCGACTCAGACGGATTAGAAACGCATTCCAAAATGAGCTAGGGTGCACATGTAGTTATTCGGGGTGTTTGGCACTTGGTTATATTATTTGACTTTTTTCGTACGCATATTGTCTACAGTTTCAATTGGGACCCATTGAGAGGTATATTTAACATGGACTCGAACGGATTTGGGACGCTTGGCAAAATGAGTTAGGATGCTTATGAAGTCCAATCGGTGTGTTTGGCACTCAGTTTCATTACGAGATTTTTTTCGTACGCATTTAGTCTAAAGTGCCAATTGGGACCTATCGTGAGGAAAATTTAACACCTACAATTGGGACCTGTCGAGAGGTATATTTAACTCCGACTCGGACGGATTCGAAATGCATTGCGAAATAAGATAGGGTGCATATGATGTCCATTCGAGGTGTTTGGCACTAAGTTTCATTATGTGACATTTTTCGGTACGCATGGGGTCTACAGTTTCAATTAGAACCTGTCGTAAGGTATATTTAACACCGACTCGGACGGATTCAAAACCCACGCCGAAATGAGCCAGGGCGCATATGTAGTCCATTCGATATGTTTGGCACTCAGTTTCAATACATTGCTTTTTTCGTACGAATGGAGTCAAAAGTTCCAATTGGGACCTGTAGAAAGGTATATTTAAAACCGACTCGGACGGATTCAAAAAGTATGCCAAAATGAGCAAGGGCGCATATGAAGCTCAATCGATGTGTTTGGCACTTCGTTTCATTATGTGACTCTTTTTTGTACGCATAGGATCTATTATTCCAATTAAAACCCATCGAGAGGTATGTTTAACACCGAATCGGGTAGATTCGAAATGCATTTTGAAATGAGCTAGGGCGCATATGAAGTCCATTTGGAGTGTTTGGTACTCAGTTTCATTATGTGACTTTTTTTCGTAGGCATAGGGTCTATAGTTTCCAATTGAGACCCGTTGAGAGGTATAGTTAAACCCACTCAAATGGATTCGGAACGCATGGCGAAATGCGCTAAAGCGCATATGAAGTCTATCGGGGTGTTTGGCACTCAGTTTCATTACGTGACTTTTTTTAGTACGCATGGAGTCTAAAGTACAAATTGGGACCCGTCGTGGGAAATATTTAACGCCGACTCAGACGGATTCAAAACACTTTCTGAAATGAGCTAGGGCGCATGTGATGTCCATTCAGGGTGTTTGACACTCAGTTTCACTATCTGATTTTTTTTCGTACGCATAGATTCTATAGTTCCAATTAAGACCCGTCGAGAGGTATATTTAACACCGACTCGGACGGATTTGAAACATGTTCCGGAGTGAGCTAGGGCGCATGTGAAGTCCATTCGTGGTGTTTGGCACTCAGTTTCATTATGTGACTTTTTTTCGTACGCATGAAGTCTAAAGTGCTAATTGGGACCCATCGTGAGGAATATTTAATACCGACTCGAACGGATTCGAAACACTTTTTGAAATGAGCTATGGCGCACATGAAGTCCATTCGGGGTGTTTTGCGTTTAGTTTTATTATGTGACTTTTTTCGTATGCATAGGGTTTAGAGTTCCAATTGGGACCCATCAGAGGTATGTTTAACACCGACTCGGACGGATTTTGAACGCATGGCGAAATGAGCTAGGAAGCTTATGAATTTCATTCGGCGTGTTTGGCACTCAGTTTCATTATGTGACTTTTTTTGTACGCAATTAGTCTAAAGTGCCAATTGCACTACTACAGAACGACACATCACTATCGCTTATCCGTGTCAGTTCTTAAGTTTTTAGGAAAAAACGATTGTGATAAATAACTTCGGAGAGGTGTTAGTAATAATCACTATTGGTTCTGAGATTAGAAGTGATTGTGATGTAACATTAGGCATATCACTATCGGTTCTAAACTAAAAAGCGATAGGGATGTGAACGGTCATCACTATCGGTTCCAACAAAAGAAGTGATAGTGATGATTACGTCCACATCACTATCGGTTCTTTTGATAGAAGCGATAGTGATATGCATATATATCACTATCGGTTCTAAGAAAAGAAGCGATAGTGATGTTCACGTGATCATCACTATCGCTTCTATAAAAAGAACTGATAGTGATGACTATGCACATCACTATCGGTTCTAAGAAAAGAAGCGATAGTGATGTGCACGTGATCATCACTATCGCTTCTATAAAAAGAACCAATAGTGATGACCGTGCACATCACTATCGCTTCTCGAAAAGAACCGATTCTGATGTCGGCGTGCTCATCACTATCGCTTCTTGAAAAGAACCGATTCTGATGTGCCTCGCTAGGTCATATATAACACTCGCGTTGAACTCTTCTCTGTTGTTGCTCCAGAGGAGATTTCTTCGCCACCACTCGAGAAAATATCTCATATTGTGTGGTTGGAAGCAATACTTGGGTGAGAAAATTTGAAGTCCTCATGGGTGAGTATTAAAAGGGCAAATTTGAAATCCTATCTTGAGGAGATTACCCTCTTGTTGCCCTCATTTGCGGTTTTCTTCAAAATGTGAGCAATTCTTTAAACCACTTCAATTTTACACTAGGTAATCTCGATATGTAGTGAATAAAGTTTAGGTTACACTGGAATTGTATACGTGCGTTCAGATTTCACACTCTTTATTTGACAAGCACACATCTATTTAATTATTGTAGTGCTCTCGTGTTAATATGGAATTATTGTTGCTATCATGTGATAAATGTTAGAGTTTAGGCTGCGGAATCTACGTCTCCCGTTCGAGGATGCTTATTTATAAATATGCCGAATGAAATGGCATATTTATAAGTGAGCAGTCTCGAATTGTCCACGTTTTTTGGACAGTTCGAGGATATGTGGTTCGAGCAAGTTCCTGAGCTGTGCTGTACAACTTCAGAGTAGATTTCGGTAGCGTCTCCCTGATGTTCTCCATATGCACACCCCTCTTGACCTGTTGTCGAGACGTGTATATAGAGAACAGCGGGGAGATGCTGCCGAAATTTTCTTTGGAGTTGTACAATAGCTTAGAAACTTGCCCGAACCACATATCCTCAATGGGATTAGGACCTAACCTATTTAGAGATTAGGAGTCATCGTTGGTACCCTTGTTTTGTTTCGTTGTAGTAAAAAGATTTGTAAGCTACTGCACTTGCTATGTAATTAGATTATTTGATATCCTTGTTGATTTTAAAAATTTATGTCTCCTATTTAGGGAATTGGAAGCTCTAAACCAGGGAAGAAGCTAGGTATCATCGGGAGTACATTTATATATCTTGGAACCTGTCCTCTATTTTGCAAAGGTAATATTAATTGAAATGATGTCTCAATATTTAAAATAGCTAGCTAGTTGTCGCTCTAGTTTTTCTTTAATTTATTGTGCGAAATTTAATTGCAGATGGACCGTGAGGAATGGATGTATCAGAAAAGCCGTGTAAGTGCGGAATTTCAGAGGGGTGTTAAGGAGTTCAAAAAAATTGCAGAAGAGGACATGGTGAGGAGGGGTGTAAACTTCATATATTGTCCTTGTATTGATTGCACCAATCTGAGGAGATTTAACAACTCAGCTCAAATTGAGGACCACCTGATTTGTCGTGGCTTCGTGAGGAATTACACATGTTGGATCCATCACGGGGAGGTAGGTAGTACCCTTCCGGTATGCAACGAAGACACAGTGGAACCGGATGACGAGTTGCAGCTTGATATGTTTGAGGAGGATAATTTGAAGCAAATGTTGCGGGATGTGGAGGGTAATTACACGGAAAGAGAGTTTGAAAAGTTTAAAAGCTTGATGGAAGACGATGCCAAACCGCTGTTCACAGGTTGCAAAGCGGAATACACCAAGTTGGGCTCGGTCCTTGCATTATTCGAACTGAAGGCAAAACACCGTTGGACAGATACAAGTTTCAATGCACTTCTAGTTCTTCTATCGGATCTGCTTCCAGAGGGAAACGAGGTGCCAACAAGCATATATGAAGCGAAGAAGCTACTTGTACCGTAACGCACATCAGGAGTTGCACGTGTGTCCAGTTTACGGTGTGCCCCGGTACAAACAAAAGGAGAAGCGTAACGACAACAAGCGTAAGAGTCGGGGCAATGATGGTGAAGAGGTCACTAAAGGTGCACCGGCCAAGGTATTGTGGTACTTGCCCATCATTCCCGTTTGGAGCGGTTGTTTGCAAATCCTAGAGAGGCAAAATTGTTGCGTTGGCATTATGAGTCTCGAAAGGAAGATGGCAAGCTGAGACACCCTGCTGATTCGGCTAAATGGAGAAACATCGATTGGAAACATGAGGAGTTTGGTGCCGAAATGAGGAACATAAGATTTGGGTTGAGTACCAACGGAATAAATCCATTTGGTAACATGAGCAGTCGTCACAGCACCTGGCCAGTTCTGTTGTGTATCTACAACCTCCGACCTTGGTTGTGTATGAAGCGGAAGTATATCATGATGTCATTACTAATCTCGGGACCCAAACAGCGGGGAAATGATATTGATGTGTACGTTGCACCACTGATCGAGGACTTGATAAAATTGTGGAATGAGGGAGTCACAGTGTGGGATGCGTCAAAAGAGAGCATTTCACCCTACGGGCTATGGTATTTTGCACCATAAATGATTTCCCGGCCCTTGGTAATTTGGCGAATTACAGTACGAAAGGAGCCAAAGCGTGTCCTATTTGTGAAGAGGAGACTGAGAGTCTATGGCTACCGAATTCCAAGAAAACTGTGTATATGGGTCACCGTAGGTTTCTACCTCGAAGTCATCGATATCGTAAGATGGATGACAAATTTGATGGGAAGAGGGAAGTCCGTTCGGCACCGCAACCTATGAGTGGAAGGCAAGTATATTCACGTGTAGAGGATATCGATGTTCAGTACGGAAAGAGCCGTAAATCTGTTCGTCCAAGGATAATTTGGAAGAAGAGGTCAATATTTTGGGACTTACCGTACTGGAAGGAGTTAGATGTCCGATATTGTATTGATGTCATGCATGTTGAGAAGAATGTCTGCGATAATTTGGTTGGCATCCTGCTGAACATACCTGGGAAGACCAAGGATGGTGTGAATGCTCGTCGTGACATGGCCTACATGGGAATCAGGCCAAGGCTTGCAGTGATAGAGGAGGATGGAAAAGGTCCGTATATCCCCGCTGCATGCTACACCCTGTCCAAGAAGGAGAAAGAAGATCTCTGCAAATGTCTCTAAGGTATTAAAGTTCCATCTGGCTACTCCGCAAACATTAAGAAGCTTGTGTCCATGGATGATTTGAAGTTGTTGGGCATGAAGTCCCACGACTGCCATATCTTGATGACCCAAATGCTCCCAGTTGCAATCCGAAATATTCTGCCAGAGGATGTCAGGTTGGCAATCACGAAGCTGTATTTTTTCTTCAATGCGATCTCCTGCAAAGTTATTGACCACGATGTGCTAGACAACTTACAGAGTGAGGTGGTGCAGACTCTGTGTCAGCTTGAGATGCATTTCCCACCGTCGTTCTTCGACGTAATGGTCCACCTTGTTGTTCACCTTGTCAAAGAGATTAAGATATGTGGACCCACTTTCCTATGTTACATGTATCCGTTCGAGAGGTGCATGGGTATTTTAAAGTCCTACGTGAGGAATCGGTCGAAGCCTGAGGGTAGTATTATTGAAGGTTATGGGACTGAAGAGGTTATTGAGTTCTGCGTGGACTACCTAGGTAAAAGACAAGCAATTGGTGTTCCTGTATCTCGTCATGAGGGCAGACTTGCTGGTAAAGGAACCGTTAGGTCCAAACTAATAAGTCCGAGGTTTGATATGTATTGCAAGGCACATTTGACAGTCTTGCAGAACAGCGCAGAAGTTCGTTTATACATCGAGCAGCATAAGTTGATATTATGGGAAGAGAATCCACAAATGGATGAGCTTTCCATCGCACAAGAACACAATGATCGATTCCTCACATGGTTCAAAGATAATGCGGAGGTCTCCTTTAGTGAGAATGTAAAATGGTTGGCTGATGGACCAAGATTTAATGTACAGACATGGCAGGGATACGATATTAATGGTTACACCTTTTACACTGAGAGTCAAGATGCCAAGAGTATTGTCCAAAATAGTGGTGTGAGCATAAATGCTTTCTCTGATTATCATCACTCGAAAAGAGTCTCCCCAACCACAATGAACTCCTATTATGGGTTGATCGAAGAAATTTGGAAACTTGATTACGGAATATACCAAGTTCCCTTGTTCCGATGTAAGTGGGTAGGACTTCCACATGGAGTGAAGGTCGACAAGAGAGGCTTTACTATTGTGGATCTCAGTAGACTCGCCTACAAAGATGACCCCTTCGTCCTTGCGAAGCAAACAACTCAAGTCTTCTACGTGTGTGATCCGTCCAATCCGAGGTGGCACGTCGTTCTTCATGGCAAGAGACGGATCATAGGAGTTGAAGCTGTTGTAGATGAAGAAGAGTATAACCAATTCGATGAGATACCTTCATTTGCAGATGGGGCCTGTCTTAGCGGGGATGACGACACACATGGAGCCAATTACATGCGAGTAGATCATCATGAACGGTAGTATTGTAAATAAATGGACTATATAATGTTTGTTGTTAATCTCAATGTTGTATTATGTATGTAAAATAGTTTGCAATGCTTTCAAAGTAAAAATCCAACCAGGCGGCGGTCGCCATCATCCACATCTGTGCGACGCTGCGGTGAAGAAGCGGCGATCGTTCGACTACTGCAAGAATCGGTGTTCCCTCTTCGGAAGAGGCTGCACCCCTTCTTCGAGATCAACGGGAAGCACGACGTCACCCAGGAAGGTCCCGAAGGTAAGCATTGCGTAGCCTCGAGCTTCCCCGTGCCTGATTGAAGCTTTCTTGTTCTTAACGGTTTCTTTTGGCCTCCCACAGCATCGAAGGCGGCTTGGATGGCCTCGAGGATGTAGGAGATCTTCGGGAAGGCCGCCACCGCCTACAACCTCGATGGCGACGTCCCTAAGAACATCTTGGGGCGGAGCAGCGAGGTAACGTCTCTTGCTTTGACCTTTGGCCCTGACGGCTCGGACTCAGGCGCTAATCGTGATGAGCTTATGCAGGAGACCAAGGAGCTCTGGGACATGGCCAAGCAGATGCTGCAGCTCCCTGGGCTGAGCAAGGGCAAGAAGGGGAGCAAGAGGCCGACCACTGATGCCCTGAAGCCGGTCGCCAAGAAGCCCCACGTCGAGTGGGGTGATCGGGCCGTGGTAAGCTGAATGCCCCGAGCTCGGGAACACTCGAGCCCGAGGTCGCTTTCTTTCGATTTTCGCACTACGCCGAAGAAGAGGCGGCGGCAGCCACCGACGAGCCTCGGATGCATAGCCGGAGCAACGACCTCCGGCACTAAGCACTCGGGGAAGGAGTCTTCCCGCGGCCGCCGCAGAGACGCCGCGCCAGGTGCGATCCTCTTTCGTTTTCCGTTGTTCCGCTCTGCCACGGCATCGAAGTGAACGAGGGGCACCGACCTTTCCTGTGGTCTAGGGCGAGGCCGAGGAGGAGGAGGACGTGGATGACTTCCACCTCGTGCCACGGTCCAGGGCGCGGCGAGTCCTACTCGCCATGGCGTACGAGGAGGACTACGCGGCCGAGCGTGGCGCGGCCGAGGGTGGCGCGACCGAGGGTGGCGTGGCTGAAGGCGACGAAGGAGCCCCCGAGCTAGACGCCCGACCTTGGGGTTCCTTCTGATGGTCGAGGGCTGGCGGTCGGGCCGCTTATCGCGGACGGCGATCCGGCCGCCACCGTCCCTCGCCGACGCCGACCGGGCTGGGACGTCTGCGGACACCGGTGCCGCTGCGGCGACGGGGTCCGCCGAGGAGGAGGTTGTCACGAGATCTGCCCCGAGGGCCTGACGACGCCATCGACCTGCAGGTGCTAGAGGACCGACTAGCGGCTGTAAGCGTGCCCGCCTTGAACTCTTCTCTCTTTCTTCTCCTTTTCTCTTCTCTTGCAACGGTGGTGATGTTTCCCTTGTTTTCGCGGGCACGTGCTCAGTTTTCGGGCCCTCTGGGATGTGATTGAGGCCAACCAGAGGGACGCCGCCCGAGTCGAGGCTGATGCGGCGCGCCGGCGAGAGGAGGTCGAGCGGCTAAAGAGATTCAAGCCCTCGAGCTCGCGCGGGCCGTCGAGGCCGAGCGGGAGTGCAGGGCTCGGGAGGTCGAGCGGGAGCTCGACATCGAGAGGGACCTCCACACCGCAACCCTCTCGAAGGCCCTCGAGGAGGAGCGGAAGAAGGCGGAGGAGACCCTCGCTCGCGTTCGACAGAAGGCGCAGGAGGCCCTCGACGAGAATCGCAAGAGCGTGTTGGCGACGGCCCAGCGCCTCGAGCTCGGGCTCTCCGGCGCTCACTTGAGGGCGGGGGCCACGAGGCAATAGGCGCAGGAGCTCCGGGAGCGTCTCGAGGTCTCGTCCATGGCCTGCGAGGAGAGCTACGGGATCGCGGTGTCCACGCTTGAGGACTTTGCGGCCGCGCGGAAGGAGGTAGAAGGGCTCCTGGTGCGGGCGGCGGACCTGCCGACCATGCGCGCAGAGGGAGAGGCCGCGCGCTATGAGACGGCCAGCCTTCACGCGCGGGTTGACGAGCTTTCTGCCACCCCGGGGAAGGCCTCCGCCGAGCTCGAGGCCGAGGTCGCCGAGCTCAAGGCCAAGGTGACGGGCGTCGAGGCGAAGGGGGCCGGGTTCGAGGAGACGGCGGCCGAGCTGGAGAGGAGGGCCACCGAGGCCGTGGGGAAGGCGACCGATGCCGGAGCGAGGGCTGCTGAAGCCGAGGCACAGGCGGCCGAGGCGGGCGCGAAGGCGGCGGCGTCCGAGGAGAAGGTCTCCGCGCTCGAGGAGAAGCTGGCCCGAGTGACCCAGGCGGGGAAGGACGACTTGGCTCAGCTCCAGAGCAACCGCGACCGGGTCGGTTAGGCCAAGGCTGAGGTGCTGGCGCTGCGGAGAAGGGTCTCCGACCTCAAGTAGGAAAAACTTGCTCGGGATATGTCTGTAGATTAGAAAAATAGGTTAAGACATAGATAGGGAGCGAAATATTCGCACCCCTTGTAAAGACAATGTATCGTTTTGCCGTGATTTATAAAGCTGTCTTTTTAGAAGACTTAGCTTGTTTTTGTTTTGCTCTTTGTTGTCTCCGAAAGCTTGCTTGGTCTGCTTCGAAGGTGAGCCCGAGCGACGTCGGATTGCGATGCGTAGAGCAAAACAGCCGGAGGTGTCCGCTGGGTGAGTTAATGATCTCAACTCGAACCATCCGGATTAGTTTGACCAAGTCCGGGGACACTCAAGGTCAGATTACTCAGGCTCTGAGCAGAACTTGGACTGGTCGGCCTGGAAATACATCTGGCTCGGGCCAGGTTTAGGCTTCGGGTCCAGCCCGGCGAGATCGGAAATGCTTCGAGCTCGTGGGTTCCCTCAGAGGGCGGTTTAGAAACTCGAACCTGACCACTTGGCCACGGGGGAATGGTCGGCTTATTGCGACTGCCGGCTTATCGCGACCGGAGTCATCCCCGGTGGTGAATTTAGAAACTGCGACCTCCGAGCCCGGAATGCGTCAGGTTCGGGGCGCCCTCTGAGGACGTTCAATGGTTGGCACCACGGGGGAATAGCCGGCTTATTCCGATAAAGATCGTCTTACTGCGGCCTTCGAGCCCAGGAATGCGTCGGGCTCGGGGTATCCCCGAGGCGAACCTAGAGAATGTGACCTTCGGCGCTGCAAAACAAAACGCACAGAATGCATACACAGGCACCCCGAGGTCCAAAAGCTGCTCCGCGTGACCTCTGGTCCAGGCCTGCGATGGGAGGTAGTTCTGTGGCGATGAGAATCGGCTTACATCAGTAGCGTCGACCTCCCGGAGGCAGTCCATATGGTCACGCTGATGCGCACAAGACGGCCCGATCTTCCGGTGAGGGGATAACTTCGATTTGGCGGAGGATGACTTTGACGATCCGGCTACGAACCACACAAGGATAAGCGCCTGCAATCGCTAAACCACACTCCTCGTCGTTATCAACCGTGCCAAGAACATAATCATTTCTCATAAGTCTTTTCATGGCATTCCAAGTTTTAGGTTCTTTATCATGTCTAGATATATGCTTCCACCAATATATTGCATCTGACGTTAACACTTTAACTGCGGCACTAATCTTTTGGTTTTCAGATAAGTCATAGTTTGAAAATTCTTTGTTTACCGCTATCTCCCAATTAATATATGCATTAGGATCGAACTTTCCACCAAAAGTAGGCAATTCAATCTTGATTTTACCTTGTTCATCATCAGTTGATGAACCCGTGGCGATGTGTGGTGGGGCGACCGAGGCAGCGGGTCCATGCTGGGATGCTGGGGCAGCAATGGGAACCCGTTGTGCATGTAGTACAATGTAGTACACCATTGTTGTTGCTTAGGAGATGAGGTGGAGGACTAGAAGTTCTAGGGGCAGCAGCTGCAAGCATATCATCAAGTCTAGACAAAATAGTAGTAAGGGTAATGTTAGAAACTCCATGAGCAGTCTCGATGGATCGGAGACAGTCTTCTTGCGGCGACATTCGCTCATTAGTGAGTCGTACATTGCCCTTCGTGCGTGGAGAATGATGCAGTGAACTCTTGTCACCTGACATGGTTAGTAGCAAAAAGGGAAAGACAAATGTTTATGTAATTCCCTATCAACTACTAGGAAGTGAAGAAAAGTCGCTCAACTCTCAAGCCTTAACCAAAGCTCTTACAAGTTCTTACCGTGCAGCAGGAGTTGTCAGCCGTTGGCGGTGTCAAAAGTTCTCCGAAGCTTGGATAAAGCGACTGCCAAGGGACCGAACAAACGTACAAGGTAAAATATGTGGAGCTAGGTAGGCTATACTTATTTCCTATGCAATCTGATAATTCTAGTTATTGTAATGATAAGTAAGAATCCAAACTAGAATTCACAAGTCCTAGTTGCCGATTTCAAAGATATAAGCGAATTTCAAGGCAACTCACACGCAAAGATGATGTAACTTAATGCAACCAATGGAATGAGCTAAATAAGAAAATTTTCAGCACCAAAGCTCGTGTTGCATAAGTTATGGAGAGACACTAGCTAATTGCTTCAAAAAAAGGTAAAAGGGCACAAGATTGCTTACTAATTAATACAATTGCACAATCTGAAAAATAATGAACACAAATTAGGGTTTCGCTCAATGTAGTGCTGCCGGCCACATTATGTTTTCTTTTTCCTTTTTTTTTTTTTTTTTTTTGGCCTTTTGGCTCTTTCTTTCTCTCTTCTTTCTTTTGGTGACTTTCGGCCAACACTAGTATGAGCAAAGTTTTGGAATCCCTAACTTGATGTCACAAGATAGTATTATATGATAAATCAAGATTATGTAATGTATCAAGTAGAGCAGCCCTAAACAATATCAAATAGCTAGTCCCAATTGGGATCAAAGTATTCACAAAAGATGAATTGGTTCCCGAAGGAATGTGTACTGATATTTTATGGGTTTTATGGATTGTGGATGCAACTGGACTCAACCAACTCAAAGGACAAAGCTAGAACACGAATTGAAGTAAGATACCCAAATTCAATGTTTCTAGGGCAGCAGAATTGTCGCCTCGATTAAACCTTCCAAACGACCGAATTTAGAAGGTTCATTATGGAATGAATTGAAGCTTATGTCCTCAGCTTTCAAAAGAGTACAAGAACATACTATTTGGAGATCAGGTGTGAAAGTTATGGCTCAAAAACAGAACACCACAGAATACCCCCAATTTCAGCCCGCGGACCGATTCCGAATCCGAATCAAATTCGGTTTTAAGCAGTCCGAATCACAAAGGACACCCAAAAACGTTTTTGTGGAGGACTCCTTAAGGATTTAGGAAAGTACAAAAACTTCCCAAGCTGAGTTCGGATGTGAGAATTATGATTAAAATACCGAACCGATCTGGATTGGAAGTACAACTTGCTTCAACAACTTTGATATCCAGATTGAAAAGATTTCGCTCAAGAATTAGAGTCCATGCCCAACAAGGGTTTTGTTGAGATCATTCCAAGGTTTTAGGAAAGTGCAAAAACACTAGAATCCAAGCTCGTATGCGGAAGTTATGAATAAAACAAAGTACTGGACAGATTGAAAGAAAAACGATCAGCAACTAAAACAAGGACTTTAATGGATCAAAACCTAACAAAACTCACTAAAATACCAGATTGAATTTAAAGTTGAATTTTTGTGGAGTAATTTTTAATTTAGGACAGAAAACAAAAACTAATCAAGATACTGAATCTCTCACCGAGCAACTTGGCGCTCTGATACCAACTGATGTGAGGTTGTGTCCCGATCTTTCGATGAGAGCGATAACTACCGATTTGGGTGGAACCGACTTTGACGATCCGACTACAACATACGACGACGATGCGCCTTAGCAATAGCTAAACCAACTCCAGAGTGTTATTGATCTTGCCGTGGGCACGATCAATCTGAACACGAGGTTCAATTCCTGCAAGCAACCGAAGAACAAGCGAGAACAATAGTAAAAGCAATCTGAAATTGCAAAAAAAAATTGAAGGCAAAAATCAAGGTGGGGTTCTATTGAACATCTTGACAAGATGGCTGTCCAGCACAACTCGAAGACACAAAGTTTGCATTTGGCTAAACTAATCAAACAAAACCCAAGTGTCTAAAGCGATGGCTACTGAGTTTATAAGATAGATGGTCGTGAGAGGGACGTCCTAGGGTTGTGTGCAGCCAAGGGGGGGCGCACACAACTTGGGCTTGGGCCCCCACACGCTTAAAAGGCCCGAAACAGCCCAAAACAGTATTGTAGTACATTGTTTTAATGATTTCGGTTGATCTACGATAAATCTGGGCCTGATATTAGATCCATTCGAAAGATCTCATTGTAAGCTTTCAATCAAGTCCAAGTTTACCTAAATCGGAGTCTGTATGCAAAAGTTATTCATATTTGAAGTCGGTGCTATCTCAAGAGGCCGAATTGGATTCTAGAACGTGATGGATTTGATCTCTCTCTCTTCTTGGCCCGTGGATGATGTGTTGGAGTTGGCACAACCAAATGTGGTCAAATCCGTAGTAGTAATGTCCTCATCAGGTGCCTTTTTTTCAATGATTTTTTTTTGGTTTTCTTCCTGAGGGCTTTTGCAACAACTTTTCTTTTGGACAAACTTTCTGAAATTCAACCGAGAATTTTGCACGAATTTTACAATTGCACACAGATGCAGATATCAGGATAGCAATTAGGTCTTATTGAAACATTCACAGATTTCTCGTGCTTGGAAGTATAGATGTGAAAATTGGCATCAACATAGAATACTAAGTCACGGATCTACTCCTTTTGGTTTTACTCAAAAAAGATAAGGGAATTGAGTTTTATGGCATTTTTGGTAGCGGCTGCAGAAAGGTGATCTTTCAGGCCGAGATGGGGTCGTTTGTTTTTGGGTTTTAGGGATGGATTTTGACGTTGGGAGATGAACAAGAAGATGAACAGCTACAAGACAATACTAGAACGGACGCAAACTCAATTTAGCAAAAACAAAATTAACCAATTGAAAGTCACAACGGGGTTTGGACAACGGACAAACAAACTTTTTGTGGGGCAAATTTTCTGGACTCTAGGAAGAACACAATCAAACAACTAAACAAGATACAAGGACTCACCGGTCAACCGTTGCTCTGATACCAAATGATGCGCACAAGACAGCCCGATCTTCCGGTGAGGGGATAACTTCGATTTGGCGGAGGATAACTTTGACGATTCGGCTACGAACCACACAAGGATAAGCGCCTGCAATCGCTAAACCACACTCCTCGTCGTTATCAACCGTGCCAAGAACACGGATGACCTGACAACGAAGGTCTATTCTTGCAAGCAATCGAAGAACTAGCAAGAACAAGGATGAAGCACACACTCAAGTTGAGGTTTCGAAACTTGTTTACTGCTGCTCTAGCCGAGTCAGGAGAATAAGGATAAAGTTCCACATATGGGTAACTATTCTCAAATCAAAATCTAAGGAGATGGTAATCATAACTCTTTAGCCCGTTTAGCTTACCGGTGCTGACATTCACAGCCCGTTTTATGTTAGATGCATAGCGATCAGGAAACTTTAGAGTTTTCAACCACCTCAAAATCTGTTTACGGTCTTCTGGCTTCACACAGTATGGAGCTCGTGGCCGGCTCTCATTTCCATTTAAACCAACTTTAACCTCGAGCCACGGCCTAGCACAATGATCACCCATGTCTTTCCTAGCACTCATGTTATCCTTTGTTTTGTCGGTTACATCAAACACCATGCTTATGATGCCTTCTGCCACATTACGCTCTTGGTGCATCAAACCTATGTTATGCGGCAGAATCACAGCTTTCGCGTAAGGCAGCTCCCAAAGAAAAGAAATATGAGTCCAATTGTGCTCTTTTCCATAACCAGTGAAACCCATTTCCGTAGATCGTAGAAGCCGACTATGCCATTCAGCTATCTCGTCTCCTGTGAGTCGCTTCGGCGGCCCTTTTTAAACTTTCTTTCCTTTTCGAAATGCTTTGGTGTCGTTCCTAAAAGGGTGCCTCGCCGGAAGCCATCGTCAATGGCAATCGAAGAATGTGATCTTTTTACCGTGCGTGAGCCTGAATGCATCAGAGTCAACCATACAAATTGGACAACACAGGCGACCATGAACACACCAGCCGGCCCAAATGCCATATGCCAACAAATCATGGACTGACCACAGGTATGCGGCTCGTAAGGTAAATTCTCAACCACCAACACTGTCGTATGCCTTTTCCCCTCGCCACAACTTTTTCAGCTCATCAATTAAGGGCCGCATGAACACATTGAGATCCTTCCCTGGATGCTTAGGACCTGGAATGACAAGAGCAAGGAATATGAACCCCTCTTTCAAGCAAATCTCAGGTGGAAGATTGTATGGCATGATGAAGACCGGCCAACAAGAGTAGGGGCTAGAGCTTGTGCTGAAAGGTGTGAAACCGTTCGTGGACAAACCAAGACGGACACTCCTAGGGTCGCTTGCAAATGCAGGATCGAATCGGTCCAATGCCTGCCATGCCTCGCCATCAGACGGATGCACCATCATATCCGGGTCTTGGTCCTCACGTTTACCTTCTTTGTGCCACCGCATATGTTTCGCTGTTTCTTTTGACATGTACAGCCGTTTAAGCCTATCCGTGATCGGCATGTACCGAAGCTGTTTAGTCGCGACCTTTGTAGTCACTGATACCCCTTCCTCATCTACCACCTCAATGAATCTACACTTACTGCAATGCATCAATGAGTATCCTTATCATGATCCTTCCAGAACAACATGCAATTATTCTCGCACACATCAATCTTCTGGTAATTCATCCCGAGGCCGGCCATCAACTTTTTCGATTGGTACAGATTCTTTGGCATCTTGTGGTTAGGCGGAAGGACATCATTCATAAGTTCAAGCAAAGCGTTGAAGCATTTGTTCGAAAAGTTGAACTTTGACTTCATCGATATAAGCCGTGTAACCGCCTGCAGGACGGTCACATTGGTCAAGTCATGCAGCTTCTCATCTGAGGCGTCAAGTAGCCTATAGAATTCCTTAACCTCCTCCGGCTGTGACCACTCGCCGGAGTTAAATCGATCCCCGCCAAGATCATCCAAAGATCTCTTCCATCCGGTCGTGATCCTCCCCATGGTCCGACTCAATGGCCTGCCCTGCGACCTCTCCATGACGGTGCCACACCAAATAGTTAGGTATGAACCCGTTTTTGCAAATGTGATACTGCACTATATCCTTGTAGTAGTAGCTGTTATTCTCGCAGAGGGTACATGGGCAATACACATATTCAGCTCCTCCAGCGAATGCTTGCTTCAATAAAGCATCCATGATCTACCCCATTCCTTGAGTGCCCCCATCACTCCTCCATCCGTCATACATCGCCCTTCGATCATCACCCATTCTCAAAGCAAAAACAAATGAAACGATGTCAACGTACGACCATGGCTTAGGTGACAAATACAACCCTATTAGGAAAAATGTGTTCTAAACCCACCCAAGAATGGAGGCCATTGCATGCGACCTGTGACGTGCGCTACGAACCAAACGAAATTTCAGCGGCATAACCCCGCTGTTCTCCAAATGCACACCTGATGCTGGGGCGTCGGAGAACAACAGGGTTATGCGGCCGAAATCACGTTCGGATCGCTCGCACGTCACAGGCCCCATGCAACAACCAACATTCTCGGGCTATCCAAAATACGTTGGACAATTCCGAACCACCCACCTCACAAGAAAATGTGAGATGCGCCTAGACTCTACTGTTCGACACAAACCCTAAACTCTAACGTTATATACAACGACAGCGAGAAAATAAAAATATATATACCATATACAACGAATATAAAATGAGATGAAATAACTACAAACGAATATAAAATGAGATGAAATATACCTTCTCCAACGTCGGTGGGGGCGTCGCGGAGGGTCCGGGAGGGCGGTGTGGCGCCCGGCGACGGTGGGTGGCGGCGGGGTGGGGGCTCGCGCGCGGCCGGCCAGTGGGGTGGCGGCGCGGCGCGGGCGGCGGGTGGGCGCCGCAGCGCGTTAAATTTGGCGAGGCGGCGGAGCGTGGCGGCGGGCGCGCGCGGTCGGCCAATGTCGCGGCGGCGGGGGGGCGGTGCGTGGCGGCGGCGGCGAGGCGACGAGCGGGCGACATCCGGGCAATGTCGCGGGCGGGCGGGGGTGAGAGGAGCGAAGAGAGAGAGAGAGAAGCTCGACGGGCTTTTAAATTTGTAAATAAATTTGTGGGTGTTTTTTGCACACGAATTTATTTAAATTCGTGGGTATTTGCACTAACCGATGAATTTAAAAACATAAATTTGTGGGTGTTTTTTTGGCCCACGAATTTAATTAAATACGTGGGTTTTTTATAAACCGACGAATTTAAATATATAAATTCGTGGGTTTTGTTTTGGCCCACGAATTTTACACGGTTTCTTGTAGTGGCGGCGACTCTCGCCTCAAGGTCGCGTCTCGGCCGGCGTTGGCGACGCAACTTCCCTCCTCTTGAAGCTGGGCTAGAGAGCTCCTCCCCATCCAGGTCGCTCGCCGTAGCTTCTCCTCAAGCTCGGTCAACTTCGGCTCGAGCTCGGCAGGGCCCTCGCGGCAAATGAAAGCTTCCCAACTTGTTTGCGGGCGTCTCCACCTCCGCGAGCGACCTCGATGATTTCCACGGCCGAGCTACCGGCCTCTTGTGTCTTCTTGGCATTCTCGCGGACGTTCGCGAGAGCATCAGCCGACTTCTTCTGCTCGACCTCGACGGCCTTCGAGAGCTCGAAGGTTGTCCCGCCTTCAATGGCTGAACCTCCTATTGCATGCACGCCGCGTCCTTCTCGAGGCTGAGGACGTAGTCATCACGGTCTTCAACCAAGCCGTAGAGCACCCGAAACTGGTTGGCATGACCGCGCATGACCTCGAGCCCCTTTGCAACCAGGTCCAGGCCCTGCAGAAACATAAAAGGGGTCACTGCGACCATCAAAAAGGGGTTCAAAAAGGGCTATTGAAGTCGGTTTTCGAGATTCATGCGGTCGTCGCCAAGAATCGGTGGCTCCTCTCGGTGGCCCCTCCCGGCGTGGGGTCGGCCATACCGGGCGGTGCGTCGACTGGGCTGCCTCGTTCGAGATGAGGGACTACACGGGCAAAGCCGAGCCTACTGGGGAAGATAGAAATCATAAGGGAAACGAAAATGCAAAGACAAGGCAACAACGAATGAGAAGATCTGGCGTACCTGATGCTCCATCAGGCTCGCTGGCGTTCACAGGTGCCTCGTCGGTGGGGGGGGAGGCTCGAGCTCAGCTGCGTCGGCCCCGGTGGCATCGGCTCCGGTGGCCAAGGCCTCCTCCCTTCCGGCCCCCGCGATGGCTCCTTTAGGGCCATCATCCAGCCCAGGGGGCCCCTGGTCGGACCCCCAGCTGCGTTGCCCTCTGCAGGCATCGTGGTAGGTCGGACTTACTGCGAACGCACCCGGGGGACCAAGAGGTAGTTCCCCGCACCCTCCTCCTCGGACTCGCCCTGGACAATAATCAAAGTTACTGCCTGTCGGGCGCCCAAAGTATATAGCGAGGAAGGTCGCTAAGAGTAGGAAAAGGAGAAGACCTACACTACGAATCTAAAGCAAAAACGTGCTCGTACCTGGGTGGCGATCCTTCGCCTCCCAGGAAGAGGGGCATGGACTGACGTCTCGCCCCCGCTGCAGTAGGGGAAGCGTCTCCTGCCTGAACGCCCTGTGGCCGCGACGTCGGGTGCGGACATGGTAGCTCGGTGGCAGCTGCTGACCGTTCTTGCTGCAAGGAGACGAAGTGAAGGTCAAAAAAGAAAAAAAAAATTGGAAACGACAAAGAAGCTAAGACCGAGGCCGAGCGTTCCTGGGCTCGGCGAGTTCTACTTACCATCACGCGGTCGCCCCACTCAACGTGGGGCCTCTTGACAGCGTGGCTCGGGGCATCTGGGGTGGGTTTCTTGCTAACATTCTTGCCCTCGCCCAGTTCGGGCAGTGGCAGCAAACGCCTCACCGTCTCTAGGAGCTCCCGGCTCTCCTACATGGCCCAATGCGGCCAGAGCAAGCCCGAGCACAAACCAAGCTCGAAAAAAGAGCAAGAGAATTTATCTCATCACTCCGCCTCAAGACGTTCTTGGGGACGGAGTCGTCGAGGGTATAGGCGTGTGCCACCTTCCTCAACACCTCCTGCATGCGCGCCGCCACCCAAGATTCCACCAAGGCTACAGGAAAATGAAAATGGAGGGGGGCTGTTAGAAAGGAGTTCAATCGAGCTCGAGGAAGATTAAAGTCGGAAAAATTTACCCCTAATGCCTTCCCGGGTGGGGTCGTCCCTCCCTCGAATCTCAAAGAACGGGTGGACCCGCTTTCATATAGGGACACCCGACTCTACAGGTAGTCAACGACCATTGCCTAGCCGGAGAGGCCGCACGTCGCGTAGATGTGGATGGCAGCGAGGGCCTCCTGGTCGGCCGCCGAGTCCTTGGGCTCCGGGGTCTCGCGCTTGCTGTCAACGACGGCGCCATTGTATGCAAGGCCGCCTCCCTCGCCCTTCTTCACGTAAAACCACTTCTCCGTCCACGGCCCGAGTGAGTCCCGGGTCGGGACATGAAGAAAAGTGCAAGGAAGCCCAGTCCGCAAATGAAAGTATAGGCACCCGATTACGGGGTCATTCGCGGTGCAGAATAAGGAGTAAAAGCGAAAAAAGAGGTAGGGGGTGGGAAGGATCCCCAGAAATCCCTCGCAAAGATGGGAAAAGATAATCCCTCGCAAAGAAGGGAAAAGATAGAAAGAAGGAGGATGGAGTTCGGTACCAGATTGACAAGCTCGATCTCGCATTATGCAAGAACGTTCGCCAGGAAGTCACTCTCCGGGGTCTGCAGCCCAAAGAGTGTGTACTGCTCTGTGCTAACGATCTCATCCTCCCGGGGGTGCGGCACGGCCTCCCCGACCGGGAGCCGCCAGGTCACTGGGTCCAAAAGTCCCTGCGTCTCCAGCTCCTTCATCCTCTCCACGGTCAGAGTGCTCTTCCCGAACTTGGCCACGGCACTCGGAGGAAAGGAGTTGGATCGGAAGAAGAAAGAGACGGCAAGCGAAAACCAAGAAAGCTAGGTGTCGACAATCGGGACCGTCGACCGCAGAAGAAAAAAAGGGGGATGCGAGGAGTTAGCTCGGGAGCGGGACCTGAGGTCGCGCTCGCTCGGAGGCGCCTAGCGTTGCAGGGAAGTCGTCGAAGAAGAGACGCCGGACACGGGGTTTATACTGGTTCGAGCCCCCAAGGTCAGGTAATAGCTCTACTCCAGTCTCGCCCTGAGGCGAAGGGTGTATAGCAAATCTGTGGGAGAGTACATAGACAGGGCCCGAGCAAAGGGGGTGCTGTGCCGCTCTTCTCGATAGGTGTTGCGTGTCTTGCGTTGTCTCTGCGTCCTGTTCGAGTCGTCCGCGGTTGGTGCGACCTATTGCTTTTGTAGCCCTCGGGGAACCTTGCTGCTTGGTTCCGAGGCCGACGTCAGGAGCTCGTGGCGATTGACGGAGGCTCAAAAGTCGTCTCTAGCCGTTGAGAGTCTGACAGGAGCTGTTGAGATCTTGACGGGAGCTGTTGAACCCTAGTTCCCACGCAGGGGTAGCTATAGCGCTGATTCCCACGCAGAGGAGAGTTTTACACAAGATAAAAATAAAAATGTTACAGATGTACTTTCCTTTGGTGGCCGTGGGGGCGTCGAGGTCAAGGCCGAGGCGTCGAGGTCGAGGGTGCCTGCCCCTGCGGCGGTACCCAAGCTCGAGCTCGTCGGTCTCGAGCCCGATCATCGGGAGAGCACCTCCTAGGTCGGAGATGAGCCCCCGGGTCCGCAGAAAGCCGCCACGAGGCCATGGGGGGATGCTTACATGTGGCGAGGGTACCGATCCCCGACACTAGGGCACAGCGTGGAAATGGGGTATTTTTGAAGTGTGCGTTGGCTTCGAGTTTTATTGAAGCCCGATCTTCAACAGCTGGCGCTGATTACTCCTCAAAAGGCGCGCCAGGACTTTCGGATAGGGAACACGAAGGCCACGGTCGCACCCCATTGGCTTTCCCGTCCGCAAACGCAAAGCTAAAACTCAATTCACTTATCTTTTATGAGTAAAACCAAAAGGAGTAGATCCGTGACTTAGTATTCTATGTTGATGCCAATTTTCACATCCATACTTGCAAGCACGAGAAATCTGTGAATGTTTCAATAAGACCTAATTGCTGTCCTGAAATCTGCATCTGTGTGCAATTGTAAAATTCGTGCAAAAATTCTCGGTTGAATTTCAGAAAGTTTGTCCAAAAGAAAATTTGTTGCAAAATCCGTCAGGAAGAAAACCAAAAAAAAAGAATCATTTAAAAAAAGCACCTGACTAAAAGATACGGCCAAAATACCGGCCTGCTGTCTGGTGGACAGAAATCAGCAAAATACAAAGTTGGATCCATCTTGTTCTCCCAAGTTGCAAATTGCATATGCTTGAATTTTGTTGTGTTTACCACTTGTATCCACTGCCATATCTTTTGTTTTAGTCTAATATCTATCTTTGTTTGATCAGCAACATAGGCTAATTGCTAGTTTCGAACACTTATTCAATTCTATGCAAATTCTGAAATTGGCTGATTGTTTTCCTTTGCTACACATTATAAAGCCTTTCCGAGCTCCACTTTCTACTAACCATACAGGTGATACGCCTTGCAATCGCTTTGTTCACATTTGAGTTCGGTTTATCACGAACTAGCCACCGGATTGCACCCCTTGCTGCATTTGTAAGAATTGGTAAGAGCTTGGTAAATGCAAGAAAGAGTGACACTTGATCATTTCAGCAAGTAGCAGTGATAGGGAAACTACATATCTTTGTGTGTCTTCCTGTTTATTACTAACCATGGCAGATGATAATGGAAGCATTGAGGAAAACCAAGCTGAAATTCTCACACCCTGCACAAGAGGAATCATACAACACTTTACACGCTTGCTCAACACGCATGCTGAGAATCATGACAATGCTATGGCTGATATCAACAACAACCTTGCGACACTTCGTGATCGTGTTGATCATCTTGAAGGACAACAACCACCACGTGCTGCCAATCAGGTCAATCATGAACCAAGACAAAATGGAGCACCAGGACACCGAACCCTGCTTGCTGCCCGCTCTTGGGCAAATGGGGTAGAAGAAGAGAACAACTACGTTGCTGATATAGAGGACAATGATGGTTTCAACTCACACAATGATCATGATCATCGGCGCCTTCGACACAATCGACAAGGTATGGGTAGAAATCAGCGTGAACAACAGGAGGTACGTGATGATCCATTGGGAAAGATTAAATTTACAATGCCTCCATTTGCTGGAAAGTATGCCCCGGATGCTTATCTTGATTGGGAATTAGCAGTAGAACAGAAATTTGCTTGCTATGAATTTCCTGAAATAGAAGAGTTAGGGCTGCTACTAGTGAATTTACTGATTTTGCTTCCATTTGGTGGAATGATACATGTAGAAATCATAACAACATACCTAGAACATGGAATGCTTTGAAAAGAATGATGAGGGCCAGATTTGTTCCTTCTTATTATGCTCGTGATTTGCTCAATAAATTACAACGTTTGAACCAAGGAGTTAAAACTATAGAAGAGTACTATCAAGAAATACAAATTGCAGTATTGAGATGTGGATTGGAAGAGAATGAGGATGCTAAGATGGCTAGATTTTTAGGAGGACTTAATCGTGAAATTCAGGATATACTTGATTATAAAGAATACAACTCTATCACTCGTTTGTTTCATCTTGCTTGCAAAGCTGAAAGGGAAGTACAGGGACGACATTCCAAGTTGAGAGGAAACTTTGGAGGCTCTTCTTCGTCATGACCAAGCCAAGTGCAAGTAAAGCCTCCATTCACCACTTCAGGACGAGCACTTCCACCCTCCAACCGTGGGCGCCCTGCTGCCTCTACTTCCACTCCATCACATGTCTCTGACATGAAAACAGCCACGGTACAAGCTCCCACAAAGAGTTCTTCCTCAATTGCATCCACAGGTCGTACACGTGACGTGCAATGCCATCGATGCAAAGGATTTGGACACATGATGCGTGATTGTCCAAGTCAGCGTGCTTTAATTGTTCGAGAAGATGGTGAGTACACTTCTGCTAGTGATGTTGAAGAAGATTTTGCTTTAGTTGTTACTGACCTCGCAGGTGAAGATCAAGGGGGTGAACATGAGGAGGAGCATTTGGGTGCTGAAACTTCAGAAAGATACATGAGCATCATTGTGAAGCGTGTTCTTAGTGTGCAAATAGAGAGTGCTGAACAGAATCAACACCATAACTTGTTCCAAACAAAATTTGTCATCAATAAGAGTTCAGTGCGAGTTATTATTGATGGAGGGAGTTGCAATAATCTTGCAAGCATAGAGATGGTTGAGAAGCTTGGCTTGACTACAACACAGCATCCACATCCCTACCACATTCAATGGTTCAACTCAAGTGGAAAATTAAAGGTAACAAGAATGGTGAGATTGAACTTTTCTCTCGGTTCTTATCATGATCATGCTGATTGCGATGTTGTACCTAGCAAGCATGCTCTTTGCTGTTAGGTAGACCTTGGCAATATGATAAAGATGCTTCCCATCATGGTAGAACTAACCAATACACTTTCATGCATAAAGGAAAGAAAATTATTTTGCTTCCCATGTCCCCCGCTGCAATTCTGAAAGATGACTTAGAGAAAGCTGAAAGAGAGAAGGAGAGTGCTGAAATTGAAAATCAAGATAGAACAAAAGAGTTAGCACAACCAAAGAAAACATAATCCATTTCTAAGAAAGCTGAAATCAAGTTAAAGGGTGCGCTATCATGCTAGCTACAAAATCTGATTTAATTGACATAAAAGAATGCAATGCTGAATGCTATACTTTGATTTGCAAAGAGACTTTGTTTTCATTGGAGAATATGCCTGCTTCTTTGCCTCCTGCTATTGCTAACCTTTTGCAGGAATATGAAGATGTGTTTCCGAATGAGATACCCCCGGGACTGCCACCTTTGAGGGGAATTAAACATCAAATTGACTTGATTCCAGGTACAACATTACCAAATCGAGCAGCATATAGGACCAGTCCAGAGGAGGCTAAGGAGATATAACGTCAAGTGCAAGACTTGCTCGACAAGGGGTACGTTCGTGAAAGCCTTAGTCCTTGTGCTGTTCTTGTGCTTTTAGTACCTAAGAAAGATGGATCATGGCGAATGTGTGTAGATTGTAGAGCTATCAACAATATAACTGTTAGGTATCGTCACCCTATTCCTAGGTTGGATGATATGCTAGACGAACTGAGTGGCTCTATTATGTTCTTGAAAGTTGACTTGAGAAATGGATACCACCATATTAGAATGAAACTTGGGGATGAATGGAAAACAGCATTCAAAACTAAATTTGGCTTGTATGAGTGGTTAGTTATGCCTTTCGGTTTGACTAATGCACCTAGCACGTTTATCCGATTGATGAATGAAGTTTTACGTGCTTTTATTGGAAAATTTGTGGTGGTCTACTTTGATGACATTTTGATCTATAGCAAGTCTCTTTCTGAACATATTGAACACTTACATGATGTTTTTAATGCTTTGAGAGATGCACATTTGTTTGGCAACCTTGAGAAGAGCTCCTTTTGCACCGATCGAGTCTCGTTTCTAGGCTATGTTGTGACACCACAGGGAATTGAGGTTGATGAAGCCAAGATTGAAGCAATCAAGAGTTGGCCGACTCCTAACACGGTCACACAAGTGCGGAGCTTTCATGGACTTGCTGGATTCTATCGACGTTTTGTGAAGGATTTCAGCACCATCGCTGCACCATTGAATGAATTGACAAAGAAAGGTGTTCCCTTCCATTGGGGGCAAGCACAAGAAGCTGCCTTCAATCTTTTAAAAGAAAAGCTCACAAATGCACCATTACTCCAACTTCCAGATTTTGGTAAGACCTTTGAAATTGAATGTGATGCAAGTGGTATTCGAATTGGTGGTGTATTGATACAAGAAGGTAAACCTGTCGCTTATTTTAGGGAAAAATTATGTGGGCCTATTCTAAATTATTCCACGTATGATAAAGAATTGTATGCTCTTGTGCGATCTTTAGAGACGTGGCAACATTATTTATGGCCCAAAGAATTTGTCATACATTCTGATCATGAGGCACTTAAGCATATTTGTAGTCAAAGCAAACTGAACCGTAGACATGCTAAATGGGTAGAATTTATTGAATCATTTCCTTATGTCATCAAACACAAGAAAGGGAAGGATAATGTGATTGCTGATGCATTGTCCAGAAGATATGCAATGATGTCTCAACTTGATTGTAGAATTTTTGGCTTGCAAAGCATAAAAGATCTCTATGCTCAGGATAATGATTTCAAAGAAGTCATGCTAATTTGTAAAAATGGAAAAAGTTGGCACAAATTTGTTAACAATGATGGATTCTTGTTTAGAGCTAACAAGCTATACATCCCAGCTAGCTCCGTTTGTCTTTTGTTGATACAGGAGGCACATGGAGGAGGATTGATAGGACACTTTGGAGCTAAAAAGACGGAGGATGTACTGGCTGAACATTTCTTTTGGCCAAAGTTGACACGTGATGTCAATCGCTTTGTTGCACGCTGCACTACATGCCAAAAAGCTAAGTCTCATCTAAACCCACATGGTTTGTACATGCCGCTTCCTGTTCCTAGTTTTCCTTGGGAAGATATATCTATGGACTTTGTCTTAGGATTGCCTAGAACAAAGAAGGGGAGGGATAGTATTTTTGTTGTTGTGGACCGATTCTCTAAAATGGCACATTTCATTCCATGCCACAAGAGCGATGATGCCACTCATATTGCTGATTTATTCTTCAAAGAAATTGTTCGATTGCATGGTATGCCTTGTACTATTGTTTCAGATCGTGATACCAAGTTCTTGAGCCATTTTTGGAGAACTTTATGGAGCAAATTAGGGACAAAGCAAGTGTTCTCTACCACATGTCACCCTCAAACCGATGGCCAAACTGAAGTGGTGAATCGAACCTTGTCAACCATGTTGAGGGCTGTTCTAAAGAAGAATTTGAAGATATGGGAAGAGTGTCTACCTCATGTGGAGTTTGCTTATAATCGTACATTGCACTCTATCACAAAAATGACTCCATTTCAGGTTGTGTATGGCTTTAACCCTCGTGCTCCAATTGATCTATTGCTTTTGCCATCTTCGGAGAAGGTAAACTTTGATGCAAAGAGACGTGCTGAATTTATTCTTAAATTGCATAAGACCACAAAAGAAAATATAGAGCGCATGACTGAGAAATATAGGGTTGCTGGTAACCATGGTAGAAAAGAACTGACATTTGAACCTGGTCATCTTGTTTGGTTGCATTTGCGAAAAGAAAGATTTCCTAACTTGCGAAAGTCTAAATTAATGCCAAAAGCTGATGGTCCTTTCAAAGTGCTTGAACGAATTAATGATAATGTTTATAAACTTGAGTTACCTGCAGATTTTGGGGTTAGTCCCACTTTTAACATTTCAGATTTGAAGCAATATTTTGGAGAGAACGATGAGCTTGAGTCGAGGACAACTCAAATGCAAGAAGGGGAGGATGATGAGGACATCACTATGTCGGATACACCCATGACCTCATCTCCATCACCTCCTATGCAAGGTCCTATCACAAGGGCACGCGCACGGCAGCTAAATCAACAGGTGAACTCGTTTCTCGGGTGGCATAATTATATTTTAGAGGATAGACCACTGCATAATAATGTGCCTGTGCTTAGGAATCATGGCTTAGAGCTGCAAGGACGTCATTCCTCATCACAACAAGCTAGAGTACAAGGTATTCCCAAGAAGGAAGCCCAAACGTCCACCCAGGGGCAGTCCACCTTCAACTGGCCATAACTTTTGCATACGGAGTTCGTTCGGGATGAGTGAGTAGTACTTCATTAAAAGATAAATTCGTGATTTTTGCAACGGATCTGGCCTTATCATCAAATTCCACTCGAGGTGGCCACAGCAGTCAAAACAGTGAGACGGTCTCAGTCTTTTAGGGTGCTGTGCCACCATAATTTTGGGCTGAGTTCCCATGTAATTAAAGTGACGTGAGACCAACTCCTAGCAGCCATCCTTGGCTATATATATTGGACAAGCCCCCTATCTATCTCCTGAGGTTTTGATTTGAGAATAGTTACCCATGTGTGAAACTTTATCCTTGTTCTCGTGACTCGGCTAGAGCAACAGTAAACAAGTTTTGAAACCACAACTTGAGTGTGTGCTTCATCCTTGTTCTTGCTAATTCTTCGATTGCTTGCAAGAATAGACCTTCGTGGTCAGGTCAACCATGTTCTTGGCACGGTTGATAACAACGAGGAGTGTGGTTTAGCGATTGCAGGCGTTTATCCTTGTGTGGTTCGTAGCCAGATCGTTAAAGTCATCCTCCGCCAAATCAAAGTTATCCCCTCACCGGAAGATCGGGATGTCTTGTGCGCATCATCCTCATCATAATCTATGCATAGAAAATAGATGCGGTTCGCGTGTGTTTCCGAGATGACGTGAAGACGTGGCCGAACCGGCAATGTAGATAAGCAGCGATTTAGTCAATGCCGATCGTCGGTGATGGAGCAGTCGCGTCAAGGACGGATCGTTCGAAGACCTACTATCCCAACAGTCGGTGCACACTAACGAAAGGATAGGGAAGAAGGAGGTAGCGCAGTATTGATGATAGAAACTATGGTCCCGATCTTTCATTGAGAAGGGTAACTCTCGATTTGGTGGAACTGACTATGACGATCCGACTACAATGTACGACGATGATGTGCCATAGCAATCGCTAAACCAACTTCGGAGTGTTATTGATCTCGCCGTGGGTACGATGAACCTGAACACGTGGTTCAATTTCAGCAAGCAACCGAAAAACAAGTATGAACAATAGTAAAAGCAATCTGAAATTGCAAGTAAGAATGGAAGGCAAAATAAAGGTAGGGTTCTATTAATGATCTTGACAAGGTGGCTGTCCAGCACAACTTGAAGATACAAAGTTTGCACTTGGTGTGGACGTATCCGTAGGAGTGATGTCCTCATCATGACCCGTCGGGAGGTATATTTAACGCCGACTCGGATGGATTTGAAACGCATGTAGAAATGTGTTAGGGTGCATGTGAAGTCTATTCAGGGTGTTTGGCACTCAGTTTCACTATCTAACTTTTTTTGTGCGCATAGAGTATACAGTTCCAATTGAGACCCGTTGAGAGGTATATTTAACACCGACTCGGACGGATTCAAAACACTTTCCGAAATGAGCTAGGCACATGTGAAGTCCATTCGGGTGTTTGGCACTCAGTTTGACTATGTGACTTTTTTAGTACGCAGGGGGTCTACAGTTCAATTGGGACCTGTTGTGAGGTATATTTAACACCGACTCAGACGGATTCAAAATGCATGCTGAAATGAGGTAGAGCACACATGAAGTCCATTCGGGGTGTTTGGCACTCACTTTCATTATGTGAATTTTTTGTACGCATGGAGTCTATAGGGCCAATTGGGACCCGTCATGAGAAATATTTAACACCGACTCGGACGGATTAGAAACGCATTCCGAAATGAGCTAGGGTGCACATGAAGTTATTCGGGGTGTTTGGCACTCTGTTTTATTATTTGACTTTTTTTCCGACGCATATTGTCTACAATTTCAATTGGGACCCATTGAGAGGTATATTTAACACTGACTCGAACAGATTTGGGACGCATGGCAAAATGAGCTAGGACGCTTATGAAGTCCATTCGGTGTGTTTGGCACTCAGTTTTATTATGAGATTTTTTTTCGTACGTATTTAGTCCAAAGTGCCAATTGGGACCTATCGTGAGGAAAATTTAACACTTCCAATTGGGACCTGTCGAGAGGTATATTTAACTCCGACTCGGACGGATTCGAAACGCATTCCGAAATGAGATTGGGTGCATATGAAGTCCATTCGAGGTGTTTGGCACTCGGTTTCATTATGTGACTTTTTTCGGTACGCATGGGGTCTACAGTACAAATTAGGATCCTTCGTAAGGTATATTTAACACCGACTCGTACTGATTCGAAATGCAAGCCGAAATGAGCTAGGGCGCATATGTACTCCATTCGGTGTGTTTGGCACTCAGTTTCAATACATGGCTTTTTTCGTACGCATGGTGTCTAAAGTGCCTATTGGGACCCGTCGTGAGGTATATTTAAAACTGATTTGGACAGATTTAAAACGTATGCCGAAATGAGCTAGGGCGCATATGAAGTCCACTCGATGTGTTTGGCACTCCTTTTCGTTATGTGACTTTTTCCGTACGCATCGGATCTATTGTTCCAACTAAAACTCGTCGAGAGGTACATTTTACACCGACTCGGACAGATTCGAAATGTGTTCCAAAATGAGCTAGGGTGCGCATATGAAGTCCATTCGGGGTGTTTGGGACTCAGTTTAATTATGTGACTTTTTTCGTAGGTATAGGGTATATATTTCCAATTGAGACCCGTTGAAAGGTATTTTTGAACCCACTCATACGGATTCGGAACGCATGGCGAAATGAGTTAAAGCGCATATAAAGTCTATTCGGGGTGTTTGGCACTCAGTTTCATTACGTGACTTTTTTTTGTACGCATGGAGTCTAAAGTACAAATTGGGACCCGTCGTTGGAAATATTTAAAGCCGACTCGGACGAATTCGAAACACTTTCCGAAATGAGCTAGGGTGCATGTGAAGTCCATTCGGGGTGTCTGGCACTCAGTTTCACTATCTGATTTTTTTTCGTACGCATAGAGTCTACAATTCCAATTGAGACCCGTCGATAGGTATATTTAACACCGACTTGAACGGATTCGAAACGCGTTTCGAAATGAGCTAGGGCGCATATGAAGTCCATTCGGGGTATTTGGCACTTAGTTCATTATGTGACTTTTTTCGTAGACATAGTGATAGGAGGATAGGTCCCGACCTTTCGATGAGAGAGGGATAGATTCGATTGGGTGGAAGAAGACGTTGGCGATCCGACTACACCGTCCCCAGACGATGCGCCTTAGCAATCGTTACACCGACTTCCGAAGTTGTTATTGATCTTGCTGGTGCACGATCAACCTGACCACGAAGGCCTTTGTCCCTGCAAGCAATCGAAGAACACGCAAGAACAAGATGAACAAGCACTGAAATTATAATTGAAACCACGAGTTCATTCAGAATCACAAAAGAGGGGTTTCCGATGACAAGTAATTCGGGCGGTTTAGCCAACACGCGCGATTACAAGAAGTAGCAACTGCTATCTTTGATCTAAAAAAAAAACCCCCCATCTAATGGCAGCGGCTGGCTGTTTTTATTGTGGAGAGGCGTCTAGGAACCCTAGGGTGCAGCCTTAAGTGGGCTTTCCTTGTTACAAGGCCAAAGGCCCACTTTTGACTTGGACTGAGAAAGTGACGCTGCTTGATTGAACGATTCCCGTCAACTCAGAAGGAGTTTGGATGTGATTCTAGATCCGTTGGAAAGTAGACTTGATAAGCTTTCAGTGAAGTACAAGAACGCCCAAAACGGAGTCCGGATGTAGCCGTGGCGGCGAAACAAGTCAGCCCTATCCTGGAGTCGAATCTGAACCGAACTCGTGCACTTCTCTTCTATCCTTCATCTTGGTTGGTTCCTCACCCAAGTTCCTGAGGCAAAGGACATCATCACAAGAATTAAATAGCATTCCATCCATTAAAATATTCGTATGAAGCCCGAGGAACGAATTCACCTGGTAATTGAGTTGACGTGCGCGAGCTCGAGTAATCGGTCCATGTATTACAGCAACGGGACCGATTGATGCGTAGGTGATGGATTTGCGGTGTGGCTATATCCATAGAAGTGATGTCCTCATCATCCTCCCTTCTTGTATTGGAGTCGTCCTCGACTCAAGCTCGCCCTCTTCTCCAAAGTATGGCTTTAAATCTGCAATGTTAAATGTGGAGAGACCCCAAAATCTGCAGCAACTCAAGCTTATATGCATTATCGTTAACTTTTTCCAATACTTTAAAAGGGCCATCAGCGCGAGGCATCAACTTAGACTTTCTTAATTGAGGAAAACGGTCCTTCCGTAAATGCAACCAAACAAGATCTCCGTGTTCAAAAGTTACATGTTTCCTTCCTTTACTACCAGCAAGTTTATATTTCTCATTCATAGACTCAATGTTCGCTTCGTTGTCTCATGCAATTTTAACATCAGTTCAAAGACGTTGTGTAGCATCAAAATTCAGTTTCTCCAAGGCGGAATAGGTAATAAATCAATGGGAGCACGAGGAACAAAACCATACACAATCTCAAAAGGGCACAACTTAGTAGTAGAATGCAGCGAACGGTTATACGCAAACTCAATGTGAGGCAAGCATTCTTCCCACATCTTAATGATTTGTTTTAAAACAGCCCTAAGCATGGTAGACAAAGTTCTATTGACGACTTCGGTTTGCCCATCAGTTTGTGGGTGACAAGTAGTAGAAAACAGTAGCTTAGTCCCCAATTTAGCCCATAAAGTTCTCCAAAAGTGGCTAAGAAATTTAGCATCACGATCTGAAACTATTGTGTTTGGCACACCATGCAATCGAACAATCTCACGGAAAAACAAATCAGCAACATGGGTAGCATCATCACTCTTATGACAAGGTATGAAGTGTGCCATCTTAGAAAATCTATCCACCACAACAAAGATACTATCCTTCCCCTTCTTTGTTCTAGGCAACCCTAAAACAAAGTCCATAGAAATATCCTCCCAAGGCACACTAGGAACAGGGAGGGGCAAGTACAAACCATGTGGGTTATGTCGTGACTTAGCTTTTTGACATGTTGTGCAGCGAGCGACGAAACGTTCCACATCTCGCCTCATCTTTGGCCAGAAGAAATGGCTAGCAAGTATGTCCTCTGTCTTTTTCACACCAAAATGTCCCATCAGCCCACCTCCATGCGCTTCCTGTAACAACAACAAACGAACGGAGCTAGCTGGAATGCATAGCTTGTTAGCTCTAAACACAAACCCATTATTGAGGACAAATTTATTCCACATTTTTCCCTCTTTACAATTGAGCAACACATCTTTAAATTCAGCATCATGCTCATATTGCCCTTTAATCGTTTCCAGCCCGAAAATTTTGAAGTCAAGTTGGGAAAGCATAGCGTATCGCCTAGACAAAGCATCAGCTATAACATTCTCCTTTCCCCTTTTGTGTTTAATGACATAAGGAAAAGATTCGATGAATTCAACCCACTTAGCATGCCTACGGTTTAGTTTTCCTTGACTTCGAATATGTTTTAATGACTCATGATCAGAATGTATTACAAATTCCTTGGGCCATAAATAATGTTGCCATGTTTCCAAAGTTCGAACTAGCGCATATAACTCCTTATCATAAGTGGAATAGTTCAAACTAGACCCACTCAATTTCTCACTAAAATAAGCAACAGGTTTTCCTTCTTGCAACAACACACCTCCCAACCCAATTCCACTAGCATCACATTCGAGTTCAAAGGTTTTACTGAAATCGGCGGTTGGAGAAGTGGTGCATGTGTCAACTTATCTTTCAACATGTTGAAGGCGTTCTCTTGTGCTTTGCCCCAAGCAAATGGCACTCCTTCTTAGTGAGCTCGTGCAATGGTGCGGCGATGGTGCTGAAATCCTTCACAAAGCGACGATAGAATCCAGCAAGTCCTAAGAAACTTCGCACTTGTGTGACCGTTGTTGGAACCGGCCAGCTGTGTATTGCTTCAACCTTGGCTTGATCAACTTCAATCCCCTGCGGAGTAACAACATAGCCAAGAAAAGAGACTCGATCCGTGCAAAGGTGCACTTCTCAAGGTTACCAAACAAACGAGCATCACGTAAGGCATGAAAAACAGACGCAAATGATCAAGATGTTGTTCTAGAGTTACGCTATAAATCGAATATCATCAAAGTACACCACCACAAATTTTCCAATGAAATGGCGCAGAACCTCATTCATTAATCTCATAAAAGTGCTGGGTGCATTAGTGAGTCCAAAAGGCATTACTAACCACTCATACAATCCAAATTTTGTTTTAAAAGCTGTTTTCCATTCATCGCCCAATTTCATGCGAATCTGGTGGTATCCGCTACGCAAGTCGATCTTAGAGAACACAAGAGAGCCACTCAATTCATCTAGCATATCATCTAACCTAGGAATAGGATGACGATATCTAATTGTAATGTTGTTAATCGCTCTACAATCCACACACATGCGCCATGATCCATCTTTCTTAGGAACTAAAAGTACTGGGACAGCACATGGACTAAGAGATTCGCGCACATACCCTTTCTCAAGCAATTCTTGCACTGTCGTTGTATCTCCTTGGTTTCTTCCGGATTGGTTCTCAGATGGTGCACGGTTTGGTAAGGAGGCCCCGGAATGAGGTCAATTTGATGCTCAATTCCACGGATTGGTGGCAGTCCGGTGGCACCTCCTTTGGAAAAATGTCTATGTTTTCTGCAAAAGATTAATGACAGCAGGAGGCAAAGAAGAGGATGTATCTTCAAATGAAAATAAAGCTTCTTTGCAAACCAAAGCATAGCAAACTTGAGCCATCATTCAAATCATTTAAATCAGATTTGGAAGCAAGTAAACAAGCACCCTTCAGTTTAATCTCATCTTTTCTGACATGAACAGATTTAGACTTGCCCTCTTTATGTTGTACAAATTCCTTTGCTACAATCTGATTTTCACTCTTCTCATGTTTTCGATTTTTTTCTTTGCTGGCTCTAGCAACTTCATCCCTCAAAATGACTTCAGAGACATAGGATGTAATACAATTTTCTTCTCTTTATGCACAAAAGAGTACCGATTAGTTCTACCATGATGCAAGGTGTCTTTATCGTACTGCCATGGTCTACCGAACAACATAGAACATGCTTGCATAGGCACAACATCGCAGTCAATATAGTCATGATACGAACCAATGGCAAAGTGCACTCTTACCAATCGTGTTACCTTTATCTTACCGCTGTCGTTAAACCATTGGATGTGGTACGGCTGTGGATGTGGGCTTGTTTTCAGCTCTAGCTTTTGAACCATCTCAGAACTTGCTAAGTTATTGCAACTACCCCCATCAATGATGACGCGGCATGAGCGCTCCATGACCACACACTTGGTTTGAAACAAATTATGTCGCTGGTTCTTTCACCTTCCCCATTTGGGCACTCAACACGCCGAACAACAAGGCTCTCATAATGTTCTCGCATTTTCAAGACCAATATGTTCTTCTTCCTTCTCATGTCCACTTCTGCATGGTCAATGGCAAGCATAGCATATGTCTCATCATGCAAATCACTAGCGTAAGAATACTCACCAAGATCCCGCACAATCGGCACGCTTGCTTGGGCAATCTTTCCTCACATGCCCAAATCCCTTGCATTGTAGGCACCGAATATCCCTCGTTCTTCCCGTGGATGCAACGGACGAAGCGCTCTTGGCGGGTGTTGGTGCCGACCCTTTGTTGCTTCCGGATGCTGCGGCATTGGTTTTGTTGGAGGCGTGTGTGGCGGTCGCTAGTGGTACCTTGTGAAGATGCACGGTTTGGGGCAGTCTCTTGAGCACGTGGATGCCATGATGTAGTCCGACCTGCGAAACATTAGTCCTTGCGCGACGCCCTGCACTTCCCTTTCGACTTTACAAGCAAGATGGAATAAACGAGTGATAGAATTGTATTCCTTGTAAGCTAATATGTCCCGAATTTCACGGTCACCCTCCCATAAATCTAGCCATAGCAGCTTCCTCTTCTTCCACTAACCCACAACGCAACATGCCTGCTTGTAGTTCCCGATAATATTCTTCTCTGATTTGCTACCTTGTCTCAATTGTCGCAGCTTATGTAATAAATCTCGTGCATGATACGAAGGAACAAATCTAGCTCGCATGATCCTTTTGAAAGCATCCCAAGTTTGTGGCACATTGTTTGGGGTCTTATTACGATACTCGCGCCACCAAACGGAGGCAAAATCAAGAAACTCACTAGTTGCAGCCCTAACCCTCTTGTGTTCAGGAAAATCATAGCAAGCAAATTTACGATCTACACTAGTTCCCAAGTGAGGTATGCATCGTGGTCATATTTCCCATCAAAAGGTGGCATGCTGAATTTGATTGATCCTAGGAGTCATCATGTTCACGCACTGCGTCGTGGTGGTCGCAAACCCATACCATGGCGGTTGCGGTGTAGCCGTCGTTGTGGCCTATCATCCTCCTCTTCCTCAACTTCGTGTCCGCCGCATAGTCCTGTTCATTGTCTCCTGCAACGCTGCTCACATGTCCATCGTGGGCGTCCACGATCCCTCTCCTCAAGTCATTGCAAGAATGCTGCAAGGGAGGTGTTGATTGCGCCCACAGAAACTTCCAACGCGGTGATTTTGGTGTTGGTGTCAATTTGAACTGCCTCCAATTGACCAAGGCGGTCATTGGTAACACGAACGTCCTCATCAAGCGCATCGGTGTGAAGCCTCATTTGGCGCTCGAAGTCTTCAGACGATCCCCGTGTGCGAGGTGAATGTTGTCCCCCTTTATCGGCTTCCGATCCTGCCATGGTTAGAGAAAACAAAGAAAAAAAAAAGGCTAACACCAAGTAACAAGATTATCCCTATCTACAAGTGGTGTGCTAGTGTCAAATCGCTCACTCTCAACCTGTTCAAACAAGTTCTTACTGTTCTTACCAAGCTTTAGCAAGGAGGTGTTGGCAACCAAAGAAGACAAACAACTTCGAGAGTAGGAGACAATCTGTGGAGCTATAGGTGGCTGAAATAGCACAAGGAGTAACCTTCACCACGTTAGTCACAGCAAGCTAAATAAACGTTCTACGACGGTACCGTGCTGGTCCTAGTCCCGAACCGTACTAGAGACGCGAGCCAAGACAC
This sequence comes from Otatea glauca, assembly GCA_036346275.1. Taxonomy (NCBI): domain Eukaryota; kingdom Viridiplantae; phylum Streptophyta; class Magnoliopsida; order Poales; family Poaceae; genus Otatea; species Otatea glauca. The sequence continues at coordinate 25,301,635 of CM070719.1, read as the reverse complement.
AAACGTCGTCACCGAAACGCCCAAAACAGCAAGTTTTTTTTTTTTTTTTTGGGAGGGTCACAAAACTCTCTTAGATGAACTCAGGAGACCCTAAAAACAAAATTTGCACAAAGGACTTTTGGCAAAACCAGGGGTATCTCTCTCTCTCTGAACTTTGATTTGCAATTGATCTAGTGCGGCTTTTGAAATCTGCACTTGCCTTTTTCTTCTCTGATTTGGTGCGGCTTTTCTATCTGCACTTGCCTTTTTCTTCTCTCGATTTGGTGCGGCTTTTCTATATGCACTTGCCTTTTTTTTTCAACTCCTTGATTTGGTGCGGCTCTTGTATCTCACCACCTCTTTTTTTATATATATATATTTGGAAACTGATATTTATTTTGGTAAACACAGAGAATCAAGCGGATTAGTAAACAAAGCAAGGAAATCGGCAACCCAATTTGATCTCCCACACTAGACAGAAACAAACTCAACTCCGATCTGATCTACTAACAGAATACGACTCAAATTATGAACGCAACTGTGACAAAAACATGACCTGAACTCGAAACTCTAAAGGATGAAACTAAAGACCAGCAACTTGACTCGTCGAAGCAACCGTAAATTCAACAAGCCGAGAACTAAAGTAGCAAAAGCAAGGGCACAAACTGTTTTGGACAAGGGAGATCTAATCGCCTATTTGTTTTTTTTTTTATGGTTTTCTGGACTGTAGGTAAAATAATGGATGGGAAAAAAATCTCTCACCGATCAACCTTGAGCTCGATACCACGTGATAGGAGGATAGGTCCCACCTTTCGATGAGAGAGGATAGATTCGATTGGGTGGAAGAAGACGCGTTGGCGATCCGACTACACCGCCCCAGACGATGCGCCTTAGCAATCGTTACACCGACTTCGAAGTTGTTATTGATCTTGCCGGTGCACGATCAACTCGACCACGAAGGCCTTTGTCCTGCAAGCAATCGAAGAACACGCAAGAACAAGATGAACAAGCACTGAAATTATAATTGAAACCACGAGTTCATTCGTAATCACAAAGAGGGTTTCCGATGACAAGTAATTCGGGCGGTTTAGCCAACACGCGCGATTACAAGAAGTAGCAACTGCTATCTTTGATCTAAAAGAAAACCCACCATCTAATGGCAGCGGCTGGCTGTTTTTATTGTGGAGAGGCGTCTAGGAACCCTAGGGTGCAGCCTTAAGTGGGCTTTCCTTGTTACAAGGCCAAAGGCCCACTTTTGACTTGGACTGAAAAAGTGACGCTGCTTGATTGAACGATTCCCGTCAACTCAGAAGGAGTTTGGATGTGATTCCAGATCCGTTGGAAAGTAGACTTGATAAGCTTTCAGTGAAGTACAAGAACGCCCAAAACGGAGTCCGGATGTAGCCGTGGCGGCCGAAACAAGTCAGCCCTGTCCTGGAGTCGAATCTGAACCGAACTCGTGCACTTCTCTTCTATCCTTCATCTTGGTTGGTTCCTCACCCAAGTTCCTGAGGCAGAGGACATCATCACAAGAATTAAATAGCATTCCATCCATTAAAATATTCGTATGAAGCCCGAGGAACGAATTCACCTGGTAATTGAGTTGACGTGCGCGAGCTCGAGTAATCGGTCCATGTATTACAGCAACGGGGACCGATTGATGCGTAGGTGATGGATTTGCAGGTGTGGCTATATCCATAGAAGTGATGTCCTCATCACTTTGGGATGGTAGAGGTGAAGCACAGTTCGCGGCTTCAGGGCCACATCAATAACATTGTGCTTGCACATCAGGTTGAGCAGGTGTACTACCTGAGCTATCCTCACCCTAGCTTGAAGGATTGGTGGGTTGTATTTAAAGTTTACCCTGAAGTATATCCTCCTGGGGATGTTTCGTATGTGGCAAGCAACGTAGAGGATGATGTGGGTGATGTATATCAAGAAGAAGCTATGGGGGATTCTTTCCTTGTCTCCGACGGGACAGGACTCGATCAATTACTTACCGATGCCACGGACGTAATAACAGATGAACCAGGCCCTTCACGGAAATGCCCTCAAAAGTCAGTAAGGATTGCACGTCTTCAAGCACGTCTCAATGAAATACGAGTCGCAGAAGCAGATTTCGACGCAGACAACTTTAGATATGTATATTTTGTAAGATTATTGTTGCCTCGTTCATTTTTACAAGTCATTGTTGTCTCCTTCATTTTTTACAAGTTATTGTTGTCTCATTCATTTTTGCAAGTTATTGAAAATTATTTGAAAACCTGTATACTAACTCTTGTCAAATTTGAACATATGAGTATGTTAAGGCATCAGGTTGACAAGCTTAAAGGCAGGTTCAGCGAGTCGTCCTCCGGAAGGTCGAGGAGCGGGGGTTCTGATGCTCAGGACTCGACGGCCGGCAGCGCCATATTTGCTAGGGCTGCGAAGATTAGACAGTGACAGGAGCAGCTCCAGGGGTGCTTCGATGAGCAGGCATGAGACCAGGCGCGGGAGCAGCCACAGGAGGATGAGGGACATGTAGGGGTTGAGGAGGAGGGGCAGGCGCGGGAGCAGCCAGTTGAAGAGGGCGGGTCTTCTTCGGGTACCATCAGGTATATGCGTAGTATTGGATTATCATTTAATGTCCATATTTACATTGTAATGTCTATGAACGAATGATTTGCATTTTAGGTTTCGTAAAACCATCTCAGTTCGTCCGAGATGCAACCCGACCGATAGGAGGTTGATAGAGCTACATGGGAGCAGGTAACAGTTATATCTTTCATGTCTTTTCTTTTAGCATGAGCTAAGTGACAACTTATTGTTTTGATGCATCTTTGTCTTGTATTTTGTTGTAGGTACTGGAAAGAGCCAGGTTGGACTGGGACGGGCCACATTACAAAGGTTAACGCCATGCTGGGAGCCCTTGGCCGCTACTACTACCCTGGCATGGTTGAGTCAGGCGGGGATAGATTCGCAGCCCACAACTGGAAGCACTGGGCGTTGAAGGAGAACGTGGAAGGAGGCGAAGACAACCAAACATGTCAGGGCGCAGTGTGGGCTGGCTTCTGGGTGAGTTTGCGTTATGTATTTACTCTATTTGAGTATTGCTTTAAATGTAAATACAATTTGACAATGTGTGATTATATGCAGGAGAGGTTCCGGCTTGAGAACGAAGACGATTATAACGCTTTGAAGAAGGCCAAAAGCGTCTTCAACAGGGCGGCACAAAAGGTTGTCGGAGATTCGTTCAGCAATGCACGGATTCAAACTGTCATCAATTTTTACAAGAGGGTGAAGAAGGTGAACATGAGAAAAGGACCAGTGGCGAGGAGGATACACCTGACAGAACAAGAGTATCTCCAGAGCTCATTCGGTTGGATAATGAAGGACATGGAGGCTTGGAGGTGGATGTGCCGGTACTGGGGGTCGGAGGATTTTCAAGAAAAATCCAATAGAAATCGAGCGAACAGAAGAAGTAGATTGGGGAAGCACAAGTACGACGCAGACGGACACATTGGCCTAGAGCAACGTATGGTAAGTATCGATATTATAATTGTTATTGAATTTGTCACTATGTTTCTAACTTTGCACCATAGGAGGCTGAAAGTGGGAGTACTCCCACTTTTGTGGAAGTTTACATCAAGGGGCACCAAGGTGAGGATCCACAGAACCCGGATGTTTTGTGCGACGACGGGGCTAGTGAAAGGATGGTAAGTATAAACGACACAATATGTTTTGTGCAAATTTATATCCGGGAGCACCAAAATGCTGTTTTGCAGGCGTCATATGCAGAACAAATGACACAACGTCATGGACCGGAGTTTGATTGGAGGGTCGCGCCGGTCGATGTGGAAGCGTTGTACCACGCTGTAGGGGGCCTAAAGCATGGGAGGTTCGTTAATAAAACTGATTTTAATTGTTTTCGCTCTACTAAGGTAAAAAATGTTGCATGGTCACATTTCAGTATATATCATTTGTAGGTGGGCTATGGGGGATGGAGTTGTGGACTGCGATCGTCTTCCACGAGGCTCGGTTTCCTCATAGGGGAGTGCTCGCTCATCGAGGTCCGCATGGGAAGCACAAGCGCACGAGGAGGCTCGTGAAGCGCGAGAGGAGGCTCGTCAAGCGCGAGAAGAGTCTCGTCAAGCACGAGAGGAAGCTCGCAGAAGCCGAGAAGATTCATAATACATGAAAATGTATCTGCAGGTACAATCTCAACTTTGAACAAATCGCTCAATTGTACATTTGTGATTAAAATCTAACAAACAATCTATATGCAGCAACTGTCACAATCTCTTGGACCTAACGTGCTAGTGTTTCGCCCTCCTGTTATACCGCAGGTAAAGATACTTGAGTTCATTACTCTCTAATTCACTTAGCTCGTAAAATCACGTTTCTCACAAACTTGACTATTATGTCATAGGGCTCCCAACCACCTCCCTTCTACATGTTTTCTCCGCACATGCAGCCACCACCACAAGGAGAAGCATCACAGGGTGCTCAGCCTTCCCCGGCATCCTTCATAAACCCTACTGGAATGCAGTCACCACCCCTAGGAGATGCACCTCAGGTCATATGAAATTCTGATGCATTCTTTATTTTTAAAAAAACTCTATTCTGTATACTTTATATCACAAACTATGATCCACAGAGCTCCACACCTCCTCGTCCTTTCTACATGTTCACTCCACAGATGCAACCACCTTCTGTAGGAGAGGTACCACAGGTAAAGACGGATCGATTCAATTCGTTATTCAAAATTTTAATAAATGATTTATATGTGGTATAATGTACCTGTCTATGCCTTACAGGGCTCCAGCCTCCAAACCTATCCTACATGTACCCACCACCTATGCCAGGCCAAGGAATGCCTATGTAATTCAACCCGTGGGCCCTGCAGCCACCTCAGACGACACCACAGGTATGGATGTCGAAAACATTCTAAGTTTGCGAAACGAGCTAAGTTTGTCAATTGTGAGCCAAACCAAGTCAAATTGATCAAATTGAGCTACCTTCACAAAACTTAGTCAATTATATGACATTTAGGCAAATAAAGGTTAATTCTGTCAAAGTTGAGCCAGACTTAGTCAACTTGAGCAAATTTAGCTATACATGCAAAACTTAGTCAATTTTAGGACATTTAGGCAACTCTTTCTTAAACCTTGCACAAATCATCTCAATGTTCATACTTGAAAAGGTTTACTTGTGTGCTTATGAAAGTTTATTGCTGTGCTCTTGTAGATATGTGATGGTTTACCAAATTATTAACCCATTACGTGCTATTTAATTTTTTCTTTCTGTCAATAACTTTTTGATTTGGAACTTTATATTATGCTAACTTGTTGGAATTGAAAGGTTATCTTAAGACAACTTGTTGAATTGTAAACTTATGTTTTAAATGCTTTATGTGGCATCCTTGTAGAATGTGTTGTTTGCCCATGTACAATCTGATTGTTTATCCTTGTGGAATGCTTTATATTTGTACATTGTATACTGAATTCTTAAAATGACTACCTAAACTCTTAATTGCTTCTTCGAACTATTTTCACTGTTTGTTATCTTTTGAATACTCAGTGATGCAATTAGGGTCTTTGGAAGTTGAATTAAATAATTTTATTTGTAATCTTGGCCTTGAACTAGATGGTTAACTTCTGTTAATACTAGAGAGTATTACTTTGATGCTTCATTGACTATGAGATTGATGTTCATATGATTATCACAGCATATCTTGACTAGCTCGTAGTTGTAGTTCTTATATATAGTATCTATTCTTGTTTAGCTTGACCTGTCATATTGGTATTCTCATATTGTGTCTTGGTCGAATAGTACTATTCTGAACTTGTTTCATGTGAATCACCATAATTTAGGAAAGGAAAGAGTTAAATGCCTTATTTGCTGAACACTTGCTAAACTTACTCGATTCTAGCATATTTAGCAAGAACCGACGATATGTTACTTGTAACACAACCTAAGTTAATCTTGAACTTGCAGGTTTCTGGGTCACGCCCTCCAGCAAGTACTAACGACGACATCATAGAAGATGATGTAAACCCGTTGCGTGAAATCCCGATCTTTCGATGAGAGGGCGTGGGATAACTCGATTGGTAGAGGAGACGACGTTCACGGCCCGACTACAGCCTTCCAAGGATGCTGCGCCTTAGCAACCGATACACCACCTCCTATGGCTGCCGCGATCTTGTGGAGCGCGACACCCCGGCCACTAGGGCACTCGTCCTGCAAGCAATCGAAGAACTAGCAAGAACAAGTAGAACAAGTACTGAATTACTAGATGTAAAAGAAGGTTTCAAACTTAATCTCCAATAAGGTGGGGTTCAGAAGACAAGAAGACGGGCGACTAATCCAAAGACGCTGCTTACAAGCAAGTAGCGAGAGCTAAACTTGATCTAAACAAAACCCAAGTGTTCCTGGTGGCGGCTAAGGGGTATATAAACGTGGAAGGGTCGACCACAAGGGTGCTGGGGTCGAGCTCCAACCCTAGGACGCGTCCCTAATGGACCCAACTTGATACACGCCCATTGGGCCAAAATATGGTGGCGCAAAGACCACGAATAGAAAAACCTCTCGGTAGTAATTTGACGATTGCGGCGCCTCGGAACAGATATGGACATGAGTCCAGATCCATATGAAAATAGACTTCATCAGAAATCATCGAAGTACTTGAACGCCCCAATCCGAGTCCATATGCGACCGTGGCGTCCGTCACAAGTTGGTGCTGTGCTGCCGTCCGAATCCAGCCTGCGCGAATCCGTTTCCCTTTCGGTCCTCTCCTTGGTTCCTAAGCAAAATAAGAGTGCAAACGTCTCCACGGTCTAAACATGATGGACATGAACTCAAGAGTGAACTCACCTGATGATTAAGTTGACGAGCACGAGCACGAGTAATAGGACCAGTAACAAGTGGTACTTGCGTAGGCGTGGATGTATCTTGTGTAGGCATGGATGTATCGTTGGTATTGATGTCCTCATCAGAAGACATCTTCAACAGCGCCGGCGGTGGTGGTAGTAGCGCCCACAACTCCAACAACCCCGAGGCATGAATTCCATTGTGAGCTCGATTGGTGTATTACTGTTGTACTTTATGACTTGTTGTGATGGATAGATTGTGATGGACTTATTGTGATGGACTTATTGTAATGGAATGTGGATTATATCTATTGCGGTTGTAATGTGTTGTACGTCATTGTGTACGTAGTTTACAAATTGTCGTTGGATGTGTGATTGATTATCTAAGGATCTGCTAGAATGTCTCCTTCTGGTTTGAGAGATTGATATATATATATATATTATAACTACAAATGTTTTTTTGTCTACTGAGTGGATGTCCTATTTACTAGAGAGGTCATGCCTAAATTTTGTACATTTCGGTGACTTAGTTTTAAGCCGGTTTTAAAGAGTTAAAAGGTTGGTTTCAATCTTTTAGTAGAGGTAATAGGTTTGGTGTCTCGTTTGTTAATTCTTCATTCGCTTGAACTTCATTGTGGAGTTTGATGACCTTGGTGAGCTAGCTGCCCCCTCCCTTCCTTCCTCTTGCTCAAATTTAGGAACATTAGTTGCAATTTAGTCGATGTGCAGTGGATGGACAGATGCTTCTGTAGGAAATTTAGTTCATTCTTTTAGTATATATCAATCTTTGTAATCTGTTGCAATAGTGATAATTTAAGTTGAAATGCATAAATCTGGATTGATGATGTTGCCATATGAGTTGCATATATATATTTGTGATCTAGTCATTTGTATTTTTGTTTATTGCAAATATATGTTCAGTCATTTTCTACATTCAGAGTTATTTTTGTCATTTTCTTGCTTTTGTCATTTCTGACTTCTAGGCAAATGATGATATTGGGTTTTGATATGTGACTTGTTCTGAATGAATGACAGAAACACATTCATCTTCAAATGACAGAACAAGTCATGTCAATGTAGTTTCCCGTTTCCAGAGTTGGATCCAGCTGCTGAATGCCATTGCATTCGATTGATACTTTTGCATACAGCTCTGGAAATGGAACTGCTGCCAATGGTATATATTGCCATAAAGAATCTGATGCTAACTACTTTTCTTTTTGCTTTTAATTTGTTCTTTTGTGTTAGTGTTTCTGATCAGATTTGAACAAAATAGATGATCCTTCTTATTCTTCGCTTACCAATTTTTAGTTCCAATTTTTTTTTTGCTTTTTCTTTTGTCCTTTAGTTGTTATATGTATTCATCATGATGCATATGGATATATATATATATATATATATATATATATATATATATATATATATATATATATATATATATATACATTTGTGTATAAATGACTGATAAATTCTTGAGCCATTAAAAACCCACGAATTTATCCAAGGCGCTCGAGATAAATTAAATCGATTCCTTGAGCCCACGAATTTAACAGATTAAATTTGTGGGTTTATTAAGCCCACGAATTTATCAGATTAACTCCGTGGGCTATATAGCCCACGAATTTAACAGATTAAATTGTAGCTACGTTGGCTACAAATTTAATCTGTTAAATTCGTGGGTTTCCCGGGTGCACGAATTTAACTCAGATTCCCAATTAAATTCGTGGGCTTGGCAGCAACCCACGAACTTAACTTAAATTCATGGGTACCCACAAATTTAATTGATTAATTTCGTCGAGTTAAATTCGTGGACTAAATTCGACGGTATGCCCACGAATTTAACTTAAATTCCTGGGTTGTGGCCTAAATTCGTTGGTTTCTGGCCCACGAATTTTTCCCTGTTTCTTGTAGTGCGCACTCGAGCAGGAGAAGCTCGCTCGCGAGATGGCTGACCTGTAGATAGGTCAGTAGGTAGGAAAAGGGGCGAGGACAACTCGGCCCCTCTTATAAAATGTTAGCTATGTAATCTGATAGAAATATAGGTCCCGACCTTTCAATGAGATGGAATATGATGAGGACATTACTATGTCGGATACACCCATGACCTCACCTCCACAACCTCCTATGCAAGGTCCTATTACAAGGGCACGCGCGTGGCAGCTAAATCAACAGGTGAACTCGTTTCTCGGGTGGCATAATTATATTTTAGAGGATAGACCACTTCGTAATAATGTGCTTGTGCTTAGTAATCATGGCTTAGAGCTGCAAGGACGTCATTCCTCATCACTACAAGCTAGAGTACAAGGTATTCCTAGGAAGGAAGCCAAAACGTCCACCCAGGAGCAGTCCACCTTCAACAGTCCGTTCGGGATGAGTGAGTACTTGATTAAAAGGTAAATTCGTGCTCTTTCCAACGGATCCAGCCTCAGCATCAAATTCCACCCGAGCTGGCCACAGCAGTCAAAACGGTGCGACGGTCTCAGTCTTTTAGGGTGCTGTGCCGCCATAATTTTGGGCCGAGTTCCCATGTAATTAAAGTGGCGTGAGACCAACTCCTAGCAGCCATTCTTGGCTATATATATTGGACAAACCCCCTATCTATCTCCTTAGGTTTCGATTTGAGAATAGTTACCCATGTGTGGAACTTTATCCTTGTTCTCCTGACTCGGCTAGAGCAGCAGTAAACAAGTTTTGAAACCTCAACTTGAGTGTGTGCTTCATCCTTGTTCTTGCTAGTGTTTCGATTGCTTGCAAGAATAGACCTTCGTGGTCAGGTCATCCGTGTTCTTAGCACGGTTGATGATGAGGACATCAATACCAACGATACATCCATACCTACACAAGATACATCCACGCCTACACAAGTACCACTTGTTACTGGTCCTATTACTCGTGCTCGTGCTCGTGAACTTAATCATCAGGTGAGTTCACTCTTGAGTTCATGTCCATCATGTTTAGACCGTGAAGACGTGTGCACTCTTGTTTTGCTTAGGAACCAAGGAGAGGACCAAAAGGGAAACGGATTCGCGCAGGCTGGATTCGGACTGCAGCACAGCACCAACTTGTGACGGACGCCACGTTCGCATATGGACTCGGATTGGGGCGTTCAAGTACTTCGATGATTTCTGATGAAGTGTATATTCATATGGATCTGGACTCATGTCCATATCTGTTCCGAGGCGGCCGCAATCGTCAAATTACTACCGAGAGGTTTTTCTTCGGTCTTTGCGCCACCATATTTTGGCCCAATGGGCCGTGTATCAAGTTGGGTCCATTAGGGACGCGTCCTAGGGTTGGAGCTCGACCCCAGCACCCTTGTGGTCGACCCTTCCACGTTTATATACCCCTTAGCCGCCACCAGGAACACTTGGGTTTTGTTTAGATCAAGTTTAGCTCTCGCTACTTGCTTGTATGCGCGCGTGCTGGATTAGCCGCCCGTCTTCTTGTCTTTGGAACCCCACCTTATTGGAGATTGAGTTTGAAACCTTCTTTTACATCTAGTAATTCAGTACTTATTCTACTTGTTCTTGCTAGTTGTTCGATTGCTTGTAGGACGAGTGCCCTAGTGGCCGGGGTGTCGCGCTCCACAAGATCGCGGCAGCCATAGGAGGTGCTGTATCGGTTGCTAAGGCGCAGCGTCCTTGGAAGGCTGTAGTCGGGCCGTGAACGTCGTCTCCTCTACCAATCGAGTTATCCCACACCCTCTCATCGAAAGATCGGGAATTCACCCAACGGGTTTACATCAGTTGATAACGACGAGGAGTGTGGTTTAGCGATTGCAGGCGCTTATCCTTGTGTGGTTCGTAGCAGGATCGTCAAAGTCATCCTCCGCCAAATCGAAGTTATCCCCTCACCGGAAGATCAGGCCGTCTTGTGCGCATCATTTGGTATCAGAGCAACGGTTGACCGGTGAGTTCTTGTATCTAGTTTAGTTGTTTCATTTCGTTTCTCCTAGAGTCCAGAAAATTTGCCCCACAAAAAATTTGTTCTCCGCTCTCCAAACCCATTTGTGCCTTTCAATTAGTTAATTTTGTTTTTGCTAAATTGAGTTTGCGTCCGTTCTAGTATTGTCTTGTTGCTGTTCATCTTCTTGTTCATCTCCCCACGTCAAAATCCATCCCTAAAACCCAAAAAAAAAACCATCTCGGCCTGAAAGATCACCTTTCTGCATCCGCCACCAAAAACGCCATAAAAATCAATTCCCATATCTTTTTTTAGTAAAACCAAAAGGAGTAGATCCGTGACTTAGTATTCTATGTTGATGCCAATTTTCACATCCATACTTGCAAGCACGAGAAATCTATGAATGTTGAAACCTAATTGCTGTCCTGAAATCTGCACTGTGTGCAATTGTAAAATTCGTGCAAAATTCTCGGTTGAATTTCAGAAAGTTTGTCCAAAAGAAAAGTTGTTGCAAAAGCCGTCAGGAAGAAAACCAAAACAAATCATTAAAAAAAGGCACCTGACTAAAAGATACGGCCAAAATACCGACCTGCTGTCTGGTGGACAGAAATCAGCAAAATACAAAGTTGGATCCGTCTTGTGCGCATCATTTGGTATCTTGTGCTCCCGAGTTGCAAATTGCATATGCTTTAATTTTGTTGTGTTTACCACTTGTATCCTCTGCGATATCTTTTGTTTTAGCTTAATATCCATCTTTGTTTGATCAGCAACATAGGCTAATTGCTAGTTTCGAACACTTATTCAATTCTATGCAAATTCTGAAATTGGCTGATTGTTTTCCTTTGCTACACATTATAAAGCCTTTCTGAGCTCCACTTTCTACTAACCATGTAGGTGCTAAGTCTTGCAATCGCTTTAATCACACTTGAGATCGGTTTATCACGAACCAGCCAACGGATTGCACCCCTTGCTGCATTTGTAAGAATTGGTAAGAGCTAGGTAAATGCAGGAGAGAGTGACACTTGATCATTTCAGCAAGTAGTAGTGATAGGGAACTACATATCTTTATGTGTCTTCCTATTTATTACTAACCATGGCAGATGACAATGGAAGCTTTGAGGAAAACCAAGCTGAAATTCTCATACCCCTCACGGGAGGAATCATACAACACTTTACACGCTTGCTCAACACGCATGTTGAGAATCATGACAATGCTATGGCTGATATCAACAACAACCTTGCGACACTTCGTGATCGTGTTGATCATCTTGAAGGACGACAACCACCACGTGCTGCCAATCAGGTCAATCATGAACCAAGACAAAATGGAGCACCAGGACACCGTACCCCACTTGCTGCCCGCTCTTGGACAAATGGGGTAGAAGAAGAGAACAATTGCATTGCTGATACAAAGGACGATGATGTTTTTAACTCCCACAATGATCATCCGCGCCTTCGACACAATCGACAAGGTATGGGTAGAAATCAGCGTAAACAACGGGAGGTACTTGATGATCCATTAGGAAAGATTAAATTTACAATGCCTCCATTTGCTGGAAAGTTTGATCCTAATGCATATATTAATTCGGAGATAGCGGTAGACAAAGAATTTGCAAAGTATGATTTATCTGAAAACCAAAAGATTAGTGCTGCAGTCAAAGTGTTAACGTCAGATGCAATATATTGGTGGAAGCATATATCTAGACATGATAAAGAACCTAAAACTTGGAATGCCATGAAAAAACTTATGAGAGATGATTATGTTCCTGAATATGTTGCTGAATATTTGCTTATTAAACTTCAACGCTTAAAACAGGGTTCTAAAACTGTTATATTATACTATCATGAATTGCAAAATTGTTTGTTGCGTTGTGGTTTACAAGAATGTGAAAAATCTACTGAACTTAGGTTCATACGTGGACTTAATCATGAAATTCAAGATGTTCTTGTTGATGAAACATTAAGTTGTCTTTCAGACTTGATTAAATGTGCTTGCAGAGCTGAAAACATGCTTGTTGAATCTTTAAAAGAGTCATTAGATTCATTTGAGGTGCCCAATGTTGCACCTTCTGTTGTAACTAACATTTTGCAGGAGAATATGATGGAGTCGAGGACGACTCCAATTCAACAAAGGAAGAATAATGAGACCATCCTCATCCTGGATATGACCAATGCTATATCAGTTTGGCGATACTTCATGGCATCCTCTGCATCGTCTACATCCACAAGGATGGTCGTATCTACATGGCTTTACCGATCCCCACCAGGGCCAAGACGATCACACAGATCACTTCGGCCTCCACCTTGGCCGCCTCCCATGCTTGATGGTGTATTCAAGAAAGGCGTATCTCCACCTCTTCAGATTTGAAGCCATATTTTGGAGAGAACGATGAGCTTGAGTCGAGGACGACTCAAATGCAAGAAGGGGAGGATGATGAGGACATCACTATGTCGGATACACCCATGACCTCACCTCCACCACCTCCTATGCAAGGTCCTATTACAAGGGCACGCGCACGGCAGCTAAATCAATAGGTGAACTCGTTTCTCGGGTGGCATAATTATATTTTAGAGGATAGACCACTTCATAATAATGTGCTTGTGCTTAGGAATCATGGCTTAGAGCTGCAAGGACGTCATTCCTCATCACTACAAGCTAGAGTACAAGGTATTCCCGAGAAGGAAGCCAAAACGTCCACCCAGGAGCAGTCCACCTTCAACTGGCCATAACTTTTGCATATGGAGTCCGTTCGGGATGAGTGAGTACTTGATTAAAAGATAAATTCGTGCTCTTTCCAACGGATCCAGCCTCACCATCAAATTCGACACGAGCTGACCACAGAAGTCAAAACAGTGTGACGGTCTCAATCTTTTAGGGTGCTGTGCCGCCATAATTTTGGGCCGAGTTCCCATGTAATTAAAGTAGCGTGAGACCAACTCCTAGCAGCCATTCTTGGCTATATATATTGGACAAACCCCCTAGCTATATCCTTAGGTTTTGATTTGAGAATAGTTACCCATATGTAGAACTTTATCCTTGTTCTCCTGACTCGGCTAGAGCAGCAGTAAACAAGTTTCGAAACCTCAACTTGAGTGTGTGTGCTTCATCCTTGTTCTTGCTAGTTCTTCGATTGCTTGCAAGAATAGACCTTCGTGGTCAGGTCATCCGTGTTCTTGGCACGATTGATAACGACGAGGAGTGTGGTTTAGCGATTGCAGGCGCTTATCCTTGTGTGGTTCGTAGCCGGATCGTCAAAGTCATCCTCTGCCAAATCGAAGTTATCCCATACCGTCCCCAGACGATGTGCCTTTGCAATCGTTACACCGACTGCCAAAATTGTTATTGATCTTGCTGGTGCACGATCAACCTGACCATGAAGGCCTTTGTCCCTACAAGCAATCGAAGAACACGCAAGAACAAGATGAACAAGCAATTGAAATTAGAATTGAAACCACAAGTTCATTCAGAATCACAAAAGAGGGGTTTCCGAAGACGAGTAATTCCGGCGGTTTAGCCAACACGCGTGATTACATGTAGCAACTGCTATCTTTAATCTAAAAGAAAACCCGCCATCTAATGGCAGCGGCTGGCTGTTTATATTGTGGAGAGGCTTCTAGGAACCCTAGGGTGCAGCCTCAAGTGGGCTTTCCTTGTTACAAGGCCAAAGGCCCACTTTTGGTTCGGACTGAAAAAAATAGCACTGCTTGTTTGGACGATTTCCGTGGACTCAAAAGGAGTTTGGATGTGATTCTAGATCTGTTGGAAAGTAAACTTGATAAGATTTCAGTGAAGTACAAGAACGCCCAAAACGGAGTCCGGATGCAGTCGGTGCGGCCAAAACAATTCAGGTCTGTCTTGGAGTCGAATCTGAACCCAACTCGTGCACTTCTCTTCTATCCTTCATCTTGGTTGGTTCCTCACCCAAGTTCCTGAGGCAAAGGACATCATCACAAGAATTAAATAGCATTCCATTCATTAAAATATTCGTATGAAGCCCGAGGAATGCATTCACCAGGTAATTGAGTTGACAGGCGCGAGCTCGAGTAATCGGTCCTTGTATTACAGCAACGGGGACCGATTGATGTGTAGGTGATGGATTTGCAGGTGTATCTATATCCATAGAAGTGATGTCCTCATCATCCTTCCCTTATTGCATTAGAGTCGTCCTCGACTCAAGCTCGTCCTCTTCTCCAAAATATGGCTTTAAATCTGCAATGTTAAATGTGGGAGTGACCCCAAAATCTGCAGGCAACTCAAGCTTATATGCATTATCGTTAACTTTTTTCAATACTTTAAAAGGGCCATCAGCTCTAGGTATCAACTTAGACTTTCTTAATTGAGGAAAACGGTCCATCCGCAAGTGCAACCAAACAAGATCTCCAGGTTCAAAAGTTACATGTTTCCTTTCTTTACTACCAGCATGTTTATATTTCTCATTCATAGACTCAATGTTCGCTTTCGTTGTCTCATGCAATTTTAACATCAGTTCAGCACGTTGTGTAGCATCAAAATTCAACTTCTCCGAATGTGGAATAGGCAATAAATCAATGGGAGCACGAGGAACAAAGCCATACACAATCTCAAAAGGGAACAACTTAGTAGTAGAATGCAGCGAACGATTATACGCAAACTCAATGTGAGGCAAGCATTCTTCCTACATCTTAATGTTTTGTTTTAAAACAGCCCAAAGTGATAGAAGGATAGGTCCCGACCTTTCGATGAGAGGGGCATAGATTCGATTGGGTGGAAGAAGACGTTGGCGATCCGACTACACCGTTCCCAGACGAAGCGCCTTAGCAATCATTACACCGACTCCCGAAGTTGTTATTGATCTTGCTGGTGCATGATCAACCTGACCACGAAGGCCTTTGTCCCTGCAAGCAATCGAAGAACACGCAAGAACAAGATGAACAAGCAACTGAAATTATAATTGAAACCACGAGTTCATTCAGAATCACAAAAGAGGGGTTTCCGATGACAAGTAATTCGAGCGGTTTAGCCAACACGCGCGATTACAAGAAGTAGCAACTGCTATCTTTGATCTAAAAGAAAAACCCCCCATCTAATGGCAGCGGCTGGCTGTTTATATTGTGGAGAAGCGTCTAGGAACCCTAGGGTGCAGCCTTAAGTGGGCTTTCCTTTTTACAAGGCCAAAGGCCCACTTTTGACTCGGACTAAAAAAACAATACTGCTTGATTGGACGATTCCCGTCGACTCAGAAGGAGTTTCGATGTGATTCCAAATCCGTTGGAAAGTAGACTTGTTAAGCTTTCAGTGAAGTACAAGAACGCCCAAAACTGAGTCCAGATGTAGCCGTGGCGGCCAAAACAAGTCAGCTCTATCCTGGAGTCGAATTTGAACCCAACTCGTGCACTTCTCTTCTATCCTTCATCTTGGTTGGTTCCTCAACCAAGTTCCTAAGGCAAAGGACATCATCACAAGAATTAAATAGCATTCCATCCATTAAAGTATTCGTATGAAGCCCGAGGAACGTATTCACCTGGTAATTGAGTTGACGTGCGCGAGCTCGAGTAATCGGTCCTTGTATTACAGCAACGGGGACCGATTGATGTGTAGGTGATGGATTTGCAGGTGTGGCTATATCCATAGAAGTGATGTCCTCATCACAAAGCATGGTAGACAAAGTTCTATTGACAACTTCGGTTTGCCCATCAGTTTGGGGGGTGACAAGTAAAAGAAAACAGTAGCTTAGTCCCCAATTTAGCCATAAAGTTCTCCAAAAGTGGCTAAGAAATTTAGCATCACGATCTAAAACTATTGTGTTTGGCACACCATGCAATCGAACAATCTCACAGAAAAACAAATCAGCAACATGGGTAGCATCATCACTCTTATGACAAGGTATGAAGTGTGCCATCTTAGAAAATCTATCCACCACAACAAAGATGCTATCCCTCCCCTTCTTTGTTCTAGGCAACCCTAAAACAAAGTCCATAGAAATATCCTCCCAAGGCACACTAGGAACAGGAAAGGGCATGTACAAACCATGTGGGTTAAGTCGTGACTTAGCTTTTTGACATGTTGTGCAGCGAGCGACGAAACGTTCCACGTCCCGCCTCATCTTTGGCCAAAAGAAATGGCTAGCAAGTATGTCCTCCGTCTTTTTCACACCAAAATGTCCCATCAGCCCACCTCCATGCGCTTCCTGTAACAACAACAAACGAACGGAGCTAGCTGGAATGCATAGCTTGTTAGCTCTAAACAAAACCCATTATTGAGGACAAATTTATTCCACATTTTTCCCTCTTTACAATTCAGCAACACATCTTTAAAATCAGCATCATGCTCATATTGCCCTTTAATCGTTTCCAGCCCAAAAATTTTGAGGTCAAGTTGGGAAAGCATAGCGTATTGCCTAGACAAAGCATCAGCAATAACATTCTCCTTTCCCCTTTTGTGTTTAATGACATAAGGAAAAGATTCAATGAATTCAACCCACTTAGCATGCCTTCGGTTTAATTTCCCTTGGCTTTGATTATGCTTTAGTGACTTATGATCAGAATGGATAACAAATTCCTTAGGCCATAAATAATGTTGCCATGTTTCCAAAGTTCGAACTAGCGCATATAACTCCTTATCATAAGTGGAATAGTTCAAACTAGGCCCGCTCAATTTCTCACTAAAATAAGCAACAGGTTTTCCTTCTTGCAACAACACACCTCCCAACCCAATTCCACTAGCATCACATTCGAGTTCAAAGGTTTTATTGAAATCTGGCAGTTGGAGAAGTGGTGCATGTGTCAACTTATCTTTCAACATGTTGAAGGCGTTCTCTTGTGCTTTGCCCCAAGCAAATGGCACTCCCTTCTTAGTGAGCTCGTGCAATGGTGTTGAAATCCTTCACAAAGCGGCGATAGAATCCAGTAAGTCCTAAGAAACTTCGCACCAGTGTGACCGTTGTTGGAATCGGCCAGCTGTGTATTGCTTCAACCTTGGCTTGATCAACTTCAATCCCCTGCGGAGTAATAACATAGCCCAGAAAAGAGACTCGATCCGTGCAAAAGGTGCACTTCTCAAGGTTACGAAATAAACGAGCATCACGTAAAGCATGAAAAACAGCACGCAAATTATTAAGATGTTGTTCTAGAGTTCTGCTATAAATCATAATATCATCAAAGTAGACCACAACAAATTTTCCAATGAAATGGCGCAGAACCACATTCATTAATCTCATGAAAGTGCTAGGTGCATTAGTGAGTCCAAAGGGCATTACTAACCACTCATACAATCCAAATTTTGTTTTAAAAGCTGTTTTCCATTCATCCCCCAATTTCATGCGAATCTGGTGGTATCCGCTACGCAAATCGATCTTAGAGAATACAATAGAGCCGCTCAATTCATCAAGCATATCATCTAACCTAGGAATAGGATGACGATATCTGATTGTAATGTTGTTAATGGCTCTATAATCCACACACATGCGCCATGATCCATCTTTCTTAGGCACTAAAATTACTGGAACAGCACATGGACTAAGAGATTCGCGCAAATACCCTTTGTTAAGCAATTCTTGCACCTGGCGTTGTATCTCTATGGTTCCTTCTGGATTGGTTCTGTATGGCTCACGGTTTGGCAAGGAGGCCCCGGGGATGAGGTCAATTTGATGCTCAATTCCACGGATTGGTGGCAGTCCCGGCGGCACCTCCTTTCGAAAAACATCGATGTTCTCCTACAAAAGATTAATGACAGCAGGAGACAAAGAAGAGGATGTATCTTCAAATGAAAATAAAGCTTCCTTGCAAACCAAAGCATAGCAAATGACGGAGCTACCATTCAACTCATTTAAATCAGATTTGGAAGCAAGTAAACAAGCACCCTTTAGTTTAATTTCATCTTTCCTCTCATGAACAGATTTAGATTTGCCCTCTTTATGTTGTTCAAAGTCCTTTGCTACAATCTGATTTCCACTCTTCGCATGTTTCAGATTTTTTTCTTTGCTGGCTCTAGCAAGTTCATCCCTCAAAATGGCTTCAGGAGACATAGGATGTAATACAATTTTCTTCTCTTTATGCACAAAAGAGTACTGATTAGTTCTACCATGATGCAAGGTGTCTTTATCATACTGCCATGGCCTACCGAACAACATAGAACATGCTTGCATTGGCACAACATCGCAGTCAATATAGTCATGATATGAACCAATGGCGAAGTGCACTCTTACCAGTCGTGTTACATTTATCTTACCGCTGTTATTAAACCATTGGATGTAGTACGATTGTGGATGAGGGCTTGTTTTCAGCTCAAGCTTTTGAACCATCTCAGAACTTGCTAAGTTGTTGCCGCTACCCCCATCAATGATGACACGGCATGAGCGCTCCATGACCACACACTTGGTTTGAAACAAATTATGTCGTTGGTTCTGTTCGGCCTTCCCCATTTGGGCACTCAACACACGCCTCACAACAAGGCTCTCATAATATTCTGCATCTTCAGCACCAATGTGTTCTTCTTCCTTATCATCTCCACTACCTGCATGGTCAGCGGCAAGCATAGCATATGTCTCATTATCCAAATCACTAGCAGAAGAATACTCACCATTATCCCGTACAATCAGCACACGTTTGCTTGGGCAACTTTCCTCACATGCCTAAACCCTTTGCATTGTAGGCACTGAATATCCCTCGTTCTTCCAGTTGATGCAACGGATGAAACACTCTTGGCGGGTGTTGATGTTGACCCCTTTGTTGCCTCAGATGCCCGTGGTATTGATTTTGTTGGAGGTGTGTGTGGCAGGTTGCTAGTTGCACCCTGTGGAGATGCACGGTTTGGAGTAGCAGCTGAGGTACGTGGTTACCATGATGTAGTCCGACCTGCAGAAACATTAGTCCTTTGTGTTCGAATTTTAACGTGTCTTTTTAGATTTATAGACGAACTCTTAGCCGAAGACTTTATCTTTTGCATTTATCACCCTGTCCTTGTCGCCGGGCCGGGGAGCAGGAGGTAGTTGCTGAAGCCCATGGGGCTAGCCAACATCCTTGACCAACAAAAGGCTCAAGGCGGAGTCAAGCTACCGGACATGTCTTTGAACGAGGTCGAGCCCTAACCGCAACATTAAGTCTAGATCTCCGAGCCTGAAAACACTCGAGCTCGGGTTAGGTTTAGGCATTAGGTTGAGTCGGCCGAGCTCGGAAACACTCGAGGGCTCGGGGCTCCCTCTAAGGGCGGTCTCTAATTCAAATCCTACTACGGGGGAATAGTCGGCTTACTGCGATAAGGATCGGCTTACTACGGCCGAAGCTTCCCTGGAGGCGAATTTAGAGACCACGACCCCCGAGCTTGGGAACACTTCAGGCCCGGGGCGCCTCGAGGTTGGCCTCTGGTTGGCTGATGAGGGGGAACAGTCGGCTTACCACGATAAAGATCGACTTACGGCGGCCTCGACTCCCCGAGGCGAATCCAGAGAACGCTACCTGAGGCCAAGGCACTCGGGGTGCAGGAAAACATACATAGATGTAGATAATGAAGGAAAGCATTTAAGAATCTCGAGGTCAGGGACTTCTCGGTGTGACCTCTGGTCCAAACCCTGCTACAGGGGAATAGTCGGCATACCGCGATGAGAGTCAGCTTACAGCGGGCTCGACCCCCTGAAGGTAGACCTTGAGACCGCGACCCGACGTCGTGTCCATCGAGATGCAAAAGAGGTGTCAGTATTGACAGTGAAGAAGAACTTTTTGTCGCGTCCCTCGAGATGCAAAAGAGGTATCGAGCTTGATTTCTGTGGCGCGTGAGCGAAGACCTGGACAACCAACTCTAGGTCCTCAGGATGCAAGGGGACAAAAAGAGCGTTATGAGCACGGATGATAAAACAGACCTACTTACAGTAAACCAACTCTAGGTCGGCTCCCCAGCTCGAAGCACTTTCTGAGGGCGGTCTCGGGTACAAGTTCTGTTACAGGGGAGTAGTCGGCTTACCGCGATGAGAGTCGGCTTACTGCGGATGTGGTCCCTGGAGGCGAACCCCGAGACCGTGTGATGAGGACATCACTACTACGGATATGACCATATTTGGTTGTGCCAACTCCAACACGTCATCCACGGGCCAAGAAAGAGAGATCAAATCCATCACGTTCTGGAATCCAATTCGGCATCCTGGGACAGCACCGACTTCAAATATGAATAACTTTTGTATACGGACTCTGATTTGGGTGAACTTGGTCATGATTGAAAGCTTACAACGAGGTCTTTCCAATGGATCTAATCCCAGCTCCAGATTAATTGTGGATCAGTCGGAATCATCAAAACAATACACTATAATACTGTTTTGGGCTGTTTCGGGCCTTGTAAGCATGTGGGGGCCCAAGCCCAAGTTGTGTGCGCCCCCCTGGCTGCATACAACCCTAGGACATCCCTCCCACGTCCATCCCTCTTATAAACTCAGTAGCAAAGATTCTATTGAAGGTCTCTATACTTTCGTTTGCGGACTGGGCTTCCTTGCACTTTTCTTCATGTCCCGACCCGGGACTCACTCGGGCCGTGGACGGAGAAGTGGTTTTACGTGAAGAAGGGCGAGGGAGGCGGCCTTGCATACAATGGCGCCCTCGTTGACAGCAAGCGCGAGACCCCGGAGCCCAAGGACTCGGCGGCCGACCAGGAGGCCCTCGCTGCCATCCACATCTACGCGACGTGCGGCCTCTCCGGCCAGGCAATGGTCGTTGACTACCTGTAGAGTCGGGTGTCCCTATATGAAAGCGGGTCCACCCGTTCTTTGAGATTCGAGTGAGGGATGACCCCACCCGGGAAGGCATTAGGGTAAATTTTTCCGACTTTAATCTTCCTCGAGCTCGATTGAACTCCTTTCTAACAGCCCCCCTCCATTTTCATTTTCCTGTAGCCTTGGCGGAATCTTGGGTGGCGGCGCGCATGCAGGAGGTGTTGAGGAAGGTGGCACACGCCTATACCCTCGACGACTCCGTCCCCAAGAACGTCTTGAGGCGGAGTGATGAGATAAATTCTCTTGCTCTTTTTTCGAGCTTGGTTTGTGCTCGGGCTTGCTCTGGCCGCATTGGGCCATGTAGGAGAGCCGGGAGCTCCTAGAGACGGTGAGGCGTCTGCTGCCACTGCCCGAACTGGGCGAGGGCAAGAATGTTAGCAAGAGACCCACCCCAGATGCCCCGAGCCACGCTGTCAAGAGGCCCCACGTTGAGTGGGGCGACCGCGTGATGGTAAGTAGAACTCGCTGAGCCCAGGAACGCTCGGCCTCGGTCTTAGCTTCTTTGTCGTTTCCAATTTTTTTTCTTTTTTGACCTTCACTTCATCTCCTTGCAGCAAGAACGGTCAGCAGCTGCCACCGAGCTACCATGTCCGCACCCGACGTCGCGGCGCGTAGGCGCTCAGCAGAGACGCTTCCCTCGCAATGGGGCGAGACGTCAGTCCATGCCCCTCTTCCTGGGAGGCGAAGGATCTCCACCCAGGTACGAGCACGTTTTTGCTTTAGATTCGTAGTGTAGGTCTTCTCCTTTTCCTACTCTTAGCGACCTTCCTCGCTATATACTTTGGGCGCCCGACAGGCAGTAACTTTGATTATTGTCCAGGGCGAGTCTGAGGAGGAGGGTGCGGGGAACTACCTCTTGGTCCCCCGGGTGCGTTCGCAGTAAGTCCGACCTACCACGATGCCTGCAGTGGGCAACGCAGCTGGGGGTCCGACCAGGGGCCCCCTGGGCCGGATGATGGCCCTAAAGGAGCCGTCGCGGGGGCCGGAAGGGACGAGGCCTTGGCCACCGGAGCCGATGCCACCGGGGCCGACGCAGCTGAGCTCGAGCCTCCCCCCCACCGACGAGGCACCTGTGAACGCCAGCGAGCCTGATGGAGCATCAGGTACGCCAGATCTTCTCATTCGTTGTTGCCTTGTCTTTGCATTTTCGTTTCCCTTATGATTTCTATCTTCCCCAGTAGGCTCGGCTCTGCCCGTGTAGTCCCTCATCTCGAACGAGGCAGCCCGGTCGACGCTTGCCTGCGTATGGCCGACCCCACGCCGGGAGGGGCCACCGAGAGGAGCCACCGATTCTTGGCGACGACCGCATGAATCTCGAAAACCGACTTCAATAGCCCTTTTTGAACCCCTTTTTGATGGTCGCAGTGACCCCTTTTATGTTTCTGCAGGGCCTGGACCTGGTTGCAAAGGGGCTCGAGGTCATGCGCGGTCATGCCAACCAGTTTCGGGTGCTCTACGGCTTGGTTGAAGACCGTGATGACTACGTCCTCAGCCTCGAGAAGGACGCGGCGTGCATGCAATAGGAGGTTCAGCCATTGAAGGCGAACAACCTTCGAGCTCTCGAAGGCCGTCGAGGTCGAGCAGAAGAAGTCGGCTGATGCTCTCGCGAACGTCCGCGAGAATGCCAAGAAGACACAAGAGGCCAGCCGCTCGGCGGCCGTGGAAATCATCGAGGTCGCCTGCGCGGAGGTGGAGACGCTCCGCAAACAAGTTGGGAAGCTTTCCGCTGCTCCTGCGAGGGCCCCTGCCGAGCTCGAGCCGAAGTTGACCGAGCTTGAGGAGAAGCTACGGCGAGCGACCTGGATGGGGAGGAGCTCTCTAGCCCAGCTTCAAGAGGAGGGAAGTTGCGTCGCCAACGCCGAAGCCGAGACGCTGACCTTGAGGGCGAGAGTCGCCGCCACTACAAGAAACCGTGTAAAATTCGTGGGCCAAAACAAAACCCACGAATTTATATATTTAAATTCGTCGGTTTATAAAAAACCCACGTATTTAATTAAATTCGTGGGCCAAAAAAACAACCACAAATTTATTTTTTAAATTCATCGGTTAGTGCAAATACCCACGAATTTAAATAAATTCGTGTGCAAAAAACACCCACAAATTTATTTACAAATTTAAAAGCCCGTCGAGCTTCTCTCTCTCTCTCTCTCTCTCCTCTCCCGCCTTGCGACATTGCCGGATGTCGCCCGCTCGTCGCCGCCGCCGCCGCCGCCACGCACCGCCCGCCCGCTTGCCGCGACATTGCCCGACCGCCGCCCGCCCGCCGCCGCCGCCGCCGCCTCGCCCAAATTAACGCGCCGCGGCGCCCGCCCGCCCCGCCGCCGCCGCCCACCCCGCTGGCCGCGCTCGCGAGCCCCCACCCCGCCCGCCAGCGCGCCACCGCCCGCCATCGTCGGCGCCACCCCGCCGTCGCTGGCGCCACACCGCCCTCCCCGGACCCTCCGCGACGCCCCCACCGACGTTGGAGAAGGTATATTTCTTCTCATTTTATATTCGTTTGTAGTTATTTCATCTCATTTTATATTCGTTGCATATGGTATATATATTTTTATTTTCTCGCTGTCGTTGTATATAACGTTAGAGTTTAGGGTTTGTGTCGAACAGTAGAGTCTAGGCGCATCTCACATTTTCTTGTGAGGTGGGTGGTTCCGGAATTGTCCAACGTATTTTGGATAGCCCGAGAATGTTGGTTGTTGCATGGGGCCTGTGACGTGCGAGCGATCCGAACGTGATTTCGGCCGCATAACCCTGTTGTTCTCCGACGCACCAGCATCAGGCGTGCATTTGGAGAACAGCGGGGTTATGCCGCTGAAATTTCGTTTGGTTCGTAGCGCACGTCACAGGTCGCATGCAATGGCCTCCATTCTTGGGTGGGTTTAGAACACATTTTTCCTAATAGGGTTGTATTTGTCACCTAAGCCATGGTCGTACGTTGACATCGTTTCATTTGTTTTTGCTTTGAGAATGGGTGATGATCGAAGGGCGATGTATGACGGATGGAGGAGTGATGGGGGGCACTCAAGGGAATGGGGGTAGATCATGGATGCTTTATTGAAGCAAGCATTCGCTGGAGGAGCTGAATATGTGTATTGCCCGTGTACCCTCTGCGAGAATAACAGCTACTACTACAAGGATATAGTGCAGTATCACATTTGCAAAAACGGGTTCATACCTAACTATTTGGTGTGGCACCGTCATGGAGAGGTCGCAGGGCAGGCCATTGAGTCGGACCATGGGGAGGATCACGACCGGATGGAAGAGATGCTGGATGATCTTGGCGGGGGATCGACTTAACTCCGCGAGTGGTCACAAAGGAGGAGGTTAAGGAATTCTATAGGCTACTTGACGCCTCAGATGAGAAGCTGCATGACTTGACCAATGTGACCGTCCTGCAGGCGGTTACACGGCTTATATCGATGAAGTCAAAGTTCAACTTTTCGAACAAATGCTTCAACGCTTTGCTTGAACTTATGAATGATGTCCTTCCGCCTAACCACAAGATGCCAAAGAATGCGCACCAATCGAAAAAGTTGATGGCCGGCCTCGGGATGAATTACCAGAAGATTGATGTGTGCGAGAATAATTGCATGTTGTTCTGGAAGGATCATGATAAGGATACTCATTGATGCATTGCAGTAAGTGTAGATTCATTGAGGTGGTAGATGAGGAAGGGGTATCAGTGACTACAAAGGTCGCGACTAAACAGCTTTTCTGTACATGCCGATCACGGATAGGCTTAAACGGTCAGTACATGTCAAAAGAAACAATAAACATATGCGGTGGCACAAAGAAGGTAAACGTGAGGACCAAGACCCGGATATGATGGTGCATCCGTCTGATGGCGAGGCATGGCAGGCATTGGACCGATTCGATCCTGCATTTGCAAGCGACCCTAGGAGTGTCCGTCTTGGTTTGTCCACGAACGGTTTCACACCTTTCAGCACAAGCTCTAGCCCCTACTCTTGTTGGCCGGTCTTCATCATGCCATACAATCTTCCACCTGAGATTTGCTTGAAAGAGGGGTTCATATTCCTTGCTCTTGTCATTCCAGGTCCTAAGCATCCAGGGAAGGATCTCAATGTGTTCATGCGGCCCTTAATTGATGAGTCAAAAAGTTGTGGCGAGGAAAAGGCATACGATGTTGTTGGTGGTTGAGAATTTACCTTACGAGCCGCATACCGTGGTCATCCATGATTTGTTGGCATATGGCATTTGGGCGGTACTGGTGTGTTCATGGTCGCCTGTGTTGTCCAATTTGTATGGCTGACTCTGATGCATTCAGGCTCACGCACGGTAAAAAGATCACATTCTTCGATTGCCATTGACGATGGCTTCCAGCGAGGCACCCTTTTAGGAACGACACCAAAGCATTTCGAAAAGGAAAGAAAGTTTAAAAAGGGCCGCCGAAGCGACTCACAGGAGAGGAGATAGCTGAATGGCATAGTCGGCTTCTACGATCTACGGAAATGGGTTTCACTGGTTATGGAAAAGAGCACAATTGGACTCATATTTCTTTTCTTTGGGAGCTGCCTTACGCGAAAGCTGTGATTCTGCCGCATAACATAGATTTGATGCACCAAGAGCGCAATGTGGCAGAAGGCATCATAAGCATGGTGTTTGATGTAACCGACAAAACAAAGGATAACATGAGTGCTAGGAAAGACATGGGTGATCATTGTGCTAGGCCGTGGCTCGAGGTTAAAGTTGGTTTAAATGGAAATGAGAGCCGGCCACGAGCTCCATACTGTGTGAAGCCAGAAGACCGTAAACAGATTTTGAGGTGGTTGAAAACTCTAAAGTTTCCTGATCGCTATGCATCTAACATCAAACGGGTTGTGAATGTCAGCA
Source organism: Otatea glauca (assembly GCA_036346275.1). Lineage (NCBI taxonomy): Eukaryota > Viridiplantae > Streptophyta > Magnoliopsida > Poales > Poaceae > Otatea > Otatea glauca. Next base: position 25,275,327 of record CM070719.1, on the reverse strand, counting down.
CCGGTAAGCTAAACGGGCTAAAGAGTTATGATTACCATATTATCATGGAAAGACTTGTTCCAGTAATGTTTCGTGGCTATTTTGATAATGAGTTTGGAGGATGTTAGCCGAGCTCAGTTACTTCTATAGGCAGATATGCGCTAAGGAAATCTCGAAGACATTAATGCAGAAGTTAGAGAAGGGAATTACATTTTTTTGTATGTTAGTTGGAGAAAACTTTCCCACCTGGTTTTATGAATGTGATGCAACATCTGCTGGTGCATCTACCTTGGGAAGCGAAGGTTGGAGGTCCTGCGTAGTTCAGATGGATGCATAGTCAGGAAAGGGAGTTGAAAAAGCTTAGAGCTATAGTGCGCAACAAGGTAAGGTAGAGGGGTGTATCGCAGAGGCTTATGCAAGTAAAGAGATCACAAACTTCTCAACAAAGCATTTCGCACTCAAGCACAACGTGAATGCCCCTACGAATCGGTACCGTGCCGCGGAAGAAGAACCGTTGTGCGAACTTAAGCTTTTTCAATGCAAGGGTCAACCTATTGGGTCGTACACTGCACACCATGTTAAGTATGAGGAGTGGAACCTGGCCATGCTTTACATGTTCACTAACATGGTAGAAGTTAAAAAATTTTTTGAGTAAGTGACTTTCTGAATTATGTTTTCAACATTTCAGTGTAGTGTCCTTTTTAACCCGAGAATAAATGACGCAGAGTGTTTGACAAAGAAAATTGGAAGTCAACTCGATAATCCACAACTAAGCAATTGGATAACCTACGTCGTGATGGGTTGAAAGGCGGCCTAAGCTTCGTGTAATTGTTCCGTCAGCATGTAACTTGACTATTTATTCATTTTTCTAAAATGAATTGTTGTAGTAACTTAATATTAGACTAATAGTGATGCATATTGCTATATAGTGTATGCGTGATGCCTCCGTCCCTGAGGATCTCCGACAACTCTCACATGGTGATGTGACAGCAAGGAGCTATAGTCGCTATGATATGAACGGGTTGCATTTTCGAACGGTGAAATTAGAAGCTAGCCGTCCATTTGCGGCTACTTCAAACAGCGGAGTAGTCACAACGTCATCCGATTCCAGCGGTGATATATTAGACTACTACGGTATTGTACAAAACATAATTGAGTATACCTTTGGGGGTGCCAAAGAACTGAAGGTTGTGTTTTTTGATTCCCATTGGTTCAATCCACACAACGGCACACGTGTCGATGACTTTGGGATGGTAGAGGTGAAGCACAGTTCGCGGCTTCAGGGCCACATCAATAACATTGTGCTTGCACATCAGGTTGAGCAGGTGTACTACCTGAGCTATCCTCACCCTAGCTTGAAGGATTGGTGGGTTGTATTTAAAGTTTACCCTGAAGTATATCCTCCTGGGGATGTTTCGTATGTGGCAAGCAACGTAGCGGATGATGTGGGTGATGTATATCAAGAAGAAGCTATGGGGGATTCTTTCCTTGTCTCCGACGGGACAGGACTTGATCAATTACCTACCGATGCCACGGACGTAATAACAGATGAACCAGGCCCTTCACGGAAATGCCCTCAAAAGTCAGTAAGGATTGCACGTCTTCAAGCACGTCTCAATGAAAAACGAGTCGCAAAAGTAGATTTCGACGCAGACAACTTTTGATATGTATATTTTGTAAGATTATTGTTGCCTCGTTCATTTTTACAAGTCATTGTTGTCTCCTTCATTTTTTACAAGTTATTGTTGTCTCATTCATTTTTGCAAGTCATTGAAAATTATTTGAAAACCTGTATACTAACTCTTGTCAAATTTGAACATATGAGTATGTTAAGGCATCAGGTTGACAAGCTTAAAGGCAGGTTCAGCGGGTCGTCCTCCGGAAGGTCGAGGAGCAGGGGGTTCTGATGCTCAGGACTCGACGGCCGGTAGCGCCATATTTGCTAGGGCTGCGAAGATTAGACAGCGACAGGAGCAGCTCCAGGGGTGCTTCGATGAGCAGGCACGAGACCAGGCGCGGGAGCAGCCACAGGAGGATGAGGGACATGTAGGGGTTGAGGAGGAGGGGCAGGTGCGATGCGAGGTGGACGACGAGGAAGTCGTTGGGGGTGGTGGCGGTGGGACGACATATACAGACGCAGACGCCGAGGCCGAGGCAGTGGCAGCTGTAGAGTTGGCGGCGACCTTAGAGCCAGTTGAAGAGGGCGGGTCTTCTTCGGGTACCATCAGGTATATGCGTAGTATTGGATTATCATTTAATGTCCATATTTACATTGTAATGTCTATGAACGAATGATTTGCATTTTAGGTTTGGTAAAACCATCTCAGTTCGTCCGAGATGCAACCCGACCGATAGGAGGTTGATAGAGCTACATGGGAGCAGGTAACAGTTATATCTTTCATGTCTTTTCTTTTAGCATGAGCTAAGTGACAACTTATTGTTTTGATGCATCTTTGTCTTGTATTTTGTTGTAGGCACTGGAAAGAGCCGGGTTGGACTGGGACGGGCCACATTACAAAGGTTAACGCCATGCTGGGAGCCCTTGGCCGCTACTACTACCCTGGCATGGTTGAGTCAGGCGGGGATAGATTCGCAGCCCACAACTGGAAGCACTGGGCGTTGAAGGAGAACGTGGAAGGAGGCGAAGACAACCAAACATGTCAGGGCGCAGTGTGGGCTGGCTTCTGGGTGAGTTTGCGTTATGTATTTACTCTATTTGAGTATTGCTTTAAATGTAAATACAATTTGACAATGTGTGATTATATGCAGGAGAGGTTCCGGCTTGAGAACGAAGACGATTATAACGCTTTGAAGAAGGCCAAAAGCGTCTTCAACAGGGCGGCACAAAAGGTTGTCTGAGATTCGCTCAAAGAATGCACGGATTCAATCTGTCATCAATTTTTACAAGAGGGTGAAGAAGGTGAACATGAGAAAAGGACCAGAGGCGAGGAGGATACACCTGACAGAACAAGAGTATCTGCAGAGCTCAGTCGGTTGGATAATGAAGGACATGGAGGCTTGGAGGTGGATGTGCCGGTACTGGGGGTCGGAGGATTTTCAAGAAAAATCCAATAGAAAACGAGCGAACAGAAGAAGTAGATTGGGGAAGCACAAGTACGACGCAGACGGACACATTGGCCTAGAGCAACGTATGGTAAGTATCGATATTATAATTGTTATTGAATTTATCACTATGTTTCTAACTTTGCACCATAGGAGGCTGAAAGTGGGAGTACTCCCACTTTTGTGGAAGTTTACATCAAGGGGCACCAAGGTGAGGATCCACAGAACCCGAATGTTTTGTGCGACGACGGGGCTAGTGAAAGGATGGTAAGTATAAATGACACAATATGTTTTGTGCAAATTTATATCCGGGAGCACCAAAATGCTGTTTTGCAGGCGTCATATGCAGAACAAATGACACAACGTCATGGACCGAAGTTTGATTGGAGGGTCGCGCCGGTCGATGTGGAAGCGTTGTACCACGCTGGAGGGGGCCTAAAGCATGGGAGGTTCGTTAATAAAACTGATTTTAATTGTTTTCGCTCTACTAAGGTAAAAAATGTTGCATGGTCACATTTCAGTATATATCATTTGTAGGTGGGCTATGGGGGATGGAGTTGTGGACTGCGATCGTCTTCCACGAGGCTCGGTTTCCTCATAGGGAGTGCTCGCCATCGAGGTCCGCATGGGAAGCACAAGCGCACGAGGAGGCTCGTGAAGCGCGAGAGGAGGCTCGTCAAGCGCGAGAAGAGTCTCGTCAAGCTCGAGAGGAAGCTCGCAGAAGCCGAGAAGATTCATAATACATGAAAATGTATCTGCAGGTACAATCTCAACTTTGAACAAATCGCTCAATTGTACATTTGTGATTAAAATCTAACAAACAATCTATATGCAGCAACTGTCACAATCTCTTGGACCTAACGTGCCAGTGTTTCGCCCTCCTGTTATACCGCAGGTAAAGATACTTGAGTTCATTACTCTCTAATTCACTTAGCTCAGAAATCACGCTTCTCACAAACTTGACTATTATGTTATAGGGCTCCCAACCACCTCCCTTCTACATGTTTTCTCCGCACATGCAGCCACCACCACAAGGAGAAGCATCACAGGGTGCTCAGCCTTCCCCGGCATCCTTCATAAACCCTACTGGAATGCAGTCACCACCTCTAGGAGATGCACCTCAGGTCATATGAAATTCTGATGCATTCTTTATTTTTAAAAAAACTCTATTCTGTATACTTTATATCACAAACTATGATCCACAGAGCTCCACACCTCCTCGTCCTTTCTACATGTTCACTCCACAGATGCAACCACCTTCTGTAGGAGAGGTACCACAGGTAAAGACGGATCGATTCAATTCGTTATTCAAAATTTTAATAAATGATTTATATGTGGTATAATGTACCTGTCTATGCCTTACAGGGCTCCAGCCTCCAAACCTATTCTACATGTACCCACCACCTATGCCAGGCCAAGGAATGCCTATGTAATTCAACCCGTGGGCCCTGCAGCTACCTCAGACGACACCACAGGTATGGATGTCGAAAACATTCTAAGTTTGCGAAACGAGCTAAGTTTGTCAATTGTGAGCCAAACCAAGTCCCAAACCAAGTCAAATTGATCAAATTGAGCTACCTTCACAAAACTTAGTCAATTATATGACATTTAGGCAAATAAAGGTTAATTCTGTCAAAGTTGAGCCAGACTTAGTCAACTTGAGCAACTTTAGCTATACATGCAAAACTTAGTCGATTTTAGGACATTTAGGCAACTCTTTCTTAAACCTTGCACAAATCATCTCAATGTTCATACTTGAAAAGGTTTACTTATGTGCTTATGAAAGTTTATTGCTGTGCTCTTGTAGATATGTGATGGTTTACCAAATTATTAACCCATTACGTGCTATTTGATTTTTTCTTTCTGTCAATAACTTTTTGATTTGGAACTTTATATTATCTAACTTGTTGGAATTGAAAGGTTATCTTAAGACAACTTGTTGAATTGTAAACTTATGTTTTAAATGCTTTATGTGGCATCCTTGTAGAATGTGTTGTTTGCCCATGTACAATCTGATTGTTTATCCTTGTGGAATGCTTTATATTTGTACATTGTATACTGAATTCTTAAAATGACTACCTAAACTCTTAATTGCTTCTTCGAACTATTTTCACTGTTTGTTATCTTTTGAATACTTAGTGATGCAATTAGGGTCTTTGGAAGTTGAATTAAATAATTTTATTTGTAATCTTGGCCTTGAACTAGATGGTTAACTTCTGTTAATACTAGAGAGTATTACTTTGATGCTTCATTGACTATGAGATTGATGTTCATATGATTATCACAGCATATCTTGACTAGCTCGTAGTTGTAGTTCTTATATATAGTATCTATTCTTGTTTAGCTTGACCTGTCATATTGGTATTCTCATATTGTGTCTTGGTCGAATAGTACTATTCTGAACTTGTTTCATGTGAATCACCATAATTTAGGAAAGGAAAGAGTTAAATGCCTTATTTGCTGAACACTTGCTAAACTTACTCGATTCTAGCATATTTAGCAAAACCGACGATATGTTACTTGTAACACAACCTAAGTTAATCTTGAACTTGCGTGTTTCGGTCACACCTCCAAAGCAAGTACTAACGACGACATCATAGAAGATGATGTAAACCCGCTATGTGAAATCCCGATCTTTCGATGAGAGGCGTGGGATAACTCGATTGGTAGAGGAGACGACGCTCACGGCCCGACTACAGCCTTCCAAGGACGCCGCGCCTTAGCAACCGATACACCACCTCCTATGGTCGCCGCGATCTTGTGGAGCGCGACACCCGCCACTAGGGCACTCGTCCTGCAAGCAATCGAAGAACTAGCAAGAACAAGTAGAACAAGTACTGAATTACTAGATGTAAAAGAAGGTTTCAAACTTAATCTCCAATAAGGTGGGGTTCAAGACAAGAAGACGGGCGGCTAATCCAAAGACGCTGCTTACAAGCAAGTAGCGAGCTAAACTTGATCTAAACAAAACCCAAGTGTTCTGGTGGCGGCTAAGGGGTATATAAACGTGGAAGGGTCGACCACAAGGGTGCTGGGGTCGAGCTCCAACCCTAGGACGCGTCCCTAATGGACCCAACTTGATACACGGCCCATTGGGACAAAATATGGTGGCGCAAAGACTCGAATGAAAAACCTCTCGGTAGTAATTTGACGATTGCGGCCGCCTCGGAACAGATATGGACATGAGTCCAGATCCATATGAAAATAGACTTCATCGAAATCATCAAGTACTTGAACGCCTAACTGAGTCCATATGCGACCGTGGCGTCCGTCACAAGTTGGTGCTGTGCTGCCGTCCGAATCCAGCCTGCGCGAATCCGTTTCCCTTTCGGTCCTCTCCTTGGTTCCTAAGCAAAATAAGAGTGCAAACGTCTCCACGGTCTAAACATGATGGACATGAACTCAAGAGTGAACTCACCTGATGATTAAGTTGACGAGCACGAGCACGAGTAATAGGACCAGTAACAAGTGGTACTTGTGTAGGCGTGGATGTATCTTGTGTAGGCATGGATGTATCGTTGGTATTGATGTCCTCATCAGAAGACATATTCAACAGCGCCGACGGTGGTGGTAGTAGCGCCCACAACTCCAACAACCCCGAGGCATGAATTCCATTGTGAGCTCGATTGGTGTATTACTGTTGTACTTTATGACTTGTTGTGATGGATAGATTGTGATCGACTTATTGTGATGGACTTATTGTAATGGAATGTGGATTATATCTATTGCGGTTGTAATGTGTTGTACGTCATTGTGTACGTAGTTTACAAATTGTCGTTGGATGTGTGATTGATTATCTAAGGATCTGCTAGAATGTCTCCTTCTGGTTTGAGAGATTGATATATATATATATTATAACTACAAATGTTTTCTTATCTACTGAGTGGATGTCCTATTTACTAGAGAGGTCATGCCTAAATTTTGTACATTTCGGTGACTTAGTTTTAAACCGGTTTTAAAGAGTTAAAAGGTTGGTTTCAATCTTTTAGTAGAGGTAATAGGTTTGGTGTCTCGTTTGTTAATTCTTCATTCGCTTGAACTTCATTGTGGAGTTTGATGACCTTGGTGAGCTAGCTGCCCCCTCCCTTCCTTCCTCTTGCTCAAATTTAGGAACATTAGTTGCAATTTAGTCGATGTGCAGTGGATGGACAGATGCTTCTGTAGGAAATTTAGTTCATTCTTTTAGTATATATCAATCTGAGTAATCTGTTGCAATAGTGATAATTTAAGTTGAAATGCATAAATCTGGATTGATGATGTTGCCATATGAGTTGCATATATATATTTGTGATCTAGTCATTTGTATTTTTGTTTATTGCAAATATATGTTCAGTCATTTTCTACATTCAGAGTTATTTTTGTCATTTTCTTGCTTTTGTCATTTCCGACTTCTAGGCAAATGATGATATTGGGTTTTGATATGTGACTTGTTCTGAATGAATGACAGAAACACATTCATCTTCAAATGACAGAACAAGTCATGTCAATGTAGTTTCCCGTTTCCAGAGTTGGATCCAGCTGCTGAATGCCATTGCATTCGATTGATACTTTTGCATACAGCTCTGGAAATGGAACTGCTGCCAATGGTATATATTGCCATAAAGAATCTGATGCTAACTACTTTTCTTTTTGCTTTTAATTTGTTCTTTTGTGTTAGTGTTTCTGATCAGATTTGAACAAAATAGATGATCCTTCTTATTCTTCGCTTACCAATTTTTAGTTCCAATTTTCTTTTTGCCTTTTCTTTTGTCCTTTAGTTGTTATATGTATTCAGTGCGATGCATATGGATATATATATATATATATACATTTGTGTATAAATAACTGATAAATTCTTGAGCCATTAAAAACCCACGAATTTATCTGGGCGCTCCAGATAAATTCGTCGGTTCCTTGAGCCCACGAATTTAACAGATTAAATTCGTGGGTTTATTAAGCCCACGAATTTAACAGATTAACTCCGTGGGCTATATAGCCCACGAATTTAACAGATTAAATTCGTGGGCTACGTTGGCCCACAAATTTAATCTGTTAAATTCGTGGGTTTCCCGGGTGCACGAATTTAACTCAGATTCCCAATTAAATTCGTGGGCTTGGCAGCAACCCACGAACTTAACTTAAATTCATGGGTACCCACAAATTTAATTGATTAATTTCGTCGAGTTAAATTCGTGGACTAAATTCGACAGTATGCCCACGAATTTAACTTAAATTCCTGGGTTGTGGCCTAAATTCGTTGGTTTCTGGCCCACGAATTTTTCCCTGTTTCTTGTAGTGCGCACTCGAGCAGGAGAAGCTCGCTCGCGAGATGGCTGACCTGTAGATAGGTCAGTAGGTAGGAAAAGGGGCGAGGACAACTCGGCCCCTCTTATAAAATGTTAGCTATGTAATCTGATAGAAATATAGGTCCCGACCTTTCGATGAGATGGAATATGATGAGGACATTACTATGTCGGATACACCCATGACCTCACCTCCACAACCTCCTATGCAAGGTCCTATTACAAGGGCACGCGCGTGGCAGCTAAATCAACAGGTGAACTCGTTTCTCGGGTGGCATAATTATATTTTAGAGGATAGACCACTTCGTAATAATGTGCTTGTGCTTAGTAATCATGGCTTAGAGCTGCAAGGACGTCATTCCTCATCACTACAAGCTAGAGTACAAGGTATTCCTAGGAAGGAAGCCAAAACGTCCACCCAGGAGCAGTCCACCTTCTCCTTTGATTGTGCCAACTCCAACACGTCATCCACGGGCCAAGAAGAGAGATCAAATCCATGATGTTCTGGATCCAATTCGGTCTCCTGGGACAACACCGACTCCAAATATGAATAACTTTTGTATACGGACTCACCACGACACTTGTCCGAGCAAGGGGCGGCCAGAACGAAATCCATGTATCTCGAGGTCGGGGAACTCGTGGGTGTGGTCGCCAGAACGAGCCCTGCCATGGAGGGAAGCCGTGCTGCGATAAGAATCGGCTTACTACTGGCTTGACCCTCCCAAGGTGAACCCTGGGACCACGACCCGGAGTCACGTTGCTCGAGATACAAAGAGACATAAAGGACGGCACGAGCATAGACGATAAAGTAGAACTAATTTACCGCAAAAATAACCATGCGTTCAGAATCCGTCCAAGTCGGTGTTAAATATACCTCTTGACGGATCACAATTGGAATTGTAGACCCTATGCCTAGGAAAAAAACACACAGAACAAAACTAAAGTTCCAAACACCGCGAATGGACTTCATATGCACCCTAGCTCATTTCGCCATGCGTTCTGAACTATAGACCCTATGCCTACGAAAAAAGTCACATAATAAAATTGAGTTCCAAAAACCCCGAATGGACTTAATGTGCGCCCAGGTCATTTCAGAATGAGTTTCAAATTCGTCCGAGACAGAATTAAATAATCCTCACGACGAGTCACAATTGGCACTTTAGACTCCATGCGTACGAAAAAAGTCACATACTAAAACTTATTGCGAAATACCTCGAATGGACTTCATATGTGCTCGAGCTCATTTCACCAAGCGTTCCGAATCCGTCCGATTGGGTGTTAAATATACGACTCGATGGGTCTCGATTAGAACTATAAACCCTATGCCTACGAAAAAAGTCACATAATGAAACTGAGTGCCAAACACCCCAAATGGACTTCATGTGTGCCCTAGCTCACCTCGGCATGAGTTTCGAATCCTTCCGAGTCGGTGTTAAAATACGTCACGACGAGTCCCAATTGAACTATAGACCCCATGCATTCCGAAAAAGTCACATAATGAAACTAAGTGCCAAACACACCGAATGGACATCACATCCAGCCTAGCTCATTTCGCAAAGTGTTTCGAATCCGTCTGAGTCGATGTTAAATGTTCCTCACAACGGGTCCCAATTTGCACTATAGACTCCATGCGTACGAAAAAACACACATAATGAAACAAAGTGTGAAACACCCCAAATGGACTTTATATGCATTCTAGCTCATTTTGCCATGCGTTCCGAATCCGTCCAAGTCGGTGTTAAATATACCTCTCGACGGTTCACAATTGGAATTGTAGACCCTATGCCTAGGAAAAAAACACACATAACAAAACTAAAGTGTCAAACAACGCGTAAGGACTTCATATGCACTCTAGCTCATTTCGCCATGCGTTCTGAATCCGTCCGAGTTAGTGTTAAATATACCTTTTAACGGGTCTTATCGACGATCGGGACCGCCAACCGCAAAGAGGGAGGAAGGATCGTGTAAAGGGGGTGAGGCCCCAAGTCGTGCTCGTCCGTGAAACAGGGAGCGTCGGCAGACACACAGCTCGAGGAAGAAGGGCAAATGAACGGGGGAAACACGGGGTTTATATTGGTTCGAGCCCCCTAAGACGGGTAATAGCTCTACTCCAGTCTTGCCCGTAGGAGAAAGATGACTAATAGGCTCCTCTGGGGAGGATGAGCAGGGAGCTCGACCTCGGGGCCACTCGGAAGTGGTGGCCGAGGGCGAGCTCGGTGAGGTGGTCTGACGTATGAGTGTGTCTTGGTGTTGCGTCCTTGTGTCTGCGCTCTCTTTTCGGTCTGTCTTGTTCTTTTGATCGGGGTAGTCCTGGTGCTTTTATAGACCCCTGGGCGTTCATCTCGAGTGCTGACGTCGGGCGATGTCTGCGAGTTTGACGGGAGCAGTTGACCCTAGTTCCCACGTAGGGGATTTAGACAGGAGCTGCTGGGCCCTAGTTCCCATGCAGGGGATTTAGACAGGAGCCGCGGGGCCCTAATTCCCACTTAGGGGAGAGAGGTCACGCCAGAAAAGGGGATACTATGCTGGAGACCGGGTTGAATGCGCCGAGGTCGAGGAGGCGTGTGGGGCCATCATGAGCTCGAGGACAGCCTTGCCCGAGCTCGGGAACCGTTCCCCGAGCTCGGGGGTACCTCCGCCCGAGCTCGGGAACAGTCCTTCGAGCTCGGGGAAAACGTTCTAAAGCCCCTGGGGGGCCTGGACACTTGTCAGGATGACCGATTCCCGACAACCAGCCCCCGAGACTCAAGAAACGGTCTGAGACTCTAGGCGTTCTTGAGTCTGAAGTCTTTTAAGGAGGGATCGTCACCTTGGTCGAGCTCGGGAATTCCCGAGCTCCTTTCGGGATCCGGGGGAAGCCTCTTCTGTCGGTGTCTTCGTCGTGGTCGTTCTTGGAGATACTCGAGCTTGAGCGCTTCGTCCTTGAGCGGGCTTGATGGCGTTCGAGTCGTTCGGACTTCTCTGCTGCTCGGGCCACGCGGAGCTAGTGGGCATTGAAGAGGCACGCCCGTACAAGGGTTTTGAAAGGCCACGATGACTCGGTTACCGCCCATTGGCTGCGGGCGGGTCTTTTGAGGTGACAATAATGTCGGCAGTCGAGGCGTCTTTAAAACCGGGACCCGGCATCCTCTGGAGCCTTTCTTCCCCATTGCCCACATTCTCTGCTCTTTGCTTCCTGCTCTTTTGTGCTGTCGCGTCTGCCTTCCTCCTCCGATTCTCTCCTCTTGACTCCATGGCGAAGTTCGGGAAGAGCACCCTCACTGCGGACCGGATGAAGGACATGGAGACCTTGGGGCTGCTGGACCCGTTCACCTGGCAACTCCCAGCCGGGGACAACGTGCCGCAGCCTCGAGATGACGAGGTCGTGAGCACAGAGCAGTACATGCTCTCCGGGCTGTGGACCCCAGAGAGCGACTTCTTGGCTGCGGTCCTTGCGTAGTGCGAGATCGAGCTCGTGAACCTGGTACCCAACTCTCTTCTCCACCTCTCCATCTTTGCTCATCTTTGTGAGGGGTTTCTGGGCATCCTTCCTACCCCTTCCTTGTTCTTTCGCTTCTATTCCTTGTCCCGCACCGCGAAGGACCCCGTCGTCGGGTGCCTCCATTTTCGGTGCAGCGGCAGACTCCTTTCTCCTTTCTCGGATCCCTACCGGGACTCGCTCGGGCCGTTGTCGGAGAAATGGTTCTATTTGAAGAAGGGCGAGGGCAGCGACCTCGCCTACAACGGCCCCGCAGTCGACGGCAAGCGGGAGACCACGGAGCCCGAGGATTCGACAATCGACCAGGCAGTGGTCGCCTTCATCCACATCTGCGCAACGCGCGGGCTAAAGGGGCAGGCAGTCGTTTATGACTACTGCGCGAATCGGTGTTCCTCTCCTAAGAGGTCGCACCTTCTTCGAGATCACCGGGAGGCACGACTTCACCTGGGAAGGTCCCGAAGGTAAGCATTGTGTAGCCTCGAGCTTCCGTGGCCCCGATTGAAGCTTTCTTGTTCTCAACGGTTTCTTTTGGCCTCCCACAGCACCGAAGGCGGCTTGGATGGCCTCGAGGATGCAAGAGATCTTCGGGAAGGCCGCCACCACTTACGACCTCGATGGAGACGTCCCCAAGAACATCTTGGGGCGGAGCAGCGAGGTAACGTCTCTTGCTTTGACCTTTGGCCCCGAGGGCTCGGACTCTGGCGCTAATCGTGATGAGCTTGTGCAGGAGACCAAGGAGCTCTGGGACACGGCCAAGCAAATGCTGCCGCTCCCTGGACTGAGCAAGGGCAAGAAGGGGAGCAAGAGGCTGGCCCCAGATGCCCCGAAGCCTATCGCCAAGAAGCCCCACGTCGAGTTGAGCGATCGGGCCGTGGTAAGCTGAACGCCCCGAGCTCAGGGACACTCGAACCCGAGGTCGCTTCTTTGATGTTTGACCTTTTCCTTTTACTGGTCTTTGCTTTTCTGCCAACAGCGAGAGGCGGCAACCGCCGCGTGAGCCTCGGATACGCAGTCGGAGCAACGACCACAGCACTAAGCACCCGGGGAAGGAGTCTTCTCGTGGCCGCCGCAGGGACGTCGCGCCAGGTGCGGTCTTCTTTCGCTTTCCGTCGTTCCGCTCTGTCGTGGCGTTCAAGTGGACGAGGGGCACCGACCTTTCCTGTGGTCTAGGGCGAGCCCGAGGAGGAGGAGGACAAGGATGACTTCTACCTCATGCCGCGGTCCCGGGCGCGGCGAGTCCTACTCGCCACAGCATCCGAGGAGGACGACACGGTCGAGGGCGGCGCGGCCGAAGGTGATGCGAGGTTGTGTCCCGATCTTTCGATGAGAACGATAACTATCGATTTGTGGAACCGACTTTGACGATCCGACTACAACGTACGACGACGATGCGCCTTAGCAATCGCTAAACCAACTCCGGAGTGTTATTGATCTTGCCGTGGGCACGATCAACCTGAACACGAGGTTCAATTCCTGCAAGCAACCGAAGAACAAGCAAGAACAATGGTAAAAGCAATCTGAAATTGCTAATAAGAATTGAAGGCCAAAATAAGGTGGGGTTCTGTTGAAGGTCTTGACAAGGTGGCTGTCCAGCACAACTCGAAGACGCAAAGTTTGCACATGGCTAAACTAATCAAACAAAACCCAAAACCCTAGATGGGGTTGCGGCTGGTTATTTATGAGATAACAAGAGGAGGTGGTCATTCAAAACCCTAGGAAACCAAATACAATTCGATTACAAGGCCCAAGGCCCACTCTGACTCGGACTAGAAAAGTGACGTAACTTGTTTTGCAGTTTCCGGACAGCTCAGAAGGAATTTGAAGGTGAGACTGGATCCATTGGAAAGAGGGCGACGAAAGCTTTCAATCAAGTACTCATGTGCCCCGAACACCCTTCTGGATCAAAAGTTATGGCTGTTTTAATTTGGTGCTGTCTCAGGAGGCCGAATTGGATTCCAGAACGTGATGGATTTGATCTCTCTCTCTTCTTGGCCTGTGGATGATGTGTTGGAGTAGGCACAACCAAATGTGGTCATATCCGTAGTAGTGATGTCCTCATCATCCTCCCTTTCTTGAATTTGAGTCGTCCTCGACTCATGCTCAGCTTTTAGCTTGACCTCAACAAAAAGTATTCTCATGTTCAAATCATCCTCCACAAAGCTCAATATTTCTTTTCAGCATATAAAGGCATGTTGAAAGCTTGCACTCTTGGGCGCCTCCCCCTGTGAAGGAAAGCCATCCTAGTAGATGTAGATGATACAGAGGATGCCGTGAAGTGTCGCCAAATTGATATAGCGTTGATCATATCCAGGACGAGCATGGTCTCATCATTCTCCCTTTCTTGAATTGGAGTCGTCCTCGACTCCATCACATTCTCCTGCAAAATGTTAGTAGCGAGAAAGAGCAAAGCAACATGCATATCTTTTGTGCTCAAATCAATGTCTCGTGAATCAAAATCACCCAAACACTCCCTTTCTTGAAAACTATCATATAGATTATAATCGATGAGGGGTACTTGATATGATATTAGAATTATCAAATTGATCACATTGTTGCATAGGATGTGGAGGTCTCAGATCTGAACAAATGTATAATCTATGCACTTTGTATTCTCCTTTATCATTATGTTTGCCAACAACATAGAAAATATTTCGTGATAACCATGGCAAATCAGAATGTACAAAAATCTTCTCTTTGAAACTATCCAGATCACACAGAACATCAAATTCAATGTAACCTAAAGTATCTAAAGAAGACATCAATTTAAGCTCATCTTCTTCACTAGCAATTTGAATAACATGTCTATGTTCAGCGCAAGTGTTTTGTTCAAATATAAATATTTCATGTTCATTCACTAATTGTGGCGTGGATATAAGTGAAGCATTATGACACAACTCTTCTTTATCACTACGAATAGCAACAAAATCAGCAATGGGTTCCATTAATAGTTGCTCTACGATAGCACGATTCATGGACAGTTTTGTCTCTTCAAAATGATTTTCACCATGTATACAGTCCATACCTTTGACATTACCTTCTAAATCATTCTCCGTGGTTGTAGGTGCAACTTCAATTTCCAACTCTTCACATACGTATGGAGCAGCAAATATCTCCACTTTTTTCACATTTTCTTCTTCATCTTTCTCCCGATGGTGCTCACTTTTCTGCAAAATGTTAGCTACAACAGAAGGTGCAACAATGGGCACCTCAAATAAAGATAAAGGCTCTTTCAAAGATTCAAGAAGCATGTTTTCACTCTAAAAGCACATTCAATCAATTCTGAAAGACAACTATATGTTTCATCAACAAGAACATCCTGAATTTCATGATTAAGTCCACGTATGAACCTAAGCTCAGTAGCTTCCTCACATTCTTGTAAACCACAACGCAACAAACAATTTTGCAAATCATGAAAGTATTCTATAACAGTTTTAGAACCTTGTTTTAAGCATTGAAGTTTAGTAAGCAAATATTTAGCAACATATTCAGGAACATAATCATTTCTCATAAGTCTTTTCATTGCATTCCAAGTTTTAGGGTCTTTATCATGTCTAGATATATGCTTCCACCAATATACTGCATCTGACGTTAACACTTTAATCATGGCACTAATCTTTTGGTTTTCGATAAGTCATAGTTTGCAAATTCTTTATCTACCGCTATCTCCCAATTAATATATGCATTAGGATCGAACTTTCCACCAAAAGGAGGAAACTCAAACTTGATTTTACCTTGTTCATCATCGTGGATGAACCCGTGGCGATGTGTGTGTGGGGCGACCGATGCAGTAGCGTCCATGCTGGGAAGTCGGGGCAGCAATGGGAACCCGTTGTGCACGTAGTACACCATTGTTGTTGCTTAGGAGACGAGGCGGAGGACTGGAAGTTCCAGGGACAGCAGCTGCAAGCATATCATCAAGTCTAGACAAAATAGTAGCAAGGGTAGTGTTAGCAACTCCTGAGCGGTCTCGATGGACCGAAACGGTCTTCTTGCAGAGACATTTGCTCATTAGTGAGTTGTACATTGCCCTTCGTGCGTGGAGAATGATGCAGTGAACTCTTGTCACCTGACATGGTTAGTAGCATAAAGGGAAAGACAAAGGTTTATGTAATTCCCAATCAACTACTAGGAAGTGGAGAAAAGTCGCTCAACTCTCAAGCCTTAACCAAAGCTCTTACACGTTCTTACCGTGCAGCAGGAGTTGTCGGCCGTGGGCAGTGTCAAAAGTTCTTCGAAGCTTGGATAAAGCGATTGCAAGGGACCGAACAAACGTACAAGGTAAAATATGTGGAGCTTGGTAGGCTATACTTATTTCCTATGCAATCTGATAATTCTAGTTATTGTAATGACAAGTAAGGACCCAAAATAGAAATCACAAGTCCTAGTTGCCGATCTCAAAGATATAAGCGAATTTCAAGGCAACTCACGCGCAAAGATGATGTAACTTAATGCAACCAATGGAATGAGCTAAATAAGAAAATTTTCAGTACCAAAGCTCGTGTTGCATAAGTTATAGAGAGACACTAGCTAATTGCTTCAAAAAGATAAAAGGGCACAAGATTGCACACTAATTAATACAATTGCACAATCTGAAAAATAATGAACACAAATTAGGGTTTCGCTCAATGTAGTCTTTGCGCCACTATTATGTTTTCTTTTCTTTTTTTTTTTTGGCCTTTTGGCTCTTTCTTTCTCTCTTCTTTCTTTTGGTGACTTATGCCAACACTAGTATGAGCAAAGTTTTGCAATCTCTAACTTGATATCACAAGATAGTATGATATAATAATTCAAGATTATGCAATGTATCAATATGAACAGCCCTAAGCAATATCAAATAGCTAGTCTCAATTGGGATCAAAGTATTCGCAAAGGATGAATTGGTTAACAAAGGTATGTATACTGATATTTTTGGAGTTTTATGGATTATGGATGCTACTGGACTCAACCAACTCAAAGGAACAAAACTAGAACACGAATTGAAGCAAAACACCCAAATTCAAAGTTTCTAGGGCAGCAGATTTGTCGCCTAGATTACAGATTCAAAACGACCGAATTTAGAAGGTTCACTATGGAAAGAATTGAAGCTTATGTCCTCAGCTTTCAAATGAATACAAGAACATGCAATTTGGAGCACGGGTGTGAAAGTTATGGCTCAAAAACCGAACTGCACAGAATACTCCCAATTTTAGCCCGCGGGACCAATTCCGAATCCGAATCAAATTCGGTTTGATGGAATCTGAATCAGAAAGGACACCCAAAAACGTTTTTGTAGAGGACTCTTTAAGGATTCAGGAAAGTATAAAAACTTCCCAAACGGAGTTCGGACGTGAGAATTATGATCAAAATACCGAACCGATCTGGATTGGAAGTACAACTTGCTTCAACAAATTTGATATCCAGATTAAACAGATTTAGCTCCAGAATTAGAGTTCATGCCCAACTAGGTTTTTGTAGAGATCGTTCCCAGGTTTTAGGAAAGTACAAAAACACTAGAATCCGAGCTCGTATACGAAGGTTATGAACAAAACAAAGTAATGGACAGATTGAAAGAAAAGCTACGCGAAGGAAAAATGATCAGCAACTAAAACAAGGACTCTAATGGATCAAAACCTAACAAAACTCACTAAAATACTAGATTGAATATAAAGGTTGAATTTTTGTGGCGTAATTTTCAATTTAGGACAGAAAACAAAAACTAATCTACGGTACAGAATCTCTCACCGAGAAACTTGGCGCTCTGATACCACCTGATGCGAGGTTGTGTCCCGATCTTTCGATGAGAGCGATAACTATCGATTTGTGGAACCGACTTTGACGATCCGACTACAACGTACGACGACGATGCGCCTTAGCAATCGCTAAACCAACTCCGGAGTGTTATTGATCTTGTCGTGGGCACGATCAACCTGAACACGAGGTTCAATTCCTGCAAGCAACCGAAGAACAAGCAAGAACAATGGTAAAAGCAATCTGAAATTGCAAATAAGAATTGAAGGCCAAAATAAGGTGGGGTTCTATTGAAGGTCTTGACAAGGTGGCTGTCCAGCACAACTCGAAGACGCAAAGTTTGCACTTGGCTAAACTAATCAAACAAAACCCAAAAAACCCTAGATGAGGTTGCGGCTGGTTATTTATGAGATAATAAGAGGAGGTGGTCATTCAAAACCCTAGAAAACCAAATACAATTCGATTACAAGGCCCAAGGCCCACTCTGACTCGGACTGGAAAAGTGACGTGACTTGTTTTGCAGTTTCCGGACAGCTCAGAAGGAATTTGAAGGTGAGACTGGATCCATTGGAAAGAGGGCGACGAAAGCTTTCAATCAAGTACTCATGTGCCCCGAACACCCTTCTGGATCAAAAGTTATGGCCGTTTTAAGTTGGTGCTGTAAGGAAGGCCGAATCCGAGTGGACTCGTGCAGATGACGATCTGGTTTCAAGCTTGATGTTTTGAGGTTCTTCTCCTTGGTTCCTAAGGACAATAAGATCATCACAAGGATTAAATAGCATTCCATTCTGAGAATCTCTTGTATCAAAACATAGGAACGTATTCACCTGATAATTAAGTCGACGTGCTCGAGCACGAGTAATTGGTCCTTGTAATATAGGTTCAGATTGTTGTGTATGAGATGAGTGACAAGGCGCGGTTGCGTCAATAGAAACGATGTCCTCATCAGCCGACCACGTCAATGACATAGCCGAGACCTTCACCAGTCTAAACAAGTTCGGTGTCAAGCTTAATCCCGAGAAGTGAGTCTTCGCCACGACCACCGGAAAGGTGCTTGGCTACATGATCGGGGGCTCGGGCGTGGGCCCGAACCCGGAGAAAATCGAGGCAATCAAACGGATGGCCGCCCCGACATCGGTAAAGCAAGTCTAGAGTCTCGCTGGCCGCGTCATCACCCTCAGCCGCTTTATCTACCGTGATGAGACCATGCTCGTCCTGGATATGATCAACGCTATATCAATTTGACGACACTTCATGGCATCCTCTGTATCATCTACATCTACTAGGATGGCTTTCCTTCACGGAGGGGAGGAAGCGTCCAAGAGAGCAAGCTTTCAACATGCCTTTATATGCTAGAAAGAAATATTGAGCTTTGTGGATGATCTTCACATGAGAATACTTTTTGTTGAGGACAAGCTAAAAGTTGAGCATGAGTCGAGGACGACTCAAATTCAAGAAAGGGAGGATGATGAGGACATCACTACTACGGATATGACCACATTTGGTTGTGCCAAATCCAGCACATCATCCACGGGCCAAGAAGAGAGACGGATCAAATCCATCACGTTCTGGAATCCAATTCGGCCTCCTGAGACAATTCCGACTTCAAATATGAATAACTCTTACATACGGACTCCGATTTGGGTGAACTTGGACTTGATTAAAAGCTTGCAATGAGATCTTTTGAATGGATCTAATCTCAGGCCCAGATTCATCGTAGATCAACCGGAATCATTAAAACAATGTACTACAATACTGTTGTGGGCGCCCAAGCTCAAGTTGTGTGTGCCCCCCCTTGGCTGCACACAACCCTAGGACGTCCTTCTCACGTCTATCCCTCTTATAAACTCAGTAGCCGCCGCTTTAGACACTCGGGTTTTGTTTGATTAGTTTAGCCAAGTGCAAACTTTGCGTCTTCGAGTTGTGCTGGACAGCCAGCTTGTCAAGACCTTCAATAGAACCCCACCTTATTTTGGCCTTCAATTCTTATTTGCAATTTCAGATTGCTTTTACCATTGTTCTTGCTTGTTCTTCGGTTGCTTGCAGGAATTGAACCTCGTGTTCAGGTTGATCGTGCCCACGGCAAGATCAATAACACTCCGGAGTTGGTTTAGCGATTGCTAAGGCGCATCGTCGTCGTACGTTGTAGTCGGATCGTCAAAGTCGATTCTGATGTAAACCCGTTGGGTGAATTCCCGACCTTTCGATGAGAGGGCGTGGGATAACTCGATTGGTAGAGGAGAAGACGTTCACGGCCCGACTACAGCCTTCCAAGGACGCTGCGCCTTAGCAACCGATACACCACCTCCTATGGCTGCCGCGATCGAAGAACTAGCAAGAACAATAGAACAAGTACTGAATTACTAGATGTAAAATAAGGTTTCAAACTCAATCTCCAATAAGGTGGGGTTCCGAAGACAAGAAGAGGGGCGACTTAGCCAGCACGCGCGCTTACAAGCAAGTAGCGAGAGCTAAACTTGATCTAAACAAAACCCAAGTATTCCTGGTGGCGGCTAAGGGGTATATAAACGTGGAAGGGTCGACCACAAGGGTGCTGGAGTCGAGCTCCAACCCTAGGACGCATCCCTAATGGACCCAACTTGATACACGGCCCATTGGGCAAAAATATGGAGACGCAACACCCTGAACAGAAAAACCTCTCGGTAGTAATTTGACGATTGCGGCTGCCTCGGAACAGATATGGACATGAGTCCGGATCCATATGAAAGTAGACTTCATCAGAAATCATCGAAGTACTTGAACGTCCCAATTCGAGTCCATATGCGACCGTGGCGTTCGTCACAAGTTGGTGCTGTGCTGCAGTCCGAATCCAGCCTGCGCGAATCCGTTTCCCTTTCGGTCCTCTCCTTGGTTCCTAAGCAAAACAAGAGTGCACACGTCTCCACAGTCTAAATATGATGGACATGAACTCAAGAGTGAACTCACCTGATGATTAAGTTGACGAGCACGAGCACGAGTAATAGGACCAGTAACAAGTGGTACTTGTGTAGGCGTGGATGTATCTTGTGTAGGCATGGATGCATCGTTGGTATTGATGTCCTCATCAGATTCCACCAAATCGATAGTTATCGCTCTCATCGAAAGATCGGGACACAACCTCGCATCAGTGGTATCAGAGCTTCAAGTTGCTCGGTGAGAGATTCTGTACCGTAGATTAGTTTTTGTTTTCTGTCCTAAATTGAAAATTACTCCACAAAATTTCAACCTTTAGATTCAATCTGGTATTTTAGTGAGTTTTGTTAGGTTTTAATCCATTAGAGTCCTTGTTTTAGTTGCTGATCGTTTT
This sequence comes from Otatea glauca, assembly GCA_036346275.1. NCBI lineage: Eukaryota > Viridiplantae > Streptophyta > Magnoliopsida > Poales > Poaceae > Otatea > Otatea glauca. The sequence goes on along the minus strand of CM070719.1, from coordinate 25,254,491 downwards.
TTCCTTCGCGTAGCTTTTCTTTCAATTTGTCCAGTACTTTGTTTTGTTCATAACTTCCGCATACGAGCTCGGATTCTAATGTTTTTGCACTTTCCTAAAACCTTGGAACGATCTCAACAAAAACCTAGTTGGGCATGGACTCTAACTCTTGAGAGAAATCTCTTCAATCTGGATATCAAAGTTGTTTAAGCAAGTTGTACTTCCAATCCAGATCGGTTTGGTATTTTAATCATAATTCTCACGTCCGAACTCCGATTCGGATGTTTTTATACTTTCCTGAATCCTTGAAGAGTCCTCTACAAAAACGTTTTTGGGTGTCCTTTGTGATTAGGAATCCTTCAAACCGAATTTGAATCGGATTCGGAATCAGTCCCGCGGGCTGAAATTGGGGGTATTCTATGCTGTTCGGTTTTTGAGCCATAACTTTCACACTCGAGCTCCAAATTGCATGTTCTTGTACTCTTTTGAAAGCTGAGGACATAAGCTTCAATTCTTTCTATAGTGAACCTTCTAAATTTGGTCGTTTTGAAGCTTTAATCTATGCGACAATTCTGCTGCCCTAGAAACATTGAATTTGGGTATCTTGCTTCAATTCGTGTTCTATCTTTGTTCCTTTGATTTGGTTGAGTCCAGTAGCATCCACAATCCACAAAACCCAAAAAATATCAGTGTACATACCTTTGGGAACCAATTCATCCTTTGCGAATACTTTGATCCCAATTGAGACTAGCTATTTGATATTGCTTAGGGCTATTCATATTGATACATTGCATAATTTTGAATTATCATATCATACTATATTGTGACATCGAGTTAGAGATTCCCAAAAATTTGTTCATAGTAGTGTTGGCCGAAAGTTACTCAAAGAAAGAAAAGAGAAAGAAAGAGCCAAAAGGGAAAAAAAAGAGAAGAAGAAAAAGAAAAAAGAAAATAGTGGCCGGTCGCACTACATTGAGCAAAACCCTAACTTGTGTTCATTTTTTCAGATTGTGCAATTGTATTAATTAGTGAGCAATCTTGTGCCCTTTTACCTTTTTTTAAGCAATTAGCTAGTGTCTCTCCATAACTTACGCAACACGAGCTTTGGTGCTGAAAATTTTCTTATTTAGCTCATTCCATTTGTTGCATTAAGTTATGTCATCTTTGCGTGTGAGTTGCCTTGAAATTCGCTTATATCTTTGAGATCGGCAACTAGGACTTATGAATTCTAGTTTGGGTCATTACTTAACATTACAATAACTAGAATTATCAGATTGTATAGGAAAAAGTATAGCCAACCCTGCTCCACATATTCTACGCTCGTACATTTGTTCAGTCCCTTGGCAATCGCTTTATCCAAGCTTGGGAGAACTTTTGACACCGCCAACGGCCGACAACTCCTGCTGCACGGTAAGAACTTGTAAGAGCTTTGGTTAAGGCTTGAGAGTTGAGCGACTTTTCTCCACTTCCTAATAGTTGATAGGAAATTACATAAACTTTTGTATTTCCCTTTTTGCTACTAACCATGTCAGGTGCCAAGAGTTCACTGCATCATTCTCCACGCACGAAAGGTAATGTACGACTCACTAATGAGCGAATGTCACTGCAAGAAGACCATCTCCGGTCTATCGAGGCTGCTCAGGGAGTTGCTAACACTACCCTTGCTACTATTTTGTCTAGACTTGATATGCTTGTAGTTGTTGCTCCTGGAACTTCCAGTCCTCTGCCTCGTCTCCTAAGCAACAACAATGGTGTACTACGTGCACAACGGGTTCCCATTGCTGCCTGGCTTCCCAGCATGGACCCGCTGCCTCAGTCGTCCCACCACACATCGCCACGGGTTAATCAACTGATGATGAACAAGGTAAAATCAAGTTTGAATTGCCTTATTTTGGTGGAAAGTTCGATCCTAATGCATATATTAATTGGGAGATAGCGGTAGACAAAGAATTTGCAAACTATGACTTATCTGAAAACCAAAAGATTAGTACTGCAGTTAAAGTGTTAACGTCAGATGCAATATACTGGTGGAAGCATATATCTAGACATGATAAAGAACCTAAAACTTGGAATGCCATGAAATGACTTATGAGAAATGATTATGTTCCTGAATATGTTGCTGAATATTTGCTTACTAAACTTCAATGTTTAAAACAAGGTTCTAAAACTGTTATAGAATACTATCATGAATTGCAAAATTGTTTGTTGCGTTGTGGTTTACAAGAATGTGAAGAAACTACTGAGCTTAGATTCATACGTGGACTTAATCATGAAATTCAGGATATTCTTGTTGATGAAACATATACTTGTCTTTCAGAATTGATTGAATGTGCTTGTAGAGCTGAAAACATGCCTTCTGAATATTTAAAAGAGCCTTTAGCTTCATTTGAGGAGCCCATTGTTGCACCTTCTATTGTAGATAACATTTTGCAGAAAAGTGAACACCATCGGGAGAAGGATGAAGAAGAAAATGTGCAGAAAGAGGAGATCTTTGTTGCTCCATACGTATGTGAAAAGCTAGAAATTGATGTTGCACTTACAACCATTGAGAATGATTTAGAAGGTAATGTCAAAGGTATGAACTGTATACATGGTGAAAATTATTTTGAAGAGACAAAACTGTCCATGAATCATACTATCGTAGAGCAACTATTAATGGAACCCATTGCTGATTTGGTTGCTATTCCTAGTGATAAAGAAGAGTTGTGTGATGATGCTTCACTTATATCAATGTCACAATTAGTGAATGAACATGAAACATATATATTTGAACTAAACACTTGCGCTGAACAAAAACATGTTATTCACATTGCCAACGAAGAAGATGAGCTTAAATTGATGTCTTCTTTAAATACTTTAGGTTTCATTGAATTTGATGTTCTGTGTGATCTAGATAGTTTAAAGGAGAAAATTTTTGTACATTCTGATTTGCCATGGTTATCGCGAAATATTTTTCATGTTGTTGGCAAATATAATGATAAAAGAGAGTACAAAGTGCATAGAGTATACATTTGTTCAGATATAAAACCTCTACATTCTATGCAACAATGTGATCAATTTGATAATTCTAATATCATATCAAGTACTCCTACTGTCGATTATAATCTATAGGATAGTTTTTAAGAAAGGGAGTGTTTGGGTGATTGTGATTTACGAGCTATTGATTTGATCACAAAAGATATGCATGTTGCTTTGTTCTTTGTCGCGACTAACATTTTGCAGGAGAATGTGATGGAGTTGAGGACAACTCCAATTCAAGAAAGGGAGAATGATGAGACCATGCTCGTCCTGGATATGATCAACGCTATATTAATTTGGCGACACTTCACGGCATCCTCTGTATCATCTACATCTACTAGGATGGCTTTCCTTCACGGAGGGGAGGAAGCGTCCAAGAGTGCAAGCTTTCAACATGCCTTTATATGCTGGAAAGAAATATTGAGCTTTGTAGATGATCTTCACATGAGAATACTTTTTGTTGAGGACAAGCTAAAAGCTGAGCATGAGTCGAGGACGACTCAAATTCAAGAAATGGAGGATGATGAGGACATCACTACTACGGATATGACCACATTTGGTTGTGCCAACTCCAACACATCATCCACGGGCCAAGAAGAGAGAGAGATCAAATCCATCACGTTCTGGAATCCAATTCGGCCTCCTGAGACAGTTCCGACTTCAAATATGAATAACTCTTACATACGGACTCCGATTTGGGTGAACTTGGACATGATTAAAAGCTTGCAATGAGATCTTTCGAATGGATCTAATCTCAGGCCCAGATTCATCGTAGATCAACCGGAATCATTAAAACAATGTACTACAATACTGTTTTGGGCTGTTTCGGGCCTTGTAAGCGTGTGGGGGACCAAGCCCAAGTTGTGTGTGCCTCCCCCTTGGCTGCACACAACCCTAGGACGTCCCTCTCACGTCTATCCCTCTTATAAACTCAGTAGCCGCCGCTTTAGACACTCTGGTTTTGTTTGATTAGTTTAGCCAAGTGCAAACTTTGCGTCTTCGAGTTGTGCTCGACAGCCACCTTGTCAAGACCTTCAATAGAACCCCACCTTATTTTGGCCTTCAATTCTTATTTGCAATTTCAGATTGCTTTTACCATTATTCTTGTTTGTTCTTCGGTTGCTTGCAGGAATTTGAACCTCGTGTTCAGGTTGATCGTGCCCACGACAAGATCAATAACACTCCGGAGTTGGTTTAGCGATTGCTAAGGCGCATCGTCGTCGTACGTTGTAGTCGGATCGTCAAAGTCGATTCCACCAAATCGATAGTTATCGCTCTCATCGAAAGATTTGGACACAACCTCGCATCATCCCTGCTCGGCGAGCGAGGGCTGCCCTTCTTCAGGATCCTACGTAGGCATAGGGGCTTCGAGCGGACCCCCGAAGCCTAGCGGTCCTTCGACGAGCTCAAGTCATACCTCTTGAGTCCACCTCTGCTGACGACTCCACAGCAGGGTGAAGCGCTGTTGTTCTACATCGCGGCCACGACCCAGGCTGTTAGCACGGTCCTGGTAGTCGAGCGGGCCGAACGACTGCACCTGATCTACTACGTCAGCGAGGTGCTTCACGGTACAAAAGAGCGCTACCCTCTGGTTCAGAAGCTCCTCTACGCCCTCTTCATGGCCTCGCGCAAGCTTTGGCACTACTTCCAGGCGCATGCGGTGGTTGTCCCGAGCGGGCTCCCGCTCGGGGAGATTCTTAGGAACCCGGAGGCCGAAGGTCGCATCACCAAGTGGGCCATGGAGCTGGCCGAGTTCGACCTCCGCTTCGTGTGCCAGCACCGCCATCAAATCGCAGACGTTGGCCGACTTCGTTGTCGAGCAAACGACCGAGCCCGCCCTCGAGCCCGAGGTCGAAGTCGAAGAACCTTGGACCATGTTTTTCGACGGGTCGAGGTCGTTTGGGCTCGGGGGCTAGCGTTCTCATCGTCACCCCTCAAGGTGACCACATGAGGTATGTGGTCCTCTTTGGCTTCCCCGCAACCAATAACGCGGCGGAATATGAAGCCCTCTTGGCTGCCCTGCGAGCTTGCAAGTCCCTAGGCATCCGCCGTCTGGTTGTTAAGGGGGACTCCCAGCTCATCGTCAATCAGTGTGATGAGGACATCACTACTACGGATATGACCACATTTGGTTGTGCCTACTCCAACACATCATCCACGGGCCAAGAAGAGAGAGAGATCAAATCCATCACGTTCTGGAATCCAATTCGGCCTCCTGAGACAGCACCAAATTAAAACGGCCATAACTTTTGATCCAAAAGGGTGTTCGGGGCACATGAGTACTTGATTGAAAGCTTTCGTCGCCCTCTTTCCAATGGATACAGTCTCACCTTCAAATTCCTTCTGAGCTGTCCGGAAACTGCAAAACAAGTCACGTCACTTTTCCAGTCCGAGTCAGAGTGGGCCTTGGGCCTTGTAATCGAATTGTATTTGGTTTCCTAGGGTTTTGAACGACCACCTCCTCTTGTTATCTCATAAATAACCAGCCGCAACCCCATCTAGGGTTTTGGGTTTTGTTTGATTAGTTTAGCCAAGTGCAAACTTTGCGTCTTCAAGTTGTGCTGGACAGCCACCTTGTCAAGACCTTCAATAGAACCCCACCTTATTTTGGCCTTCAATTCTTATTTGCAATTTCAGATTGCTTTTACCATTGTTCTTGCTTGTTCTTCGGTTGCTTGCAGGAATTGAACTCGTGTTCAGTTGATCGTGCCTACGGCAAGATCAATAACACTCCGGAGTTGGTTTAGCGATTGCTAAGGCGCATCGTCGTCGTACGTTGTAGTCGGATCGTCAAAGTCGATTCCACCAAATCGATAGTTATCGCTCTCATCGAAAGATCGGGACACAATCTCACATCAGGTGGTATCAGAGTGCCAAGTTGCTCGGTGAAAGATTCTATACTGTAGATTAGTTTTTGTTTTCTGTCCTAAATTGAAAATTACTCCACAAAAATTCAACCTTTAGATTCAATCTGTTATTTTAGTGAGTTTTGTTAGGTTTTGATCCATTAGAGTCCTTGTTTTACTTGCTGATTGGTTTTTCCCTTCGCGTAGCTTTTCTTTCAATCTGTCCAGTACTTTGTTTTGTTCATAACTTTCGCATACGAGCTCGGATTCTAGTGTTTTTGCACTTTTCTGAAACCTGGGAACGATCTCTATAAAAACCTAGTTGGGCATGAACTCTAATTCTGGAGCTAAATCTGTTTAATCTGGATATCAAATTTGTTGAAGCAAGTTATACTTCCAATCCAGATCGGTTCGGTATTTTGATCATAATTCTCACGTCCGAACTCCGTTTGGGAAGTTTTTATACTTTCCTGTATCCTTGAAGAGTCCTCTACAAAAACGTTTTTGGGTGTCCTTTCTGATTCGGATTCCATCAAACCGAATTTGATTCGGATTCGGAATTGGTCCCGCGGGCTAAAATTGGGAGTATTCTGTGCAGTTCGGTTTTTGAGCCATAACTTTTACACCCGTGCTCCAAATTACATGTTCTTGTATTCTTTTGAAAGCTGAGGACATAAGCTTCAATTCTTTCCATAGTGAACCTTCTAAATTCGGTCGTTTTGAATCTGTAATCTAGGCGACAAATCTGCTGCCCTAGAAACTTTGAATTTGGGTGTTTTGCTTCAATTCGTGTTCTAGTTTTGTTCCTTTGAGTTGGTTGAGTCCAGTAGCATCCATAATCCATAAAACTCCAAAAATATCAGTATACATACCTTTGTTAACCAATTCATCCTTTGCGAATACTTTGATCCCAATTGAGACTAGCTATTTGATATTGCTTAGGGCTGCTCTACTTGATACATTGCATAATCTTGAATTATCATATCACACTGTCTTGTGACATGGAGTTGGGGATTCCAAAACTTTGCTCATACTAGTGTTGGCCGAAAGTCACAAAAAAAAAAGAAAAAGAAAAAAAAACAAAATAGTGGCCGACAGCACTACATTGAGCGAAACCCTAATTTGTGTTCATTATTTTTCAGATTGTGCAATTGTATTAATTAGTGAGCAATCTTGTGCCCTTTTTACATTCTTGAAGCAATTAGCTAGTTTCTCTCTATAACTTATGCAACACGAGCTTTGGTACTGAAAATTTTCTTATTTAGCTCATTCCATTGGTTGCATTAAGTTACATCATCTTTGCGCGTGAGTTGCCTTGAAATTCGCTTATATCTTTGAGATCGGCAACTAGGATTTGTGATTTCTATTTTGGGTCCTTACTTGTCATTACAATAACTAGAATTATCAGATTGCATAGGAAATAAGTATAGCCTACCAAGCTCCACATATTTTACCTTGTACGTTTGTTCGATCCCTTGCAATCGCTTTATCCAAGCTTCGAAGAACTTTTGACACCGCCAACGGCCGACAACACCTGCTTCACGGTAAGAACTTGTAAGAGCTTTGGTTAAGGCTTGAGAGTTGAGCGACTTTTCTCCACTTCCTAGTAGTTGATTGGGAATTACATAAACCTTTGTCTTTCCCTTTATGCTACTAACCATGTCAGGTGACAAGAGTTCACTGCATCATTCTCCACGCACGAAGGGCAATGTACAACTCACTAATGAGCAAATGTCGCTGCAAGATGACCATTTCCGGTCCATCGAGACTGCTCAGGGAGTTGCTAACACTACCCTTACTACTATTTTGTCTAGACTTGATGATATGCTTGCAGCTGCTGTCCCAGGAACTTCCAGTCCTCCGCCTCGTCTCCTAAGCAACAACAATGGTGTACTACGTGCACAACGGGTTCCCATTGCTGCCCCGACTTCCCAGCATGGATGCGCTGCATCGGTCGCCCCACCACACATCGCCACGGGTTCATCCACTGATGATGAACAAGGTAAAATTAAGTTTGAGTTGCCTCCTTTTGGTGGAAAGTTCGATCCTAATGCATATATTAATTGGGAGATAGCGGTAGATAAAGAATTTGCAAACTATGACTTATCTGAAAACCAAAAGATTAGTGCCGCAGTTAAAGTGTTAACGTCAGATGCAGTATATTGGTGGAAGCATATATCTAGACATGATAAAGACCCTAAAACTTGGAATGCAAAGAAAAAACTTATGAGAAATGATTATGTTCCTGAATATGTTGCTAAATATTTGCTTACTAAACTTCAATGCTTAAAACAAGGTTCTAAAGCTGTTATAGAATACTTTCATGATTTGCAAAATTGTTTGTTGCGTTGTGGTTTACAAGAATGTGCGGAAGCTACTGAGCTTAGGTTCATACGTGGACTTAATCATGAAATTCAGGATGTTCTTGTTGATGAAACATATAGTTGTCTTTCAGAATTGATTGAATGTGCTTTTAGAGCTGAAAACATGCTTACTGAATCTTTGAAAGAGCCTTTAGCTTTATTTGAGGTGCCCATTGTTGCACCTTCTGTTGTAGCTAATATTTTGTAGAAAAGTGAGCACCATCGGGAGAAAGATGAAGAAGAAAATGTGAAAAAAGAAGAGATATTTGCTGCTCCATACGTATGTGAAGAGTTGGAAATTGAAGTTGCACCTACAACCACGGAGAATGATTTAGAAGGTAATGTCAAAGGTATGGACTGTATACATGGTGAAAATAATTTTGAAGAGACAAAACTGTCCATGAATCGTGCTATCGTAGAGCAACTATTAATGGAACCCATTGCTGATTTTGTTGCTATTCCTAGTGATAAAGAAGAGTTGTGTCATAATGCTTCACTTATATCCACGCCACAATTAGTGAATGAACATGAAATATTTATATTTGAACAAAACACTTGCGCTGAATATAGACATGTTATTCAAATTGCTAGTGAAGAAGATGAGCTTAAATTGATGTCTTCTTTAGATACTTTAGGTTACATTGAATTTGATGTTCTGTGTGATCTGGATAGTTTCAAGGAGAATTTTTTGTACATTCTGATTTGCCATGGTTATCACGAAATATTTTCTATGTTGTTGGCAACACATAATGATAAAGGAGAATACAAAGTGCATAGATTATACATTTGTTCAGATCTGAGACCTCCACATCCTATGCAACAATGTGATCAATTTGATAATTCTAATAGCATATCAAGTACCCCTACTGTCGATTATAATCTATATGATAGTTTTCAAGAAAGGGAGTGTTTGGGTGATTTTGATTCACGAGACATTGATTTGAGCACAAAAGATATGCATGTTGCTTTGCTCTTTCTCGCTACTAACATTTTGCAGAGAATGTGATGGAGTCGAGGACGACTCCAATTCAAGAAAGGGAGAATGATGAGACCATGCTCGTCCGGATATGATCAACGCTATATCAATTTGGCGACACTTCACGGCATCCTCTGTATCATCTACATCTACTAGGATGGCTTTCCTTCACAGGGGGGAGGAAGCGTCCAAGAGTGCAAGCTTTCAACATGCCTTTATATGCTGGAAAGAAATATTGAGCTTTGTGGAGGATGATCTGAACATGAGAATACTTTTTGTTGAGGTCAAGCTAAAAGCTGAGCATGAGTCGAGGACGACTCAAATTCAAGAAAGGGAGGATGATGAGGACATCACTACTACGGATATGACCACATTTGGTTGTGCCTACTCCAACACATCATCCACGGGCCAAGAAGAGAGAGAGATCAAATCCATCACGTTCTGGAATCCAATTCGGCCTCCTGAGACAGCACCAAATTAAAACGGCCATAACTTTTGATCCAGATGGGTGTTCGGGGCACATGAGTACTTGATTGAAAGCTTTCGTCGCCCTCTTTCCAATGGATCCAGTCTCACCTTCAAATCCCTTCTGAGCTGTCCGGAAACTGCAAAACAAGTCACGTCACTTTTCCAGTCCGAGTCAGAGTGGGCCTTGTAATCGAATTGTATTTGGTTTCCTAGGGTTTTGAATGACCACCTCCTCTTGTTATCTCATAAATAACCAGCCGCAATCCCATCTAGGGTTTTGGGTTTTGTTTAATTAGTTTAGCCAAGTGCAAACTTTGCGTCTTCAAGTTGTGCTGGACAGCCACCTTGTCAAGACCTTCAATAGAACCCCACCTTATTTTGGCCTTCAATTATTATTTGCAATTTCAGATTGCTTTTACCATTGTTCTTGCTTGTTCTTCGGTTGCTTGCAGGAATTGAACCTCGTGTTCAGGTTGATCGTGCCCACGGCAAGATCAATAACACTCCGGAGTTGGTTTAGCGATTGCTAGGGCGCATCGTCGTCGTACGTTGTAGTCGGATAGTCAAAGTCGATTCCACCAAATCGATAGTTATCGCTCTCATCGAAAGATCGGGACACAACTTCACATCACAGTGCAACAAAGACTATCAATGTTTGGACCCGCTAATGGCCAAGTACCTCGCCGAAGTGCGCAAGATGGAAAGATGGTTCCTAAACCTGAAGATCCAACACATGCCAAGGAAGAACAACTCCACCGCCAACCTCCTGTCTAGGCTCGGATCGTCCGGCGATGAGCTCCCGCCGAACGTCATCCTCGAGACCTTGCCACGCCATCCATCACCGACAAGGAAGACCCGGTGGCCCTCCTCGAGAGAGTCCCCTCGTGGATGGACCCGATAGTCAAGTTCCTCGACCACAGGGAGCTCCCTGCTACTCCGGCAAGAGGAGCAGGATCCGGCGCTGCGCTAGCTCGTACAGGCTCATCAACGGGCAGCTTTACCGTCGAGGAGCCCTGGGCATTTTGTCAAAGTGCATCACTCCCGAGGAGGGTAAGTACTTGCTCAGCGACATACATTCTGGCCTATGCAACGCTCACTATTCTTTTAGCACAATGGTCGGGAAGGCATTCCGGATGGGATTTTACTGGCCGACAGCGCTCGGGGACGCTCAAGACATCGTCCGCACTTGCCAGGCCTGCCAGTTCCATGCTCGAAAGGCCCGGCAGCCGGCCTACGCCTTGTAGACCATTCCCCTCTCCTGGCCATTCTTGACGTGGGGCCTCGACATCCTCGGCCCTTTCCTGAAGTCGGTTGGGGGGAAGAAATTCCTGTTCGTCGCCATCGACACTTTCTCGAAGTGGATCAAGGTTGAGTCGGTCTTCGCTATCACCGCCAAGGCCGTGGTAAGGTTCTTCCATTCCTTCGTGGTCACCAGGTATGGAGTCCCTTGCAGGATCATCACCGACAACGGGACCCAGTTCACCAGCAAGCTGTTCCAAGAGTTCTGCACAGACATAGGGACCAAGGTCTGCTATGCCTCGGTGAGCCATCCTCAGAGCAACGGGGCGATCGAGCGCGCCAACGAACAGCTTGTCCAAGGCGTCAAGAAACGAGTTTTTACTGAGCTCGGTCTGCGCGGCCGAGCCTGGGTGGACAAGTTTCCCACCGTCCTTTGGTCCGTCCGCACCTCTCCAAGCCGGGCAACGGGGGCGAGCCCTTTCCAGCTTGTCTTTGGGGCCGAGGTCGTCCTGCCACCAGAGGTCGCGCTCGGCTTCGTCAGGGCAAGCTCGGTCGACCAGGTCGACCTCGAGCAGGAGCGATCCCTCTACCTCGCCCTGGCGGAGGAAGTAAGGTCCCGCGCACTGCTGCGCTCGGTGTGCTACCTGTAAGATCTTCGCAGGCACGCCTCTCGAGCAATACGACCTAGGGGCTTCCACATCGGGGACCTGGTCTTAAAACGAATCCAGGACCGATCCAACACCAACAAGCTGTCCCCACTGTGGGAAGGTCCCTATTGGATCGTCTCAGCAAGTCGCGTGGGAGCTTACCGTCTAGCGACCCCAGATGGCAGGGAGCTCACTAACTCGTGGATAGGGATGTGTTGGACACATCATGCATAACAATGGTAGATTTAATCAAGCTATCAAAACAGTTTTGGGCTTGAGGACATAAGTGGTTGGGATTTGATTTCAGTAATGAAGGAACATATACAAGACAATTGGTGTCTAGGAAAACACACATGAGGCAGGTTTCTTAATTGGCACCCGAAAACGGGAAGTGCTCCTCCCTCATGTGAGCCCTAGGGGCAAGTTGACCTGGCCATGAGTCAAGTTGACGGAGGCATTCAGTACTTGATTTCATACTCAACCAACAATAGTTACATAAGATGTAATTAGCAAAGGTGTTGCTTACCTATGTCATTAAATTTCTAGCAGTGATGCCAAAGCTCACTAGTGTTTGATGAATATGGATCTTGAATACTCACTGTGTCTATAAAAGGGACATAAAATGGGAGTGTCTTTTATTAAAATGTTTAATAAAAGTATTACATAAACCTAAAACTTTGCATGTTTTTGTTGTAGTTCAATGGCACCTTCTACTCATACTCCTGCTACACCTAGTTTTGCTTTGAGATCGGTTTTGGAAAGGGAAAAACCGAATGAACAATTTTTGTTGATTGGTATCGCAACTTGAGAATTGTTCTCAAGCATGAAAAGAAGGACTATGTTCTAGAGAATCCAATTCCTGATGAATCAGCCAAAAATGCTTTTATTTGCTTGTAAGCTGGCTGAAGGAAGTCCGGTCAGCCCTCATGTGATCAAGATGATTGGTTACATTGGGAGATTGGAAAAACTTGAGTTTCCCCTTAGCCTCGGTTTAGCCACAGATGTTATTCTCCAGTCTCTACCACAGAGCTTTGAGCCATTCATTATGAATTTTCATATGAATAGCATGGAGAAGAGCCTAACCGAACTACATGGGATGCTCAAGGCTACCGAGGAAAGCATTAAGAAAAAACCCAATCATGTGATGATGGTTCAGAAAACAACTTCACTCAAAAAGAGGAAGGCTAAGGCTGGGGGAACGGGAAAGAGCAAGGGCAAGGCTCAAGATGAGATCGCAAGCCTCAAAACTAAACTTTAGAAGCCTAAAGTTGGCCCTCAACCAGATACCCAATGCTTCTATTGCAAGAAGTTAGGACATTGGAAACAGAACTGCGAAAAGTATCTGGCAGATAAGAAGAATGGAAATGTGATTTCCACTTCATGTATTAATGTTATAGAAATTAATCTTGCTACTTCTTCACTCAGCTCATGGGACCGGTTCGGTTGCTCACATTTGCAATTCAATGCAGGGGCTGATAAAGAGTAGAGACTTGGCAAAAGGAGAACCGGATCTTCACGTGGGGAATAAAGCAAGAGTTGCTGGTCTTGCCGTTGGCACGTACCCATTGCATTTGCCTTCAGGATTAGTTTTAGAACTCAATAATTGTTATTTTGTTCTATCTTTGAGTAGAAACATTATTTCATCTTCTTGTTTGGAACATGAAGGTTATGATTTCAGAATAAAGAACTTTTTTGTTCGATATTTTTTAATGATATGTATTATGGTCGTTGCCCCATGGTGGATGGATTGTACATCCTTGAACTCGAAGAAAAATCTGTCTATAACATTAATGTAAAAAGGCCTCGACCTAATGATTTGAACCCTACCTTTTTATGGCATTATCTCTTAGGTCATATAAATGAGAAGCGCATGAGAAGCTCCATGGTGATGGACTTCTAACCTCATTTGATTTTGAATCATTTGAAACATGTGAGTCTGGTTTACTTGGCAAGATGACAAAAGCCGCTTTCACAGGTTATAGTGTGAGAGCGAGTGAATTATTGGCCCTAGTACATACAGATGTATGTGGACCAATGAGCTCTACTGCTAGGAGTGGGTTTCAGTACTTTATAACTTTTATCGATTACTGTAGTAGATATGGATATATCTATTTAATGAGGCATAAATCTGAAACTTTTGAAAGGTTCAAAGAGTTTCAGAACGAAGTACAAAATCAACTTGGCAAATCAATAAAACACTTACGATCAGATCGTAGTGGCGAATACTTGAGCCAAGAGTTTGGTGATCATCTAAAGCAATGTGGAATTGTTTCGCATCTTACTCCGCCAAGAACGCCTCAATGGAATGGCGTGTCCGAACGATGAAACCGAACTTTGTTAGATATGGTTGGTCAATGATGAGCCAAACAGATCTGCCATTTTCTTCTGGGGTTTCACTCTAGAGACAGCTGCGTTAACTTTGAATAGAGTCCCATCAAAATCCGTTGAGAAGACGCCATATGAGATATGGACTGGGAGAAGACCCATGTTGTCATTTCTCAAGATATGGGGATGTGAGGCTTACGTAAAATGTTTACAATCAGATAAACTCGCACCTAAATCAGAAAAATGCTTTTTTGTGGGGTATCCTAAAAAACAAAAGGATATTAATTTTACAAAAGAAACGAGAACAAAGTTTTTGTTGCTCGAAATGGTGTCTTTTTGGAGAAAGAGTTTCTTAAAAAAAAATCAGTGGGAGTGATGTGTATCTCTATGAAGTTCGAGAATCAAATGAATATGTTCAAGCCACCACTGAACCTTCACAAGATGTACAAAGTGTTGTACAACCTGTGGAAGAGACACTAGCCCCACGTAGGTCGGGGAGGCCACGTCATGTACCCATAAGATATGGGCATGACATATTATTGTTGGACAATGATGAGCCCACGACTAATGAAGAAGCAATGATGGACCCAAACTCCGAAAAACGGCTTGAAGCCATGAGATCCGAAATTCAATCCATGCATGACAATCAAGTTTGGAACTTGGTTGATCCTCTTGATGGTGTAAAAACCATTGAATGCAAATTGATTTTTAAGAAGAAGATAGACGTAGATGGAAATGTTCAGATCTATAAGGCACAGTTAGTGGCAAAGGGTTTTAAACAAGTTCAACGAGTTGACTATGATGAAACCTTCTTATCGGTAGTCATGCTCAAGTCTGTCCGGATCATTTTAGCTGTTGCTGCATATTTCAATTATGAAATATGGCAGATGGATGTCAAAACAGCCTTCCTTAATGGGAATCTATCTGAGGATATATACATGATACAACCTGAAGGTTTTGTTGATCCTAAATATGCTAAAAGGGTATGCAAGCTTCAAAGATCCATTTATGGGTTGGTTAAAGCAAGCATCTCGGAGTTGGAACATTCGTTTTGATGAAGTAGTCAAAGGATTTGACTTCATCAAAAATGAAGAAGAGCCTTGTGTTTACAAGAAGGCCAGTGGGAGCACACTTGTGTTTCTGATTTTGTATGTGGATGACATATTATTGAACGAGAATGATACTCCTATGCTTGAAGATGTTAAGACTTCATTGAAAAGGAGTTTCTCAATGAAGGACTTGGAAGAAGCATGCTATATCTTAGGCATAAAAATCTATAGAGATAGATCAAAAAGGTTAATTGGATTAAGTTAGGAAACGTACATTGACAAGATATTGAAAAGGTTCAATATGTATGAATCCAAGAGAGGTTTCATGCCAATGTCACATGGCATCAGTCTCTGCAAGAACCAGTGTCCTTCGATAACTAATGAGCGAGACAAGATGAGCAAGATTTCATATGCTTCAACTATTGGGTCTATTTCCTTGTGTGGTTCGTAGCCGGATCGTCAAAGTCATCCTCCGCCAAATCGAAGTTATCCCCTCACCGGAAGATCGGGCCGTCTTGTGCGCATCAGAATATTTTCGATTGTGTGGGAGAAGACGTTGGCGATCCAACTACACCGTCCCCAGACGATGCTCCTTAGCAATCGTTACACCGACTCCCGAAGTTGTTATTGATCTTGCTGGTGCACGATCAACCTGACCACGAAGGCCTTTGTCCCTGCAAGCAATCGAAGAACACGCAAGAACAAGATGAACAAGCAATTAAAATTAGAATTGAAACCACGAGTTCATTCAGAATCACAAAAGAGGGGTTTCCAAAGACAAGTAATTCGGGCGGTTTAGCAAACACGCGTGATTACAAGTAGCAACTGCTATCTTTAATCTAAAAGAAAACCCGCCATCTAATGGCAGTGGCTGGCTGTTTATATTGTGGAGAGGCATCTAGGAACCCTAGGGTGCAGCCTCAAGTGGGCTTTCCTTGTTACAAGGCCCACTTTTGGTTCGGAGTGAAAAAAATAACACTGCTTGTTTGGACGATTTCCGTGGACTCAGAAGGAGTTTGGATGTGATTCCAAATCCGTTGGAAAGTAAACTTGATAAGATTTCAGTGAAGTACAAGAACACCCAAAACGGAGTCCAGATGCAGTCGGTGCGGCCAAAACAATTCAGCTCTGTCTTGGAGTCGAATCTGAACCCAACTTGTGGACTTCTCTTCTATCCTTCATCTTGGTTGGTTCCCCACCCAAGTTCCTGAGGTAAAGGACATCATCACAAGAATTAAATAGCATTCCATTCATTAAAATATTCGTATGAAGCCCGAGGAATGCATTCACCTGGTAATTGAGTTGACAGGCGCGAGCTCGAGTAATCGGTCCTTGTATTACAACAGCGGGGACCAAAAGTGGCTAAGAAATTTAGCATCACGATCTAAAACTATTTTGTTTGGCACACCATGCAATCGAACAATCTCACAGAAAAACAAATCAACAACATCGGTAGCATCATCACTCTTATGACAAGGTATGAAGTGTGCCATCTTAGAAAATCTATCCACCACAACAAAGATGCTATCCCTCCCCTTCTTTGTTCTAGGCAACCCTAAAACAAAGTCCATAGAAATATCCTCCCAAGGCACACTAGGAACAGGAAAGGGCATGTACAAACCATGTGGGTTAAGTCATGACTTAGCTTTTTGACATGTTGTGCAGCGAGCGACGAAACGTTCCACGTCCTGCCTCATCTTTGGCCAAAAGAAATGGCTAGCAAAATGTCCCATCAGCCCACCTCCATGCGCTTCCTGTAACAACAACAAACGAATGGAGCTAGCTGGAATGCATAGCTTGTTAGCTCTAAACAAAAACCATTATTGAGGACAAATTTATTCCACATTTTTCCCTCTTTACAATTCAGCAACACATCTTTAAAATCAGCATCATGCTCATATTACCCTTTAATCGTTTCCAGCCCCAAAATTTTGAATTCAAGTTGGGAAAGCATAGCGTATTGCCTAGACAAAGCATCAGCAATAACATTCTCCTTTCCCCTTTTGTGTTTAATGACATAAGGAAAAGATTCAATGAATTCAACCCACTTAGCATGCCTTCGGTTTAATTTCCCTTGGCTTCGATTATGCTTTAGTGACTTATGATCAGAATGGATAACAAATTCCTTAGGCCATAAATAATGTTGCAATGTTTCCAAAGTTCGAACTAGCGCATATAACTCCTTATCATTAGTGGAATAGTTCAAACTAGGCCCGCTCAATTTCTCACTAAAATAAGCAACAGGTTTTCCTTCTTGCAACAACACACCTCCCAACCCAATTCCACTAGCATCACATTCGAGTTCAAAGGTTTTATTGAAATCTGGCAGTTGGAGAAGTGGTGCATGTGTCAACTTATCTTTCAACATGTTGAAGGCGTTCTCTTGTGCTTTGCCCCAAGCAAATAGCACTCCCTTCTTAGTGAGCTCATGCAATGGTGCTGAAATCCTTCACAAAGCGGCGATAGAATCTAGCAAGTCCTAAGAAACTTCGCACCAGTGTGACCGTTGTTGGAACCGGCCAGCTTTGTATTGCTTCAACCTTGGCTTGATCAACTTCAATCCCCTGCGGAGTAATAACATAGCCCAGAAAAGAGACTCGATCCGTGCAAAAGGTGCACTTCTCAAGGTTACCAAATAAACGAGCATCACGTAAAGCATGAAAAACAGGACGCAAATGATTAAGATGTTGTTCTAGAGTTCTGCTATAAATCAGAATATCATCAAAGTAGACCACAACAAATTTTCCAATGAAATGGCGCAGAACCGCATTCATTAATCTCATGAAAGTGCTGGGTGCATTAGTGAGTCTAAAGGGCATTACTAACCACTCATACAATCCAAATTTTGTTTTAAAAGCTGTTTTCCATTCATCCCCCAATTTCATGCGAATCTGGTGGTATCCGCTAAGCAAATCGATCTTAGAGAATACAATAGAGCCACTCAATTCATCAAGCATATCATCTATCCTAGGAATAGGATGACGATATCTGATTGTAATGTTGTTAATGGCTCTACAATCCACACACATGCGCCATGATCCATCTTTCTTAGGCACTAAAATTACTGGAACAGCACATGGACTAAGAGATTCGCGCACATACCCTTTGTCAAGCAATTCTTGCACCTGGCGTTGTATCTCTATGGTTTCTTCTGGATTGGTTCTGTATGGCGCACGGTTTGGCAAGGAGGCCCCGGGGATGAGGTCAATTTGATGCTCAATTCCACGGATTGGTGGCAGTCCCGGCGGCACCTCCTTTCGAAAAACATCGATGTTCTCCTGCAAAAGAATAATGACAGCAGGAGGCAAAGAAGAGGATGTATCTTCAAATGAAAATAAAGCTTCCTTGCAAACCAAAGCATAGCAAACGACGGAGCTACCATTCAACTCATTTAAATTAGATTTTGAAGCAAGTAAACAAGCACCCTTTAGTTTAATCTCATCTTTCCTCACATGAACAGATTTAGATTTGCCCTCTTTATGTTGTTCAAAGTCCTTTGATACAATCTGATTTCCACTCTTCGCATGTTTCAGATTTTTTTCTTTGCTGGCTCTAGCAAGTTCATCCCTCAAAATGGCTTCAGGAGACGAGACATAGGATGTAATACAATTTTCTTCTCTTTATGCACAAAAGAGTACTGATTAGTTCTACCATGATGCAAGGTGTCTTTATCATACTGCCATGGCCTACCGAACAACATAGAACATGCTTGCATTGGCACAACATCGCAGTCAATATAGTCATGATATGAACCAATGGCGAAGTGCACTCTTACCAGTCGTGTTACATTTATCTTACCGCTGTTATTAAACCATTGGATGTAGTACGGTTGTGGATGAGGGCTTGTTTACAGCTCAAGCTGTTGAACCAGCTCAGAACTTGCTAAGTTGTTGCCGCTACCCCCATCAATGATGATACGGCATGAGCGCTCCATGACCACACACTTGGTTTGAAACAAATTATGTCGTTGGTTCTGTTCGGCCTTCCCCATTTGGGCACTCAACACACGCCTCACAACAAGGCTCTCATAATGTTCTGCATCTTCAGCACCAATGTGTTCTTCTTCCTTATCATCTCCACTACCTGCATGGTCAGCGGCAAGCATAGCATATGTCTCATTATCCAAATCACTAGCAGAAGAATACTCACCATTATCCCGTACAATCAGCACACATTTGCTTGGGCAATCTTTCCTCACATGCCCAAACCCTTTGCATTGTAGGCACTAAATATCCCTCGTTCTTCCAGTTGATGCAACGGATGAAACACTCTTGGCGGGTGTTGGTGCTGACCCCTTTGTTGCCTCAGATGCCAGCGGTATTGATTTTGTTGGAGGTGTGTGTGGCAGGTTGCTAGTTGCACCCTATGGAGATGCACGGTTTGGAGCAGCAGCTGAGGTACGTTGTTGCCATGATGTAGTCCGACCTGCAGAAACATTAATCCTTTGTGTTCGAATTTGAACGTGTCTTTTAAGATTTATAGACGAACTCTTAACCGAAGACTTTATCTTTTGCATTTATCACCCTGTCCTTGTCGTCGGGCCGGGGCGCAGGAGGTAGTTGCTGAAGCCCATGGGGCTAGCCAACATCCTTGACCAACAAAAGGCTCAAGGTGGAGTCAAGCTACCTGACATGTCTTTGAACGAGGTCGAGCCCTAACCGCAACATTAAGTCTAGATCTCTGAGCCCAGAAACACTCGAGCTCAGGTTAGGTTTAGGCATTAGGTTGAGTCGGCCGAGCTCAGAAACACTGGAGGGCTCGGGGCTCCCTCTAAGGGCGGTCTCTAATTCAAATCCTACTACGAGGGAATAGTCGGCTTACTGCGATAAGGACCGGCTTACTACGGTCGAAGCTTCCTTGGAGGCGAATTTAGAGACCACGATCCCCGAGCTTGGGAACACTTCAGGCCCAGGGCGCCCTCTAAGGATGGCCTCTGGTTGGCTGATGCGGGGGAAAGGTCGACTTACCACGATAAAGATCGACTTACGGCAGCCTCGACTCCCCGAGGCGAATCCAGAGACCGCTACCTGAGGCCAAGGCACTCAGGGTGCAGGGAAACATACATAGATGTAGATAATGAAGGAAAGCATCTAAGAATCTCGAGGTGAGGGACTTCTCGGTGTGACTTCTGGTCCAAACCCTGCTATAGGGGAATAGTCGGCTTACCACGATGAGAGTCGGCTTACTGCGGGCTCGACCCCCTGAAGGTGGACCTTGAGACCGCGACCCGACGTCGTGTCCATCGAGATGCAAAAGAGGTGTCAGTATTGACAGTGAAGAAGAACTTTTTGTCGCGTCCCTCGAGATGCAAAAGATGTATCGAGCTTGATTTCTGTGGCGCGTGAGCTAAGACCTGGACACCCCGAGGTTGCGGCCCTCAGGATGCAAGGGGACAAAAAGATATACTCCACCGCCATCTTGGCGGCCAGTGGGGACGAGGCCGCAATGACCAACTATCTCCCCACCGTCCTGGATGGAGCCGCCCGCACCTGGCTCTTCAACCAGGAGCCCGACGCCTTCCGGTCATGGCGCCAGTTGCGGAGCGCCGTCCACTCCAACTTCCAGAGCTACTACGAGCGGCCTGGACGAGAAAGGGACCTGGACCGTGTCATCCAGGGGAAGGGCGAGCACATCCGAAACTTCGTGCGCCGGTTTACCTGCGCACGGAACTCGATTCCCAGCGTCTCCGATGAGACTGTCATCAAGGCCTTCAAGTTCGGCGTCCGCGACAGACGTCTCACGGAGGACCTCGAGATCGCTACAAAGCTTACCGTCAACAAGCTATTCCGCATGGCAGAGCACTACGCAGACGCGGACGACGCCGTTCGCTGGAAGCATGACTACGACTGAGGCAAGCTCGGCCTCGCCTTTTGCGAGGCAGGGCCTCTGGTACCAAAGAAGGAGGTCCAGCCCCGCGCAACAAGAAGCGGGGGAAAGACCGCGACGCTGGAGGCGGCCAGCTCCGTGTGGTCGCCGCAATCGACAACAAGCGCGAAGGGGCCCAAGCACGCTAGCCCGACCGCCGAAGGCCTCGGGCCCACAAAATCGCCCACAGCCTCAGCAAGCACCGCGCCGGCCCCAGCTGGGACAGGATCGGGCCGGGCCCCCTCGGGCAGACAACCGACCTTGGGGCAACGAGGAACAGCTCCACCTCGACGCTGACAAATTCTGCCCATTCCATCAAATACATGGCCACGACCTGCGAAGTTGCAAAGCGTGGCTGTACAAGCTGAACGCCTTTTATAGAGGGCCCGGAGAAATGCCCACGCTCCCGAGGGGCGACGAGCGGCCCGGCAGAAGCGACGCTGGCGAGGACCAAGCAGGCCCCGGCCTAGAGTTCCGGCAGGGCGACCGCCGTGTGGATGTCATCTTTGGTGGCTCTTCGGCATACCGGTCCCGGCGCGAGCTGAAGGACGCCGCACGCACTATATACCAAGCCACCATCGGGAAGCCCACCGACCAACCCTGCAGGTGGGATGGTGTTCCCATCACCTTCTCCCGGGACGATGCTCCCCCGTGGATGTCCCGAGACTTCAAGACCGCCCTGGTCGTCACCCCGACCATAAGCAACGCCGTCGTCGGCCGAGTCATGGTTGACGGGGGAAGCTGATGAGGACATCACTTCTATGGATATAGCCACACCTGTAAATCCATCACCTACGCATCAATCGGTCCCCGTTGCTGTAATACATGGACCGATTACTCGAGCTCGCGCACGTCAACTCAATTACCAGGTGAATTCGTTCCTCGGGCTTCATACGAATATTTTAATGGATGGAATGCTATTTAATTCTTGTGATGATGTCCTTTGCCTCAGGAACTTGGGTGAGGAACCAACCAAGATGAAGGATAGAAGAGAAGTGCACGAGTTCGGTTCAGATTCGACTCCAGGACAGGGCTGACTTGTTTCGGCCGCCACGGCTACATCCGGACTCCGTTTTGGGCGTTCTTGTACTTCACTGAAAGCTTATCAAGTCTACTTTCCAACGGATCTGGAATAACATCCAAACTCCTTCTGAGTTGACGGGAATCGTTCAATCAAGCAGCGTCACTTTTTCAGTCCAAGTCAAAAGTGGGCCTTTGGCCTTGTAACAAGGAAAGCCCACTTAAGGCTGCACCCTAGGGTTCCTAGACGCCTCTCCACAATAAAAACAGCCAGCCGCTGCCATTAGATGGGGGGGTTTTTTTTTTAGATCAAAGATAGCAGTTGCTACTTCTTGTAATCGCGCGTGTTGGCTAAACCGCCCGAATTACTTGTCATCGGAAACCCCTCTTTTGTGATTCTGAATGAACTCGTGGTTTTCAATTATAATTTCAGTGCTTGTTCATCTTGTTCTTGCGTGTTCTTCGATTGCTTGCAGGGACAAAGGCCTTCGTGGTCTGGTTGATCGTGCACCAAAAAGATCAATAACAACTTCGAAGTCGGTGTAACGATTGCTAAGGCGCATCGTCTGGGGACGGTGTAGTCGGATCGCCAACGTCTTCTTCCACCCAATCGAATCTATCCCTCTCTCATCGAAAGGTCGGGACCTATCCTCCTATCAGAAGCTCCCTCAACCTGCTCTTGGCAAGTGCGCTGGACCGGATGCAGATATCCCGGGCGAAAATCAAGAATATAGCGGTCCCCTTCTTCGGCATCGTGCCAGGAAGCTCGACCACTCCACTCGGGCAGGTGGTTCTGCCCGTCACCTTTGGCGACTCGGTGAACTTCCACACCGAACTGATCACCTTCGACGTCCCTCTCACGTCCATCCCGCTTATAAACTCAGTAGCCGCCGCTTTAGACACTCGGGTTTTGTTTGAGTAGTTTAGCCAAGTGCAAACTTTGCGTCTTCGAGTTGTGCTGGACAGCCACCTTGTCAAGACCTTCAATAGAACCCCACCTTATTTTGGCCTTCAATTCTTATTTGCAATTTCAGATTGCTTTTACCATTGTTCTTGCTTGTTCTTCGGTTGCTTGCAGGAATTGAACCTCGTGTTCAGGTTGATCGTGCCCACGGCAAGATCAATAACACTCCGGGGTTGGTTTAGCGATTGCTAAGGCGCATCGTCGTCGTACGTTGTAGTCGGATCGTCAAAGTCGATTCCACCAAATCGATAGTTATCGCTCTCATCGAAAGATCGGGACACAACCTCGCATCATCCCGGCTCGACGAGCGAGGGCTACCCTTCTTCAGGATCCTACGTAGGCATAGGGGCTTCGAGTGGACCCCCGAAGCCCAGCGGTCCTTCGACGAGCTCAAGGCATACCTCTCGAGCCCACCTCTGCTGACGACTCCACAGCAGGGCGAAGCAATGTTGTTCTACCTCGCGGCCACGACCCAGGCCGTTAGCACGGTCCTGGAAGTCGAGCGGGCCGGGCGACTGCACCTGATCTACTACGTCAGCGAGGTGCTTCACGGGCCAAAAGAGCGCTACCCTCTGGTCCAGAAGCTCCTCTACGCCCTCTTCATGGCCTCGTGCAAGCTTCGGCACTACTTCCAGGCGCATGCGGTGGTTGTCCCAAGCGGGCTCCCGCTCGGGGAGATTCTTAGGAACCTGGAGGCCGAAGGTCGCATCGCCAAGTGGGCCATGGAGCTGGCCGAGTTCGACCTCCGCTTCGTGGCCCACACCGCCATCAAATCGCAGACGTTGGCCCCGCCCTCGAGCCCGAGGTCGAAGTCGAAGAACCTTGGACCATGTTTTTCGACGGGTCGAGGTCGTTTGAGCGCTCGGGGGCTGGCGTTCTCATCGTCACCCCTCAAGGTGACCACATGAGGTATGTGGTCCTCTTTGGCTTCCCCGCAACCAACAACGCAGCGGAATATGAAACCCTCTTGGCTGGCCTGCGAGCTTGCAAGTCCCTAGGCATGCGTCGTCTGGTTGTTAAGGGGGACTCCCAGCTCATCGTCAATCAGTGCAACAAAGACTATCAATGTTTGGACCTGCTAATGGCCAAGTACCTCGCCGAAGTGCGCAAGATGGAAAGATGGTTCCTAAACCCGAAGATCCAACACGTGCCAAGGATGGACAACTCCACCACCAACCTCCTGTCTAGGCTCGGATCGTCCGGCGATGAGCTCCCACCGGACGTCATCCTCGAGACCTTGGCCACGCCATCCGTCACCGACAAGGAACACCCGGTGGCCCTCCTCGAGAGTGTCCCCTCGTGGATGGACCCGTAGTCAAATTCCTCGACCACAGGGAGCTCCCTGCTACTCCGGCGAGAGGAGCAGGATCCGGCACCGCGCTAGCTCGTACAGGCTCATCAACGGGCAGCTTTACCGTCGAGGAGCCCTGGGCATTTTGTCAAAGTGCATCACTCCCGAGGAGGGTAAGTACTTGCTCAGTGACATACATTCTGGCCTATGCAGCGCTCACTCTTCTATTAGCACAATGGTCGGGAAGGCATTCCGGATGGGATTTTACTGGCCGACAGCGCTCGGGGACGCTCAAGACATCGTTCGCACTTGCCGTCCGCCGCCCCATGCTCGAAGGCCCGGCACGGCCCACGCCTTGCGCACCATTCCCTCTCCCGCCATTTCGACGTGGGGCCTCGACATCCTCGGCCCTTTCCTGAGGTCGGTTGGGGGGAAGAAATTCCTGTTCGTCGCCATCGACACTTTCTCGAAGTGGATCGAGGTTGAGCCGGTCTCCGCTATCACCGCCAAAGCCGCGGTAAGGTTCTTCCGTTCCTTCGTGGTCACGAGGGATGGAGTCCCTTGCAGGATCATCTTCGATAACGGGACCCAGTTCACCAGCGAGCTGTTCCAAGAGTTCTGCGCAGACATGGGGACCAAGGTCTGCTATGCCTTGGTGAGTCATCCTCAGAGCAACGGGGCGGTCGAGCGCGCCAACGTTCATTATACATTCTGATCATGAAGCTTTGAAATATTTGAAAGGCCAATCAAAACTGAACCGTAGGCATGCCAAATGGGTGGAATTCATTGAATCCTTTCCATACATTGTGAAATACAAGAAGGGTAAAGAGAATGTGGTAGCTGATGCTTTGTCTCGCAAGATTGTGCTCTTAACTCAACTTGAAATCAAGGTCCCTGGTTTGGAAAGTTTAAAAGAGTTATATATTTTAGATAATGAGTTTGGTGAACCATATTCTAAGTGCATTGATGGGAAAGGATGGGAAAAGTTCCATGTTCATGATGGGTTCTTGTTTCGTGGTAACAAACTATGTGTTCCAGATTTATCCGTACGTTTGCTATTATTGCAGGAATGCCATGCTGGCGGATTAATGGGATATTTTGGAAGAGAAAAGACTTTGTCCATGCTGTCCGATCACTTCTATTGGCCAAAAATAGAACGAGATGTTGAGACGTTCGTGCAGCGATGTGTCACATGCCATAAAGCTAAGTCCAAACTTAATCCACATGGTTTGTACGGGTTAAGTCGTGACTTAGCTTTTTGACATGTTGTGCAGCGAGCGACGAAACGTTCCACGTCTCGCCTCATCTTTGGCCAGAAGAAATGGCTAGCAAGTATGTCCTCTGTCTTTTTCACACTAAAATGTCCCATCAGCCCACCTCCATGCGCTTCCTGTAACAACAACAAACGAACCGAGCTAGCTGGAATGCATAGCTTGTTGAGGAAAAATTTAATCCACATTTTTCCCTCTTTACAATTGAGCAATACATCTTTAAAATCAGCATCATGCTCATATTGCCCTTTAATCGTTTCCAGCCCAAAAATTTTGAAGTCAAGTTGGGAAAGCATAGCGTATAGCCTAGACAATGCTTCAGCTATAACATTGTCCTTTCCCCTTTTGTGTTTAATGACATAAGGAAAAGATTCAATGAATTCAACCCACTTAGCATGCCTATGGTTTAGTTTTCCTTGACTTCGAATATGTTTTAGTGACACATGATCAGAATGTATTACAAATTCCTTGGGTCATAAATAATGTTGCCATGTTTCCAATGTTCGAACTAGCGCATATAACTCCTTATCATAAGTGGAATAGTTCAAACTAGGCCCACTTAATTTCTCACTAAAATAAGCAACAGGTTTTCCTTCTTGCAACAACACACCTCCCAACCCAATTCCACTAGCATCACATTCGAGTTCAAAGGTTTTGAAATCTAGCAGTTGGAGAAGTGGTGCATGTGTCAACTTATCTTTCAACATGCTGAAAGCGTTCTCTTGTGCTTTGCCCCAAGCAAATGGCACTCCCTTCTTAGTGAACTCGTGTAATGGTGCAGCGATGGTGCTGAAATCCTTCACAAAGCGACGATAGAATCCAACAAGTCCTAAGAAACGTCGCACCTGTGTGACCGTTGTTGTAACTGGCCAACTGTGTATTGCTTCAACCTTGGCTTGATCAACTTCAATCCCCTGCAGAGTAACAACATAGCCAAGAAAAGAGACTCGATCCGTGCAAAAGGTGCACTTCTCAAGGTTACCAAATAAACGAGCATCACGTAAAGCATGAAAAACAGCACGCAAATGATCAAAATGTTGTTCTAGAGTTCTGCTATAAATCAGAATATTATCAAAGTACACCACCACAAATTTTCCATTGAAATGGCGCAGAACCTCATTCATTAATCTCATAAAAGTGTTGGGTGCATTAGTGAGTCCAAAGGGCATTACTAACCACTCATACAATCCAAATTTTGTTTTAAAAGCTGTTTTCCATTCATCCCCCAATTTCATGCGAATCTGGTGGTATCCGCTACGCAAATCGATCTTAGAGAACAGAAGAGAGCCACTCAATTCATCTAGCATATCATCTAACCTAGGAATAGGATGACGATATCTAATTGTAATATTGTTAATCGCTCTACAATCCACACACATGCGCCATGATCCATCTTTCTTAGGAACTAAAAGTACTGGGACAGCACATAGACTAAGAGATTCGCGCACATACGCTTTCTCAAGCAATTCTTGCACCTGGTGTTGTATATCCTTGGTTTCTTCTGGATTGGTTCTGTATGGCGCACGGTTTAGTATGGAGGCCCCGGGAATGAGGTCAATTTGATGCTCAATTCCACAGATTGGTGGTAGTCCCGGTGGCACCTCCTTTGGAAAAATATCTATGTTCTCCTGCAAAAGATTAATGACAGCAGGAGGCAAAGAAGATGATGTATCTTCAAATGAAAATAAAGCTTCTTTGCAAACCAAAGCATAGCAAACTTCAGAGCCATCATTCAACTCATTTAAATCAGATTTGGAAGCAAGCAAACAAGCACCCTTCAGTTTAATCTCATCTTTCCTATCATGAACAGATTTAGACTTGCCCTCTTTATGTTGTACAAATTCCTTTGCTACAATCTGATTTTCACTCTTCTCATGTTTTCGATTTTTTTCTTTGCTGGCTCTAGCAAGTTCATCCCTCAAAATGGCTTCAGGAGACATAGGATGTAATACAATTTTCTTCTCTTTATGCACAAAAGAGTACTAATTAGTTCTACCATGATGCAAGGTGTCTTTATCGTACTGCCATGGTCTACCGAACAACATAGAACATGCTTGCATAGGCACAACATCGCAGTCAATATAGTCATCTACTGACACGGAGGTGGACGACGAGGGAGGCCATCTGCGACGGCAGTTGCGCCGCAATCTCTTCAGCATGCCTCCCTTGCGCATGCCACGCGAGGTACGCGCTGATGATGACACACTTGGCAGAATTAAATTCTCTATTCCACCTTTTGATGGAAAATATGATCCTAATGCATACCTCACATGGGAATTAGCTGTAAAACAAAAGTTTGCATGTCATGAGTATCCTGAAAACAAAAGAGTTAGGGCTGCCACTAGTGAGTTCACTGATTTTGCCTCTGTTTGGTGGAGTGAGTTTCGACGTAAGAATCCCAATGCTACGCAAAACTGGGCTGATTTGAGAAGAATCATGCGAGCTAGATTTGTTCCCTCTTATTACCAACGTGATTTGATAAATAAGCTGCAGCTGCTTAGGCAAGATAGTAAGAGTGTAGAGGAATGTTGCGCTGTGGTATAGAGGAGTCTGAGGAGGCTGCTATGGCTAGATTTATGGGTGGGCTGAACCGTGAGATTTATGACATTCTTAATTACAAGGAATATAATTCGATCACTCGCTTGTTTCATCTCGCTTGCCATGCTGAAAGAGAAGTGCAGGGACGACGCAAATGGTTTAGCACGAGAACTAATATTTCTGCAGGTCGTGCTAACACTTGGTCAACACGAGCCCCACCTACAGCCACAAGGCAACCGGCTGCACCGTCCTCCAACAACAACAAGAATCGACCTTCCTCTTCCGCGCCGATTTCAAAGCCTTCGGAGGTAACAAAAACTTCTACACCAGAGCTCGCCAAGAGCTCTGCTTCGGTTGCTTCAACTGGGAGGACGAGGGATGTGCAATGCCATCAATGCAAGGATATCGCGAATAAAGCCATTGCGACCCCCATAAAAGGAGTAGTCCCCCAACCCGGAGCTACTTTCCCATATTCCGAATTCAAGGGTTTCAATAAACTACCTGCGCAAATTCGTCAATGTCCGAGCAAGCGTGTGCTGATTGTGCGAGACAATGGTGAGTTTTCTTCTGCTAGTGATTTGGATGAAGAAACATATGCTATGCTTGCAGCTGACAATGCAGGGAGCGAAGATGATCATGACCAGGAAGAGCACATTGATGCCAACCATGCTGACCATTATGAGAGCCTCATTGTACAACGTGCGTTGAGTGTCCAGATTGGAAAGTCCGACCAAAATCAGCGGCACAACCTGTTCCAAACCAAATGTGTCGTCAAGGAGCGATCATGTCGTGTGATCATTGATGGAGGAAGTTGCAACAACCTTGCAAGCTTGGACATGGTGGCGAAGCTTTCGTTGGAGACAAGACCGCACCCCCAGCCCACTATGTTCAATGGTTCAATAGTATTGGTAAGGTTAAGGTTACACGCTTGGTGAGAGTACAATTTGCTATTGGTTCCTATCATGATTTTGTTGAATGTGATGTCGTACCCATGCAAGCATGTTCTATATTGTTAGGTAGACCTTGGCAATATGATAAAAGTTTTGTGCATGATGGTAGAACCAACCAGTATTCCTTTGTGCATAAGGGAAAGAAGATTGTATTGCATCCTATGACTCCTGATTCCATTCTTAAGGAGGACATTGCTAGAGCTAGTAAGCAAAAGATTGATGAAAGTGCAAAAAAGAAAAATTCTAGTTCTGTTTGTGATAATAAAAATGAGATTTAGTTGAAAGGTGCATGTTTTCTCGCTACCAAATCTGATGTGAAGGACTGGTTGTTGATGAATCTGTTTGTCCTCAAATGAGAACAAATCATCCTTGCAAACTAAGGATGCTTTGCCTCCTGCTGTGACTAACCTTTTGCAGGAATATGTTGATGTTTTTCCCAAGGACGTTCCTCCAGGCTTGCCACCAATTCGAGGGATTGAACATCAGATTGACCTTATTCCTGGAGCATCTTTGCCCAATCGAGCGCCATATAGGACTAATCCGGAAGAAACTAAGGAGATACAACGCCAAGTGCAGGAACTTCTTGACAAAGGGTATGTGCGTGAATCTCTTAGTCCTTGTGCTGTTCCAGTCATTTTAGTTCCTAAGAAGGATGGATCATGGCGCATGTGTGTGGATTGTAAAGCAATCAATAACATTACCATTAGATATCGTCATCCTATTCCTAGGTTAGATGATATGCTTGATGAATTAAGTGGCTCTACTGTGTTCTCTAAGGTTGATTACCACCAAATCCGCATGAAATTAGGTGATGAATGGAAAACAGCTTTCAAAACTAAGTTCGATCTATATGAGTGGCTAGTGATGCCTTTTGGATTCACTAACGCACCTAGCACTTTCATGAGACTAATGAATGAAGTTTTGCGTGCTTTCATTGGTAGATTTGTGGTGGTATATTTTGATGATATCTTGATCTAAATGATTAGTACAACCAAAAATAATATCATCTACATATATTTGACAAATCATTAATGTTCCATTGATGTCTTTTAAAAACAAGGTTGGATCAACCTTCCCAGTTTTGAAGTTCTTATTAAGTAGAAAATCTCTAAGACGCTCATACCATGCTCTAGGAGCTTGTTTTAGACCATAGAGTGCCTTAGATAATTTGAACACATGATTTGGCAAGTTTGGGTCTTCAAAACCAGGTGGTTGCTCAACATAAACAGTTTCATCAATTAATCCACTAAGAAATGCACTTTTCACATCCATTTGAAATAGAGTGATATTAAAATGAGTAGCAAAGGCGAGAAGAAACCGAATAGCTTCAAGACGTGCCACTGGGGCATAAGTCTCTCCATAGTCCAGCCCTTCTACTTGAGTAAATCCTTGAGCTACAAGTCTAGCTTTATTCCTTATTACCACTCCATTCTCATCTTGCTTGTTTTGGAACACCCATTTTGTACCAATGACATTTTGATCCTCAGGGCATTTTGTTAAGCTCCAAACTTTGTTTCTTTCAAAATTGTTGAGTTCCTCTTGCATAGCAATTATCCAATCAGCACCTTTTAGAGCTTCTTCCACTGTTTTAGGTTCAATACAAGAGACAAAAGAGTAATGTTCACAGAAAGAAGCTTGTCTAGAGCGAGTTTGGACACCCTTACTGATTTCACCATTGATTTGGTTTATGGGGTGATCCTTAGCAATGGCATGGTGACTTTTGATGAAGACTGGCCGATCTTGTTCTTTTTCTTCCTCTCCATCTTGGGTTCCATCATGGGGCACCATTGATTGTGTAGGAGATTCATCCTTATCTTCCTTGGGTTTAATGTCACCTACTTCCATCTTTCTCATTGCTTGCACTAAACCATCATCTCCTACATCATCTAAATTCTCATGCTCACCTTGTGAGCCATTAGATTCATCAAATTTTACATCATAAGTTTCTTCTACCAGTCCAGTTGAATTATTAAATACCCTATATGCTTTGGACTTAGAAGAATATCTTAGCGTAATGCCTCTTTCCAACGGATCCGGCCTCAGCATCAAATTCCACCCGAGCTGGCCACAGCAGTCAAAACGGTGCGACGGTCTCAGTCTTTTAGGGTGCTGTGCCGCCATAATTTTGGGCCGAGTTCCCATGTAATTAAAGTGGCGTGAGACCAACTCCTAGCAGCCATTCTTGTCTATATATATTGGACAAACCCCCTATCTATCTCCTTAGGTTTTGATTTGAGAATAGTTACCCATGTGTGGAACTTTATCCTTGTTCTCCTGACTCGGCTAGAGCAGCAGTAAACAAGTTTCGAAACCTCAACTTGAGTGTGTGCTTCATCCTTGTTCTTGCTAGTTCTTCGATTGCTTGCAAGAATAGACCTTCGTGGTCAGGTCATCCGTGTTCTTGGCACGGTTGATAACGACGAGGAGTGTGGTTTAGCGATTGCAGGTGCTTATCCTTGTGTGGTTCGTAGGCGGATCGTCAAAGTCATTCTCCGCCAAATCGAAGTTATCCCCTCACCGGAAGATCGGGCCGTCTTGTGCGCATCAGAATATTTTCGATTGGGTGGGGAAGACGTTGGCGATCTGACTACACCGTCCCCAGACGATGCTCCTTAGCAATCGTTACACCGACTCCTGAAGTTGTTATTAATCTTGCTGGTGCATGATCAACCTGACAACGAAAGCCTTTGTCCCTGCAAGCAATCGAAGAACACGCAAGAACAAGATGAACAAGCAATTGAAATTAGAATTGAAACCACGAGTTCATTCAGAATCACAAAAGAGGGGTTTCCAAAGACGAGTAATTTGGGCGGTTTAGCCAACACGCGTGATTATAAGTAGCAACTACTATCTTTAATCTAAAAGAAAACACGCCATCTTGTTACAAGGCCAAAGGGTGTTTATATTGTGGAGAGGAATTCGGGCTGGCGGTTTATATTGTGGAGAGGAATCTAGGAACCCTAGGGTCAGCCTCAAGTGGGCTTTCCTTGTTACAAGGCCAAAGGCCCACTTTTGGTTCGGAGTGAAAAAAATAGCACTGCTTGTTTGGACGATTTCCGTGGACTCAGAAGGAGTATGGATGTGATTCCAGATCCGTTGGAAAGTAAACTTGATAAGATTTCAGTGAAGTACAAGAACGCCCAAAACGGAGTCCGGATGCAGTCGGTGCGGCCAAAACAATTCAGCTCTGTCTTGGAGTCGAATCTGAACCCAACTTGTGCACTCTCTTCTATCCTTCATCTTGGTTGGTTCCTCACCCAAGTTCCTGAGGCAAAGGACATCATCACAAGAATTAAATAGCATTTCATTCATTAAAATATTCGTATGAAGCCCGAGGAATGCATTCACCTGGTAATTGAGTTGACGGGCGCGAGCTCCAGTAATCGGTCCTTGTATTACAGCAGCGGAGACCGATTGATATGTAGGTGATGGATTTGCAGGTGTAGCTATATCCATAGAAGTGATGTCCTCATCATCCTCCCCTTCTTGCATTGGAGTCGTCCTCGACTCAAGCTCGTCCTCTTCTCCAAAATATGGCTTTAAATCTGCAATGTTAAATGTGGGAGTGACCCCAAAATCTGCAGGCAACTCAAGCTTATATGTATTATCGTTAACTTTTTCCAATACTTTAAAAGGGCCATCAGCTCTAGGCATCAACTTAGACTTTCTTAATTTAGGAAAACGGTCCTTCCGCAAATGCAACCAAACAAGATCTCCAGGTTCAAAAGTTACATGTTTCCTTCCTTTACTACCAGCAAGTTTATATTTCTCATTCATAGACTCAATGTTCGCTTTCGTTGTCTTATGCAATTTTAACATCAGTTCAGCACGTTGTGTAGCATCAAAATTCAACTTCTCCGAATGTGGAATAGGCAATAAATCAATGGGAGCACGAGGAACAAAGCCATACACAATCTCAAAAGGGCACAACTTAGTAGTAGAATGCAGCGAACGATTATACGCAAACTCAATGTGAGGCAAGCATTCTTCCTACATCTTAATGTTTTGTTTTAAAACAGCCCAAAGCATGGTAGACAAAGTTCTATTGACAACTTCGGTTTGCCCATCAGTTTGGGGGTGACAAGTAGTAGAAAACAGTAGCTTAGTCCCCAATTTAGCCCATAAAGTTCTCCAAAAGTGGCTATGAAAATTAGCATCACGATCTAAAACTATTGTGTTTGGCACACCATGCAATCGAACAATTTCACAGAAAAACAAATCAGCAACATGGGTAGCATCATCACTCTTATGACAAGGTATGAAGTGTGCCATCTTAGAAAATCTATCCACCACAACAAAGATGCTATGCCTCCCCTTCTTTGTTCTAGGCAACCCTAAAACAAAGTCCATAGAAATATCCTCCCAAGGCACACTAGGAACAGGAAAGGGCATGTACAAACCATGTGGGTTAAGTCATGACTTAGCTTTTTGACATGTTGTGCAGCGAGCGACGAAACGTTCCACGTCCTGCCTCATCTTTGGCCAAAAGAAATGGCTAGCAAGTATGTCCTCCATCTTTTTCACACCAAAATGTCCCATCAGCCCACCTCCATGCGCTTCCTGTAACAACAACAAACGAACGGAGCTAGCTGGAATGCATAGCTTGTTAGCTCTAAACACAAACCCATTATTGAGGACAAATTTATTCCACATTTTTCCCTCTTTACAATTCAGCAACACATCTTTAAAATCAGCATCATGCTCATATTGCCCTTTAATCGTTTCCAGCCCAAAAATTTTGATGTCAAGTTGGGAAAGCATAGCGTATTGCCTGGACAAAGCATCAGCAATAACATTCTCCTTTCCCCTTTTGGGTTTAATGACATAAGGAAAAGATTCAATGAATTCAACCCACTTAGCATGCCTTCGGTTTAATTTCCCTTGGCTTCGATTATGCTTTAGTGACTTATGATCAGAATGGATAACAAATTCCTTAGGCCATAAATAATGTTGCCATGTTTCCAATGTTCGAACTAGCGCATATAACTCCTTATCATAAGTGGAATAGTTCAAACTAGACCCGCTCAATTTCTCACTAAAATAAGCAACAGGTTTTCCTTCTTGCAACAACACACCTCCCAACCCAATTCCACTAGCATCACATTCGAGTTCAAAGGTTTTATTGAAATCTGACAGTTGGAGAAGTGGTGCATGTGTCAACTTATCTTTTAACATGTTGAAGGCGTTCTCTTGTGCTTTGCCCCAAGCAAATAGCACTCCCTTCTTAGTGAGCTCATGCAATGGTGCTGAAATCCTTCACAAAGCGGCGATAGAATCTAGCAAGTCCTAAGAAACTTCGCTCCAGTGTGACCGTTGTTGGAACCGGCCAGCTGTGTATTGCTTCAACCTTGGCTTGATCAACTTCAATCTCCTGCGGAGTAATAACATAGCCCAGAAAAGAGACTCGATCCGTGCAAAAGGTGCACTTCTCAAGGTTACCAAATAAACGAGCATCACGTAAAGCATGAAAAACAGCACGCAAATGATTAAGATGTTGTTCTAGAGTTCTGCTATAAATCAGAATATCATCAAAGTAGACCACAACAAATTTTCTAATGAAATGGCGCAGAACCGCATTCATTAATCTCATGAAAGTGCTGGGTGCATTAGTGAGTCTAAAGGGCATTACTAACCACTCATACAATCCAAATTTTGTTTTAAAAGCTGTTTTCCATTCATCCCCCAATTTCATGCGAATCTGGTGGTATCCTCTACGCAAATCGATCTTTTAGAGAATACAATAGAGCCACTCAATTCATCAAGCATATCATCTAACCTAGGAATAGGATGACGATATCTGATTGTAATGTTGTTAATGGCTCTACAATCCACACACATGCGCCATGATCCATCTTTCTTAGGCACTAAAATTACTGGAACAACACATGGACTAAGAGATTCGCGCACATACCCTTTGTCAAGCAATTCTTGCACCTGGCGTTGTATCTCTATGGTTTCTTCTGGATTGGTTCTGTATGGCGCACGGTTTGGCAAGGAGGCCCCGGGGATGAGGTCAATTTGATGCTCAATTCCACGGATTGGTGGCAGTCCCGGCGGCACCTCCTTTCGAAAAACATCGATGTTCTCCTGCAAAAGAATAATGACAGCAGGAGGCAAAGAAGAGGATGTATCTTCAAATGAAAATAAAGCTTCCTTGCAAACCAAAGCATAGCAAACGACGGAGCTACCATTCAACTCATTTAAATCAGATTTTGAAGCATGTAAACAAGCACCCTTTAGGTTAATCTCATCTTTCCCCTCATGAACAGATTTAGATTTGCCCTCTTTATGTTGTTTAAAGTCCTTTGATACAATCTGATTTCCACTCTTCGCATGTTTCAGATTTTTTTCTTTGCTGGCTCTAGCAAGTTCATCCCTCAAAATGGCTTCAGGAGACGAGACATAGGATGTAATACAATTTTCATCTCTTTATGCACAAAAGAGTACTGATTAGTTCTACCATGATGCAAGGTGTCTTTATCATACTGCCATGGCCTACCGAACAACATAGAACATGCTTGCATTGGCACAACATCGCAGTCAATATAGTCATGATATGAACCAATGGCGAAGTGCACTCTTTACCAGTCGTGTTACATTTATCTTACCGCTGTTATTAAACCATTGATGTAGTACGGTTGTGGATGAGGGCTTGTTTTCAGCTCAAGCTTTTGAACCATCTCAGAACTTGCTAAGTTGTTGCCGCTACCCCCATCAATGATGACACGGCATGAGCGCTCCATGACCACACACTTGGTTTGAAACAAATTATGTCGTTGGTTCTGTTCGGCCTTCCCCATTTGGGCACTCAACACACGCCTCACAACAAGGCTCTCATAATGTTCTGCATCTTCAGCACCAATGTGTTCTTCTTCCTTATCATCTCCACTGCCTGCATGGTCAGCGGCAAGCATAGCATATGTCTCATTATCCAAATCACTAGCAGAATAATACTCACCATTATCCCGTACAATCAGCACACGTTTGGTTGGGCAATCTTTCCTCACATGCCCAAACCCTTTGCATTGTAGGCACTAAATATCCCTCGTTCTTCCAGTTGATGCAACGGATGAAACACTCTTGGCGGGTGTTGGTGCTAACACCTTTGTTGCCTCAGATGCCCGCGGTATTGATTTTGTTGGAGGTGTGTGTGGCAGGTTGCAAGTTGCACCCTGTGGAGATGCACGGTTCGGAGCAGCAGCTGAGGTACGTGGTTGCCATGATGTAGTCCGACCTGCAGAAACATTAGTCCTTTGTGTTCGAATTTGAACGTGTCTTTTAAGATTTATAGACGAACTCTTAGCCGAAGACTTTATCTTTTGCATTTATCACCCTGTCCTTGTTGCCGGGCCGGGGCGCAGGAGGTAGTTGTTGAAGCCCATAGGGCTAGCCAACATCCTTGACCAACAAAAGGCTCAAGGCGGAGTCAAGCTACCTGACATGTCTTTGAACGAGGTCGAGCCCTAACCGCAACATTAAGTCTAGATCTCCGAGCCCAGAAACACTCGAGCTCAGGTTAGGTTTAGGCATTAGGTTGAGTCGGTCGAGCTCGGAAACACTCGAGGGCTCAGGGCTCCCACTAAGGGCGGTCTCTAATTCAAATCCTACTACGGGGGAATAGTCGGCTTACTGCGATAAGGACCGGCTTACTACGGTCGAAGCTTCCTTGGAGGCGAATTTAGAGACCACGATCCCCGAGCTTGGGAACACTTCAGGCCCGGGGCGCCCTCTGAGGATGGCCTCTGGTTGGCTGATGCGGGGAAACGGTCGGCTTACCACGATAAAGATCGACTTACGGCGGCCTCGACTCCCCGAGGCGAATCCAGAGACCGCTACTACCTGAGGCCAAGGCACTCAGGGTGCAGGGAAACATACATAGATGTAGATAATGAAGGAAAGCATCTAAGAATCTCGAGGTCAGGGACTTCTCGGTGTGACCTCTGGTCCAAACCCTGCTATAGGGGAATAGTCGGCTTACCGCGATGAGAGTCGGCTTACTGCGGGCTCGACCCCCTGAAGGTGGACCTTCAGACCGCGACCCGACGTCGTGTCCATCGAGATGCAAAAGAGGTGTCAGTATTGACAGTGAAGAAAAACTTTTTGTCGCATCCCTCGAGATGCAAAAGATGTATCGAGCTTGATTTCTGTGGCGCGTGAGCGAAGACCTGGACACCCCGAGGTTGCGGCCCTCAGGATGCAAGGGGACAAAAAGATATACTCCACCGCCATCTTGGCGGCCGGTGGGGACGAGGCCGCAATGGCCAACTATCTCCCCACCATCCTGGATGGAGCCGCCCGCACCTGGCTCTTCAACCAGGCGCCCGACGCCTTCCTATAATGGCGCCAGTTGCGGAGCCCCGTCCACTCCAATTTCCAGAGCTACTACGAGCGGCCTGGACGAGAAAGGGACTTGGACCGTGTCATCCAGGGGAAGGGCGAGCACATCCGAGACTTCGTGCGCCGGTTTACCTGCGCACGGAACTCAATTCCCAACGTCTCCGATGAGACTGTCATCAAGGCCTTCAAGTTCGGCGTCCGCGACAGACGTCTCACGGAGGACCTCGAGATCTCTACAAAGCTTACCGTCAACAAGCTATTTCGCATGGCAGAGCACTACGCAGACGCGGACGACGCCGTTCGCTGGAAGCATGACTACGACTGAGGCAAGCTCGGCCTCGCCTTTGGCGAGGCAGGGCCTCTGGTGCCAAAGAAGGAGGTCCAGCCCCGCGCGACAAGAAGCGGGGGAAAGACCGCGACGCTGGAGGCGGCCAGCTCCGTGTGGTCGCCGCAATCGACAACAAGCGCGAAGGGGCCCAAGCACGCTAGCCCGACCGCCGAGGGCCTCGGGCCCAGCAAAATCGCCCATAGCCTCAGCAAGCACCGCGCCGGCCCCAGCAGGGACAGGACCGGGCTGGGCCCCCTCGGGCAGACAACTGACCTTGGGGCAAAGAGGAACAGCTCCACCTCGACGCTGACAAATTCTGCCCATTCCATCAAATCCACAACCACGACCTGCGAAGTTGCAAAGCGTGGCTGTACAAGCTGAACGCCTTTTATAGAGGGCACGGAGAAATGCCCACGCTCCCGAGGGTCGACGAGCGGCCCGACAGAAGCGACGCTGGCGAGGACCAAGCAGGCCCCGGCCTGGAGTTTCGGCAGGGCGACCGCCGTGTGGATGTCATCTTTGGTGGCTCATCGGCATACCGGTCCCAGCGCGAGCTGAAGGACGCCGCACACACTGTATACCAAGCCACCATCGGGAAGCCCACCGACCAACCCTGCAGGTGGGATGGTGTTCCCATCACCTTCTCCCGGGACGATGCTCCCCCGTGGATGTCCCGAGACTTCAAGACCGCCCTGGTCGTCGCCCCGACCATAAGCAACGCCGTCGTCGGCCGAGTCATGGTTGACGGGGGAAGCTCCCTCAACCTGCTCTTGGCAAGTGCGCTGGACCGGATGCAGATATCCCGGGCGAAAATCAAGAATATAGTGGTCCCCTTCTTCGGCATCGTGCCAGGAAGCTCGACCACTCCGCTCGGGCAGGTGGTTCTGCCCGTCACCTTTGGCGACTCGGCGAACTTCCACACCGAACTGATCACCTTCGAGGTAGTAGATGGCAACCTCCCCTACAACTCCATCCTCGGGCGGCCGGCCCTAATCAAGTTCATGGCCGCAAATCACTACGGGCACCGGTGTTGAAGCTCCTGGGGCCCGGCGGCATCATAGCGGTCCACGGCGATCTTAAGGCGGCGCACGGCTGCGAGAAAAGGCCCTGGCTCTCGCCGGCATACTGCCTCAGTAGGGCCCCGAGGTGACCCCAAAGAGCACCCTCCGAAAGGCGGCCATCCAGCCCAGTAGCCATACCAAGACCATGCAACTCGAGGCGGTGAGCTTGGGCAAATGCGCCTGCGTTTCCGCCCAGCTCGACCCAAAATAGGAAGACGAGCTCGTCACCTTCCTCCGAGATAATAAAAGCATTTTTGCATGGGAACCCGCGGACATGTCGGGGGTCCCACGGGAGGTGGTCGAGCACAAACTGCAAACAAAGCCCGGCTGCAGGCCCGTGCGCCAGAAACTGCGGCGCTTCTCTCCTTGAGAAGGTGGCCATAATCAGAGAGCACCTTGATAAGTTCCTGAAGGCAGGCTTCATTCGTGAGGTCAATTACTCTGAATGGCTGGCCAACCCTGTAATTGTATGAAAGAAAGGCGGGAAATGGAGGATGTGCGTCGATCACACGGGCTTAAACGTCGCGTGTCCCAAAGACAACTTCCCTCTTCCGCGTATAGACCAGATTGTGGACTCCACTGCCAACGCCAAAATGTTGAGTTTTCTCGACGCCTACTCCGGCTACCACCAAATCAAGCTCGCCGTGGAAGACGAGGATAAAACTGCCTTCATCACGCCGTTTGGAACCTTCTGCTACACGACCATGTCGTTCGGTCTCCGCAACGCGGGCGCAACGTTCCAGCGGCTGATGGTCAAGACCTTCGACCTGCAGATCGGCCGAAACCTGGAGGTCTACGTCGACGACATCATCGTAAAAAGCTCCTCCGAGGCCGACCACGTCAATGACATAGCCGAGACCTTCACCAGTCTAAACAAGTTCGGCATCAAGCTTAATCCCGAGAAGTGAGTTTTCGGCACGACCTCCGGAAAGGTGCTTGGCTACATGATCGGGGGCTCGGGCGTGGGCCCGAACCCGGAGAAAATTGAGGCAATCGAACGGATGGCCGCCCCGACATCGGTAAAGCAAGTCTAGAGTCTCGCTGGCCGCGTCATCGCCCTCAGCCGCTTTATCTCCCGTGATGAGACCATGCTCGTCCTGGATATGATCAACGCTATATCAATTTGATGACACTTCACAGCATCCTCTGTATCATCTACATCTACTAGGATGGCTTTCCTTCACGGAGGGGAGGAAGCGTCCAAGAGTGCAAGCTTTCAACATGCCTTTATATGCTGGAAAGAAATATTGAGCTTTGTGGATGATCTTCACATGAGAATACTTTTTGTTGAGGACAAGCTAAAAGCTAAGCATGAGTCGAGGACGACTCAAATTCAAGAAAGGGAGGATGATGAGGACATCACTACTACGGATATGACCACATTTGGTTGTGCCAACTCCAACACATCATCCACGGGCCAAGAAGAGAGAGAGATCAAATCCATCACGTTCTGGAATCCAATTCGGCCTCCTGAGACAGTTCCGACTTCAAATATGAATAACTCTTACATACGGACTCCGATTTGGGTGAACTTGGACTTGATTAAAAGCTTGCAATGAGATCTTTTGAATGGATCTAATCTCAGGCCCAGATTCATCGTAGATCAACCGGAATCAT
Source organism: Otatea glauca (assembly GCA_036346275.1). Taxonomy (NCBI): domain Eukaryota; kingdom Viridiplantae; phylum Streptophyta; class Magnoliopsida; order Poales; family Poaceae; genus Otatea; species Otatea glauca. Next base: position 25,214,339 of record CM070719.1, on the reverse strand, counting down.
TAAAACAATGTACTACAATACTGTTTTGGGCTGTTTCGGGCCTTGTAAGCGTGTGGGGGCCCAAGCCCAAGTTGTGTGTGCCCCCCTTGGCTGCACACAACCCTAGGACGTCCCTCTCACGTCCGTCGCTCTTATGAACTCAGTAGCCGCCGCTTTAGACACACGGGTTTTGTTTGATTAGTTTAGCCAAGTGCAAACTTTGCGTCTTCGAGTTGTGCTGGACAGCCACCTTGTCAAGACCTTCAATAGAACCCCACCTTATTTTGGCCTTCAATTCTTATTTGCAATTTCAGATTGCTTTTACCATTGTTCTTGCTTGTTCTTCGGTTGCTTGCAGGAATTGAACCTCGTGTTCAGGTTGATCGTGCACACGGCAAGATCAATAACACTCCGGAGTTGGTTTAGCGATTGCTAAGGCGCATCGTCGTCGTACGTTGTAGTCGGATCGTCAAAGTCGATTCTGATGTAAACCCGTTGGGTGAATTCCCGATCTTTCGATGAAAGGGCGTGGGATAACTCGATTGGTAGAGGAGACGATGTTCACGGCCCGACTACAGCCTTCCAAGGACGCTGTGCCTTAGCAACCGATACACCACCTCCTATGGCTGCCGCGATCTTGTGGAGCGCGACACCCCGGCCACTAGGGCACTCGTCCTGCAAGCAAACGAAGAACTAGCAAGAACAAGTAGAACAAGTATTGAATTACTAGATGTAAAAGAAGGTTTCAAACTCAATCTCCAATAAGGTGGGGTTCCGAAGACAAGAAGACGGGCGGCTAATCCAGCACGCGCATACAAGCAAGTAGCGAGAGCTAAACTTGCTCTAAACAAAACCCAAGTGTTCCTGGTGGCGGCTAAGGGGTATATAAACGTGGAAGGGTCGACCACAAGGGTGCTGGGGTCGAGCTCCAACCCTAGGACGCGTCCCTAATGGACCCAACTTGATACACGGCCCATTGGGCCAAAATATGGTGGCGCAAAGACCACGCAGAAAAACCTCTCGGTAGTAATTTGACGATTGCGGCCGCCTCAGAACAGATATGGACATGAGTCCGGATCTATATGAAAATAGACTTCATCAAAAATCATCGAAGTACTTGAACGCCCCAATCCGAGTCCATATGCGACCGTGGCGTCCGTCACAAGTTGGTGCTGTGCTGCAGTCCGAATCCAGCCTGCGTGAATCCGTTTCCCTTTCGGTCCTCTCCTTGGTTCCTAAGCAAAACAAGAGTGCACACGTCTCCACGGTCTAAACATGATGGACATGAACTCAAGAGTGAACTTACCTGATGATTAAGTTGACGAGCACGAGCACGAGTAATAGGACCAGTAACAAGTGGTACTTGTGTAGGCGTGGATGTATCATGTGTAGGCATGGATGTATCGTTGGTATTGATCTCCTCATCAGATTCCACCAAATCGATAGTTATCGCTCTCATCGAAAGATCGGGACACAACCTCGCATCAGGTGGTATCAGAGCTTCAAGTTGCTCGGTGAGAGATTCTGTACCGTAGATTAGTTTTTGTTTTCTGTCCTAAATTAAAAATTACTTCACAAAAATTCAACCTTTAGATTCAATTTGGTATTTTAGTGAGTTTTGTTAGGTTTTGATCCATTAGAGTCCTTGTTTTAGTTGCTGATCGTTTTTTCCTTCGCGTAGCTTTTCTTTCAATCTGTCCAGTACTTTGTTTTGTTCATAACTTCCGCATACGAGCTCGGATTCTAATGTTTTTGCACTTTCCTAAAACCTTGGAACGATCTCAACAAAAACATAGTTGGGCATGGACTCTAACTCTTGAGCGAAATCTCTTCAATCTGGATATCAAAGTTGTTTAAGCAAGTTGTACTTCCAATCCAGATCGGTTCGGTATTTTAATCATAATTCTCACGTCCGAACTGCGATTCGGAAGTTTTTATACTTTCCTGAATCCCTGAAGAGTTCTCTACAAAAACGTTTTTGGGTGTCCTTTGTGATTCGGAATCCTTCAAACCGAATTTGAATCGGATTCGGAATCAATCCCGCGGGCTGAAATTGGGGGTATTCTGTGCTGTTCGGTTTTTGAGCCATAACTTTCACACTCGAGCTCCAAATTGCATGTTCTTGTATTCTTTTGAAAGCTGAGGACATAAGCTTCAATTCTTTCCATAGTGAACCTTCTAAATTTGGTCGTTTTGAAGCTTTAATCCATGCGACAAATCTGCTGCCCTAGAAACATTGAATTTGGGTATCTTGCTTCAATTCGTGTTCTATCTTTGTTCCTTTGAGTTGGTTGAGTCCAGTAGCATCCACAATCTATAAAACCCAAAAAATATCAGTGTACATACCTTTGGGAACCAATTCATCCTTTGCGAATACTTTGATCCCAATTGAGACTCGCTATTTGATATTGCTTAGGGCTATTCATATTGATACATTGCATAATCTTGAATTATCATATCATACTATCTTGTGACATCGAGTTAGGGATTCCCAAAAATTTGTTCATAGTAGTGTTGGCCGAAAGTCACTCAAAGAAAGAAAAGAGAAAGAAAGAGCCAAAAGGAAAAAAAAGAGAAGAAGAAAAAGAAAAAAGAAAATAGTGGCCGGTCGCACTACATTGAGCAAAACCCTAACTTGTGTTCATTATTTCAGATTGTGCAATTATATTAATTAGTGAGCAATCTTGTGCCCTTTTACCTTTTTTTTGAAGCAATTAGCTAGTGTCTCTCCATAACTTACGCAACACGAGCTTTGGTGCTGAAAATTTTCTTATTTAGCTCATTCCATTTGTTGCATTAAGTTAGGTCATCTTTGCGTGTGAGTTGCCTTGAAATTCGCTTATATCTTTGAGATCGGCAACTAGGACTTATGAATTCTAGTTTGGGTCATTACTTAACATTACAATAACTAGAATTATCAGATTGTATAGGAAAAAGTATAGCCTACCTAGCTCCACATATTCTACGCTCGTACATTTGTTCGGTCCCTTGGCAATCGCTTTATCCAAGCTTGGGAGAACTTTTGACACCACCAACGGCCGACAACTCCTGCTACACGGTAAGAACTTGTAAGAGCTTTAAGGCTTGAGAGTTGAGCGACTTTTCTCCACTTCCTAGTAGTTGATAGGAAATTACATAAACTTTTGTATTTCCCTTTTTGCTACTAACCATGTCAGGTGCCAAGAGTTCACTGCATCATTCTCCACGCACGAAAGGCAATGTACGACTCACTAATGAGCGAATGTCACTGCAAGAAGACCATCTCCGGTCCATCGAGGCTGCTCAGGGAGTTGCTAACACTACCCTTGCTACTATTTTGTCTAGACTTGATATGCTTGTAGTTGTTGCTCCTGGAACTTCCAGTCCACTGCCTCGTTTCCTAAGCTACAACAATGGTGTACTACGTGCACAACGGGTTCCCATTGCTGCCCCGGCTTCCCAGCATGGACCCGCTGCCTCAGTCGTCCCACCACACATCGCCACGGGTTAATCAACTGATGATGAACAAGGTAAAATCAAGTTTGAATTGCCTTATTTTGGTGCAAAGTTCGATCCTAATGCATATATTAATTGGGAGATAGTGGTAGACAAAGAATTTGCAAACTATGACTTATCTGAAAACCAAAAGATTAGTACTGCAGTTAAAGTGTTAACGTCAGATGCAATATATTGGTGGAAGCATATATATAGTGATGAGGACATCAATACCAACGATACATCCATGCCTACACAAGATACATCCACGCCTACACAAGTACCACTTGTTACTGGTCCTATTACTCGTGCTCGTGCTCGTCAACTTAAAAATCAGGTGAGTTCACTCTTGAGTTCATGTCCATCATGTTTAGACCGTGGAGACGTGTGCACTCTTGTTTTGTTTAGGAACCAAGGAGAGGACCGAAAGGGAAACGGATTCGCGCAGGCTGGATTCGGACTGCAGCACAGCACCAACTTGTGACGGACGCCACGGTCGCATATGGACTCGGATTGGGGCGTTCAAGTACTTCAATGATTTCTGATGAAGTCTATTTTCATATGGATCCAGACTCATGTCCATATCTGTTCCGAGGTGGCCACAATCGTCAAATTACTACCGAGAGGTTTTTCTGTTCAGGGTGCTGCGCCACCATATTTTGGCCCAATGGGCCGTGTATCAAGTTGGGTCCATTAGGGACGCGTCCTAGGGTTGGAGCTCGACCCCAGCACCCTTGTGGTCGACCCTTCCACGTTTATATACCCCTTAGCCGCCACCAGGAACACTTGGGTTTTGTTTAGATCAAGTTTAGCTCTCGCTACTTGCTTGTAAGCGTGCGTGCTGATTTAGCCGCCCGTCTTCTTGTCTTCGGAACCCCACCTTATTGGAGATTGAGTTTGAAACCTTCTTTTACATCTAGTAATTCAGTACTTGTTCTACTTGTTCTTTCTAGTTCTTCGATTGCTTGCAGGACGAGTGCCCTAGTGGCCGGGGTGTCGCGCTCCACAAGATCGCGGCAGCCATAGGAGGTGGTGTATCGGTTGCAAAGGCGCAGCGTCCTTGGAAGGCTGTAGTCGGGCCGTGAACGTCGTCTCCTCTACCAATCGAGTTATCCCACGCCCTCTCATCGAAAGATCGGGAATTCACCCGACGGGTTTACATCAGTTGGTAATCAGAGCAAGGTTTATTGGTGAGAGACTTCCAATCATTCGCTGTTTTTATTTTACCTATAGTCCCGAAAAGCCAAAAAAAATAGTAGATTAGTTCTCTCCCGCAATCCTACAAACCTTTTTGAGCTTTTACTAGTACTTTGTTAGTTAGGGCTTGTTGAGTTTTCAGTTGCATCGGTTGTGTCGAGTTGCTGGTCGTAGTCCTAGTTTATTAGAGTTTCGAGTTCTTGTCACGTTCTAGTCACAGCCGTGCACTAACATATAAACTTTCTGTTGGCTGAATCTGAGTACATCTTGGTGTTCAAGTTCGACTAGGAACCCACGCTCGTGGTGCTGAAGCTTGAATTGGAATCGGTTTTTGAGTCCGAATAGAATCTGGTGGCTGGTGCATAGCCAAGTTGTAATCGGTTATCATCTCAAGTCCGAATTGCTTTTGTGGCCGTGCCTGCTGTTGCCCTGCTTTATATATCAAGTGTTCACGCAGCAGTACATCATATCCATAGACGCGGCTTACTCTAGAGAGAGAGATAGGGAATACCCCTGTAATTCCGAAAAAAAAGTGTGTGGTGATTGGCTCTTTTGAACTATCTTTATTCATATATTCAGTTTTGAGGATCCCCTGAAAAAAAAAAAAAAAAAAAAAAAAAAAAAAAAAAAAAGAAAAAAAAAGAAAAAAAAGGAAGAAGAAGAAGAGGAAAGGGGCTGTTCGTTTGTGCTCCTCTCTTGTTTCCGGTGGGGCGTTGTGACTTCCTTTGTGTCCAGGCTCGCGTCTCTAGCACGGTCTAGGCTAGGACCAAAGACAAGACCACCGTTGAGCGATTACTCACTTGCTTTTGTAACTAACGTGGTGCTAGTGTATTCCTTGCTTCACCCACCTCTGACTCCACATAGTCGACTCAGACTTGCGAGTCTTGTTCTTTGTGGCACCGATACACTTCATTACACGGTTGTAGACTTGTTGGTTGCCGTCCCCTCCTGTTGAGCAAGGTAAGAATTGGTAAGAGCTTGTGTGACAGGTTGAGAGTGAGCGCCTTGCAGTAGCTACATCCTAATAGCTGTAGGGTTTTTATTCCTTCACTTGTTTTTCTTGTTGCCTCTGTTCGACTAACCATGGCAGGATCAGATGATGATGATGCTTCTCAGAATAGGCCACGTTATCCTCATACCAAAGGCATCATACAACACTTTGAAAAGCTGGTGAAGACGCACACGGAAGGTCTTGATAATGACTTGCAGATGACGAATGAAAAGATGGGGTAATTGGAGGCCACACAGATCGACACCAACACCAAGCTTACAAGGGTGGAGGTGTCAGTTGCTCGTATTGACAAGAGTCTTGCTGCACTCCTGAGGCGATTTGACGAGATACATGCTAATACCACTGGTGGGCGTGATGATGGTGTCGAAGATAATTGGGATGAGTATGTTGCTGATACTGAACAAGATGACCAAGAAGCTCCTAATCGTCGGCGGCTACGTACTAACCGTAGAGGTATGGGTGGTTTTCGCCGGCGTGAGGTACATGGTAATGATGATGCTTTTAGTAAGATTAAATTTAAGATACCTCTTTTGATGGTAAATATGATCTTGATACTTACATTACTTGGGAGATTGCTATTGATCAAAAGTTTGCATGTCATGAATTTCCTGAAAATGCACGTGTTAGGGCTGTTACTAGTGAGTTTACTGAATTCGCTTGTGTTTGGTGGATAGAACATGGCAAGAAGAATCCTAATAACATGCCACAAACTTGGGATGCTTTGAAACGGGTCATGCGGCGTGATCTGTTAAACAAGTTGCAACAATTGAGACAGGGTGCTAAAAGTGTAGAAGAATATTATCAGGAATTACAAATGTGTATGCTGCGTTGTAATTTAGAGGAGGGAGAGGAACCTGCTATGGCTAGATTTTTGGGCGGGTTAAATAGAGAAATTCTGGACATCCTTGCTTATAAAGATTATGCTAACATAACCCGTTTGTTTCATCTTGCTTGTAAAGCTGAAAGGGAAGTGCAGGGACGACGTGCTAGTGCAAGGTCTAACGTTTCTGCAGGAAAATCTACACCATGGCAGCAGCGCACGACTACTTCCATGACCGGACGTGCACCTCCACCAACTTCCTCGCTGAGTCGACCAGCACCACCGCCTTTCTCCAGCGACAAACCACGTGTTTCACCCACAAATTCAGCAACCAAATCTGCCCAGAAACTAGCCGATAGTGCCTCTTCGGTTGCCTCCATGGGTAGAATAAGAGATGTTCAGTGTCATCGATGCAAGGGCTATGGACACGTGCAGCCTGACTGTCCTAGCAAGCGTGTTTTGGTGGTCAAAGACGATGGTGGGTATTCCTCTGCTAGTGATTTCGATGAAGCTACACTTGCTTTGCTTGCGGCTGACGACGCAGGTAGTGAGGAACAACCAGAAGAACAGATTGGTGCAGATGATGCAGAGCATTATGAGAGCCTCATTGTGCAGCGTGTGCTTAGTGCACAAATGGAGAAGGCGGAGCAGAATCAGCGGCATGCGTTGTTTCAAACAAAGTGTGTCATTAAGGAGCGTTCGTGCCGTTTGATCATTGATGGAGATAGCTGCAACAACTTGGCTAGTAGCGATATGGTGGAGAAGCTTGCACTTACAACCAAACCGCACCCACATCCATATCACATTCGATGGCTTAACAACAGTGGTAAGGTCAAGGTAACCAAGCTGGTACAAATTAATTTTGCAATTGGCTCATATCGTGATGTTGTTAAATGTGACGTTGTGCCTATGGAAGCTTGTAATATTCTGCTAGGTAGACCATGGCAATTTGATACGGATTGTATGCATCATGGTAGATCAAATCAGTATTCTCTCATACACCATGATAAGAAAATTGTTTTGCTTCCCATGTCCCCTGAGGCTATTGTGCGTGATGATGTTGCTAAAGCTACAAAAGCTAAAACTGAGAACAACAAAAATATTAAATCTGTTGGTAATAAGAAAGATGGGATAAAATTGAAAGGACATTGCTTACTTGCGACTAAATCTGATGTTAATGAATTAATTGCTACCACTTCTATTGCCTACGCTTTGGTATGCAAGGATGCGTTGATTTCAATTCAAGATATGCAGCATTCTTTGCCTCCTGCGGTTGCTAACGTTTTGCAGGAGCATTCTGATGTATTTCCAAGTGAGATACCAGCGGGGCTGCCACCTATACGAGGGATTGAGCACCAAATTGATCTTATTCCTGGTGCATCTTTGCCAAACCGTGCGCCATACAGGACAAATCCGGAGGAAACAAAGAAAATTCAGCGGCAAGTGCAAGAACTACTCGACAAAGGTTATGTGCGTGAGTCTCTTAGTCCTTGTGTTATTCCGGTTATTTTAGTGCCTAAGAAAGATGGAACATGGCGTATGTGTGTTGATTGTAGAGCTATTAATAATATCACCATTCGATATCGACACCCTATTCCACGTTTAGATGATATGCTTGATGAATTGAGTGGTGCTATTGTGTTTTCTAAAGTTGATTTGCATAGTGGGTACCACCAGATTCGTATGAAATTGGGAGATGAATGGAAAACTGCTTTCAAAACAGGTTTGGTTTATATGAGTGGTTAGTCATGCCTTTTGGGTTAACTAATGCGCCTAGCACTTTTATGAGATTAATGAACGAGGTTTTGCGTGCTTTCATTGGAAAATTTGTTGTAGTATACTTTGATGATATATTGATCTACAGCAAATCTATGGATGAACATCTTGATCACTTACGTGCTGTTTTTAATGCTTTACGAGATGCACGTTTATTTGGTAACCTTGAGAAGTGCACATTTTGCACCGATCGAGTGTCGTTTCTTGGCTATGTTGTGACTCCACAGGGAATTGAGGTTGATCAAGCCAAGGTAGAAGCTATATAGGGATGGCCTGTGCCAAAGACTATCACACAGGTGCGGAGTTTCCTAGGATTTGCTAGCTTCTATCGCCGTTTTGTGAAGGACTTCAGTACCATTGCTGCAACTTTGAATGAGCTTACAAAGAAAGGAGTGCCTTTTAGTTGGGGCAATGTACAAGAGGACTCCTTCAACATGCTGAAAGATAAATTGTCTCATGCACCTCTCCTCCAACTTCCTGATTTTAATAAGACTTTTGAGCTTGAATGTGATGCTAGTGGGATTGGATTGGGTGGTGTTTTGTTACAAGAAGGCAAACCTGTTGCATATTTTAGTGAAAAATTGAGCGGGCCTGTTCTGAATTATTCTACTTATGATAAGGAATTATATGCTCTAGTGCGAACATTAGAAACATGGCAGCATTATTTGTGGCCCAAAGAGTTTGTTATTCATTCTGATCATGAATCTTTGAAGCATATTCGTAGTCAAGGAAAACTGAACTGTAGACATGCTAAGTGGGTTGAATTTATTGAATTTTTCCTTATGTTATTAAGCACAAGAAAGGAAAAGAGAATATCATTGCTGATGCTTTGTCTAGGAGATATACTTTGCTGAATCAACTTGATTACAAAATCTTTGGATTAGAAACAATTAAAGACCAATATGTTAATGATGCTGATTTCAAGGATGTGTTGCTGCATTCTAAAGATGGAAAGGGATGGAACAAATTCATCGTCACTGATGGATTTGTGTTTAGAGCTAACAAGCTATGCATTCCAGCTAGCTCCGTTCGTTTATTGTTATTGCAGGAAGCACATGGAGGTGGCTTGATGGGACATTTTGGAGCTAAAAAACGGAGGACATACTTGCTAGTCATTTCTTTTGGCCCAAAATGAGAAGAGATGTGGAGAGATTTGTTGCTCGTTGCACGACATGTCAAAAGGCTAAGTCACGGTTAAATCCACACGGTTTGTATTTACCTCTACCTGTTCCTAGTGCTCGTTGGGAAGATATTTCTATGGATTTTGTGTTGGGATTGCCTAGGACTAGGAAGGGACGTGATAGTGTGTTTGTGGTTGTTGATAGATTTTCTAAGATGGCACATTTCATACCATGTCATAAAACTGATGATGCTACTCATATTGCTGATTTGTTCTTTCGAGAAATTGTTCGCTTGCATGGTGTGCCCAATACAATCGTTTCTGATCGTGATGCTAAATTTCTTAGTCATTTTTGGAAGACTTTGTGGGCAAAATTAGGGACTAAGCTTTTGTTTTCTACTACATGTCATCCCCAAACTGATGGTCAAACTGAAGTTGTGAATAGAACTTTGTCTACTATGTTAAGGGCTGTTTTAAAGAAGAACATTAAGATGTGGGAAGATTGTTTGCCTCATATTGAATTTGCTTATAATCGATCGTTGCATTCTACTACAAAGATGTGCCCGTTTCAGATTGTATATGGTTTGTTGCCTCGTGCTCCTATTGATTTAATGCCTTTGCCATCTTCCGAGAAATTGAATTTTGATGCTACTAAGCGTGCTGAACTGATGTTAAAACTGCAAGAAACGACAAAAGAAAACATAGAGCGCGTGAATGCTAAATATAACTTTGCTGGTGATAAAGGTAGAAAGGAACTAAAGTTTGAACCTGGAGATTTAGTTTGGTTGGTTGCATTTGCGAAAAGAAAGGTTTCCTGAATTGTGAAAATCTAAATTGCTTCCTCGGGTTGATGGACCGTTTAAAGTGTTGGAGAGAATTAATAACAATGCATATAAGTTGGATCTACCTGCAACCTTTGGGGTTAGTCCCACTTTTAACATTGCAGATTTAAAGCCTTATTTGGGAGAGGAAGCTGAGTTTGAGTCGAGGACGATTACTCGTGCTCGTGCTCGTCAACTTAATCATCAGGTGAGTTCACTCTTGAGTTCATGTCCATCATGTTTAGACCGTGGAGACGTGTGCACTCTTGTTTTGCTTAGGAACCAAGGAGAGGACCGAAAGGGAAACGGATTCGCGCAGTGGATTCGGACTGCAGACACAAAGACCAACTTGTGACAGACGCCACGGTCGCATATGGACACAGATTGGGGCGTTCAAGTACTTCGATGATTTCTGATGAAGTCTATTTTCATATGGATCCAGACTCATGTCCATATCTGTTCCGAGGCGTCCACAATCGTCAAATTACTACCGAGAGGTTTTTCATTCGGTCTTTGCGCCACCATATTTTGGCCCAATGGGCCGTTTATCAAGTTGGGTCCATTAGGGACGCGTCCTAGGGTTGGAGCTCGACCCCAGCACCCTTGTGGTCGACCCTTCCACGTTTATATATCGCTTAGCCGCCACCAGGAGCACTTGGGTTTTGTTTAGATCAAGTTTAGCTCTTGCTACTTGCTTGTAAGCGCGCGTGCTGGATTAGCCGCCCGTCTTCTTGTCTTCGGAACCCCACCTTATTGGAGATTGAGTTTGAAACCTTCTTTTACATCTAGTAATTCAGTATTTGTTCTACTTGTTCTTGCTAGTTCTTCTATTGCTTGCAGGACGAGTGCCCTAGTGGCCGGGGTGTCGCGCTCCACAAGATCGCGGCAGCCATAGGAGGTGGTGTATCGGTTGCTAAGGCGCATCGTCCTTGGAAGGCTGTAGTCGGGCCGTGAACGTCGTCTCCTCTACCAATCGAGTTATCCCACGCCCTCTCATCGGAAGATCGGGAATTCACCCAACGGTTTTACATCATCTAGACATGATAAAGAACCTAAACTTGGAATGCCATGAAAAGACTTATGAGAAATGATTATGTTCCTGAATATGTTGCTGAATATTTGCTTACTATGCTTCAATGCTTAAAACAAGGTTCTAAAATTGTTATAGAATACTATCATGAATTGCAAAATTGTTTGTTGCGTTTGTGGTTTACAAGAATGTGAAGAAACTACTAAGCTTAGATTCATACGTGGACTTAATCATGAAATTCAGGATGTTCTTGTTGATGAAACATATAGTTGTCTTTCAGAATTGATTGAATGTGCTTGTAGAGCTGAAAACATGCCTTCTGAATATTTAAAAGAGCCTTTAGCTTCATTTGAGGTGCCCATTGTTGCACCTTCTATTGTAGCTAACATTTTGCAGAAAAGTGAACACCATCGGGAGAAGGATGAAGAAGAAAATGTGCAGAAAGAGGAGATCTTTGTTGCTCCATACGTATGTGAAGAGCTGGAAATTGATGTTGCACTTATAACCATTGAGGTAATGTCAAAGGTATGAACTGTATACATGGTGAAAATTATTTTGAAGAGACAAAACTGTCCATGAATCATACTATCGTAGAGCAACTATTAATGAAACCCATTGCTGATTTGGTTGCTATTCCTAGTGATAAAGAAGAGTTGTGTGATGATGCTTCACTTATATCAATGTCACAATTAGTGAATGAACATGAAACATATATATTTGAACTAAACACTTGCGCTGAACAAAAACATGTTATTCACATTGCCAACGAAGAAGATGAGCTTAAATTGATGTCTTCTTTAAATACTTTAGGTTACATTGAATTTGATGTTCTGTGTGATCTAGATAGTTTAAAGGAGAAAATTTTTGTACATTCTGATTTGCCATGGTTATCGCAAAATATTTTTCATGTTGTTGGCAAATATAATGATAAAAGAGAGTACAAAGTGCATAGAGTATACATTTGTTCAGATATGAAACCTCTACATTCTATGCAACAATGTGATCAATTTGATAATTCTAATATCATATCAAGTACTCCTACTGTCGATTATAATCTATAGGGTAGTTTTCAAGAAAGGGAGTGTTTGGGTGATTGTGATTTACGAGCTATTGATTTGATCACAAAAGATATGCATGTTGCTTTGTTCTTTGTCGCGATTAACATTTTGCAGGAGAATGTGATGGAGTTGAGGACAACTCCAATTCAAGAAAGGGAAAATGATGAGACTATGCTCGTCCTGGATATGATCAATGCTATATAAATTTGGCGACACTTCACGGCATCCTCTGTATCATCTACATCTACTAGGATGGCTTTCCTTCACGGAGGGGAGGAAGCGTCCAAGAGTGCAAGCTTTCAACATGCCTTTATATGCTGGAAAGAAATATTGAGCTTTGTGGATGATCTTCACATGAGAATACTTTTTGTTGAGGACAAGCTAAAAGCTGAGCATGAGTCGAGGACGACTCAAATTCAAGAAAGGGAGGATGATGAGGACATCACTACTACGGATATGACCACTTTTGGTTGTGCCAACTCCAACACATCATCCACGGGCAAGAAGAGAGAGATCAAATCCATCACGTTCTGGAATCCAATTCGGCCTCCTGAGACAGCACCAACTTCAAATATGAATAACATTTGCATACGGACTCCGATTTGGGTGATCTTGGACTTGATTGAAAGCTTACAATGAGATTTTTCGAAAGGATCTAATCTCAGGCCCAGATTCATCGTAGATCAACCGGAATCATTAAAACAATGTACTACAATACTGTTTTGGGCTATTTCGGGCCTTGTAAGCGTGTGGGGGCCCAAGCCCAAGTTGTGTGTGCCTCCCCCTTGGCTGCACACAACCCTAGGACGTCCCTCTCACGTCCATCCCTCTTATAAACTCAGTAGCCGCCGCTTTAGATACTCTGGTTTTGTTTGATTAGTTTAGCCAAGTGCAAACTTTGCATCTTCGAGTTGTGCTGGACAGCCACCTTGTCAAGACCTTCAATAGAACCCCACCTTATTTTGGCCTTCAATTCTTATTTGCAATTTCAGATTGCTTTTACCATTGTTCTTGCTTGTTCTTCGGTTGCTTGCAGGAATTGAACCTCGTGTTCAGGTCGATCGTGCCCACGGCAAGATCAATAACACTTCGGAGTTGGTTTAGCGATTGCTAAGGCACATCAAATCGTACGTTGTAGTCGGATCGTCAAAGTCGATTCCACTAAATCGATAGTTATCGCTCTCATCGAAAGATCGGGACACAACCTCGCATCATCCCGGCTCGGCGAGCGAGGGCTGCCCTTCTTCAGGATCCTACGTAGGCATAGGGGCTTCGAGTGGACCCCCGAAGCCCAGCGGTCCTTCGACGAGCTCAAGGCATACCTCTCGAATCCACCTCTGCTGACGACTCCACAGCAGGGCGAAGCGCTGTTGTTCTATCTCGCGGCCACGACCCAGGCCGTTAGCGCGGTCCTGGTAGTCGAGCGGGCCGGGCGACTGCACCTGATCAACTACGTCAGTGAGGTGCTTCACGGGCCAAAAGAGCGCTACCCTCTGGTCCAGAAGCTCCTCTACGCCCTCTTCATGGCCTCGCGCAAGCTTCGGCACTACTTCCAGGCGCATGCGGTGGTTGTCCCGAGCGGGCTCCCGCTCGGGGAGATTCTTAGGATCCCGGAGGTCGAAGGTTGCATCGCCAAGTGGGCCATGGAGCTGGCTGAGTTCGACCTCCACTTTGTGGCCCACACTGCCATCGAATCGCAGACGTTGGCCGACTTCGTTGTCGAGCAAACGACCGAGCCTGCCCTCGAGCCCGAGGTCGAAGTCGAAGAACCTTGGACCATGTTTTTCGACGGGTCGAGGTCGTTTGAGCGCTCGGGGGCTGGCGTTCTCATCGTCACCCCTCAAGGTGACCACATGAGGTATGTGGTCCTCTTTGGCTTCCCCGCAACCAACAACACAGCGGAATATGAAGCCCTCTTGGATGGCCTGCGAGCTTGCAAGTCCCTAGGCATCCGCCGTCTGGTTGTTAAGGGGGACTCCCAGCTCATCGTCAATCAGTGCAACAAAGACTATCAATGTTTGGACCTGCTAATGGCCAAGTACCTCGCCGAAGTGCGCAAGATGGAAAGATGGTTCCTAAACCTGAAGATCCAACACGTGCCAAGAAAGGACAACTCCACCGCCAACCTCCTGTCTAGGCTCGGATCGTCCGGCGATGAGCTCCCGCCGGACATCATCCTCGAGACCTTGGCCACGCCATTCGTCACCGACAAGGAAGACCCGGTGGCCCTCCTCGAGAGTGTCCCCTCGTGGATGGACCCGATAGTCAAGTTCCTCGACCACAGGGAGCTCCCTGCTACTCCGGCGAGAGGAGCAGGATCCGGCGCCGCGCTAGCTCGTACAGGCTCGTCAACGGGCAGCTTTACCGTCGAGGAGCCCTGGGCATTTTGTCAAAGTGCATCACTCCCGAGGAGGGTAAGTACTTGCTCAGTGACATACATTCTGGCCTATGCAGCGCTCACTCTTCTATTAGCACAATGGTCGGGAAGGCATTCCGGATGGGATTTTACTGGCCGACAGCGCTCGGGGACGCTCAAGACATCGTTCGCACTTGCCAGGTCTGCCAATTCCATGCTCGAAAGGCCCGGCAGCCGGCCTACGCCTTGCAGACCATTCCCCTCTCCTGGCCATTCTCGACGTGGGGCCTCGACATCCTCGGCCCTTTCCCGAGGTCGGTTGGGGGGAAGAAATTCCTGTTCGTTGCCATCGACACTTTCTCGAAGTGGATCGAGGTTGAGCCGGTCTTCGCTATCACCGCCAAGGCCGCGGTAAGGTCTTCCGTTCCTTCGTGGTCACGAGGTATGGAGTCCCTTGCAGGATCATCACCGACAACGGGACCCAGTTCACCAGCGAGCTGTTCCAAGAGTTCTGCGCAGACATGGGGACCAAGGTCTGCTATGCCTCGGTGAGCCATCCTCAGAGCAACGGGGCGGTCGAGCGCGCCAACGGACAACTCGTCCAAGGCGTCAAGAAACGAGTTTTTACTGAGCTCGATCAGCGCGGCCGAGCCTGGGTGGACAAGCTTCCCACCGTCCTTTGGTCCGTCCGCACCTCTCCAAGCCGGGCAACGGGGGCGAGCCCTTTCCAGCTTGTCTTTGGGGCAGAGGCCGTCCTGCCACCGGAGGTCGCGCTCGGCTTCATCAGGGCAAGATCGGTCGACCAGGTCGACCTCGAGCAGGAGCGATCCCTCTACCTCGCCCTGGCGGAGGAAGTAAGGTCCCGCGCACTGCTGCGCTCGGTGTGCTACCTGTAAGATCTTCGCAGGCATGCCGCCCGAGCAATACGACCTAGGGGCTTCCACATCGAGGACCTGGTCTTAAAACGAATCCAGGACTGATCCAACACCAACAAGCTGTCCCCGCTGTGGGAAGGTCCCTATTGGATCGTCTCAACAAGTCGCGTGGGAGCTTATCGTCTAGCGACCCCCGATGGCAGGGAGCTCACTAACTCGTGGAATGTAGGCCAGCTCCTGAGGTTTTATGCCTAATGCTCCCCCTCCTTCTGTTTTAAGATAAGATGTTTTCCCTTATCGTCCTGTCTCTCGTATCTCTAGCAAACGCGACCCGGGACATGGCCCGGACACCAACCTCCGGGGGTCGATTGCGCGGTAAGCCGATCCTCATCGCAGTAAGCCGACTATCCCCCCGTCGCGGGTTCTATCCCGGCAGTGGCGCCCGTGGGCCCGCCGACCTCGAGATACTCGAGTTCCGGCCCTCAGGCCCCTACTCAAGCTAGCACGACGGTCCCGTGGTCCACCTCCGGTGGTTAAATATGCGGTAAGCCGATCCTCATCGCAGTAAGCCGACCATCCCCCCATAGCAGGGCCCGTGCCCGGGACCGTCGTCGGTAAGGGCTTCGAGCTAAGGGCCTCGGGGTGAACATGAGGAGGAGCATTTGGGTGCTAAAATTTCAGAAAGATACATGAGCATCATTGTGAAGCGTGTCCTTATTGTGCAAATAGAGAGTGCTGAACAGAATCAACGCCATAACTTGTTCCAAACAAAATTTGTCATCAATAAGCGTTCAGTGCGAGTTATTATTGATGGAGGGAGTTGCAATAATCTTGCAAGCATGGAGATGGTTGAGAAGCTTGGCTTGACTACAACACAGCATCCACATCCCTACCACATTCAATGGTTCAACTCAAGCGAAAAATTAAAGGTAACAAGAATGGTGAGATTGCACTTTTCTCTCGGTTCTTGTCATGATCATGCTGATTGCGATGTTGTACCTATGCAAGCATGCTCTTTGCTGTTAGGTAGACCTTGGTAATATGATAAAGATTCTTCCCATCATGGTAGAACTAACCAATACACTTTCATGCATAAAGGAAAGTAAATTATTTTGCTTCCCATGTCCCCCGCTGCAATTCTGAAAGATGACTTAGAGAAAGCTGAAAGAGAGAAGGAGAGTGCTAAAATTGAAAATCAAGATAGAACAAAAGAGTTAGCACAACCAAAGAAAACAGAATACAATTCTAAGAAAGCTGAAATCAAGTTAAAGGGTGCTGTCATGCTAGCTACAAAATATGATTTAATTGACATAAAAGAATGAAATGCTGAATGCAATGCTTTGATTTGCAAAGAGACTTTGTTTTCATTGGAGAATATGCCTGCTTCTTTGCCTCCTGCTATTGCTAACCTTTTGCAGGAATATGAAGATGTGTTTCCGAATGAGATACCCCCGGGACTGCCACCTTTGAGGGGAATTGAACATCAAATTGACTTGATTCCAGGTGCAACATTACCAAACCAAGCAGCATATAGGACCAATCCAGAGGAGGCTAAGGAGATACAATGTCAAGTGCAAGACTTGCTCGACAAGGGGTACGTTCGTGAAAACCTTGTGCTGTTCCTGTGCTTTTAGTACCTAAGAAAGATGGATCATGGCGAATGTGTGTAGATTGTAGAGCTATCAATAATATAACGTTGTAGTCAGATCATCAAAGTCGGTTCTACCAAATCGATAGTTATCGCTCTCATCGAAAGATCGGGACACAACCTCACATCAGGTGGTATCAAAGCGCCAAGTTTCTCGGTGAGAGATTTTGTACCGTTGATTAGTTTTTATTTTCTGTCCTAAATTGAAAATCACTCCACAAAAATTCAACCTTTAGATTCAATCTAGCATTTTAGTGAGTTTTGTTATGTTTTGATCCATTAGAGTCCTTGTTTTAGTTGCTGACCATTTTTCCTTCGCGTAGCATTTTTTCAATCTGTCTAGTACTTTGTTTTGTTTATAACTTTCTCATACGACATCGGATTCTAGTGTTTTTGCACTTTCTTAAAACCTGGGAACGAGCTCTACAAAAACCTAGTTGGGCATGGACTCTAATTTTGGAGCCAAATATATTTAATCTGGATGTCAAAGTTGTTGAAGCAAATTGTACTTCCAATCCAGATCGGTTCGGTATTTTGATCATAATTCTCACGTCCGATCTCCGATTAAGAAATTTTTGTACTTTCCTGAATCCCTAAAGAGTCCTCTCCAAAAACGTTTTTGAGTGTCCTTTGTGATTCGGACTCCTTCAAACCGAATTTGATTCGGATTCGGAATCGGTCTCGCAGGCTCAAATTCGGGGTATTCTGTGGTGTTCGGTTTTTGAGCCATAATTTTCACACCCGATCTCCAAATTGCATGTTCTTGTACTCTTTTGAAATCTGAGGACATAAGATTCAATTCATTCCATAGTGAACCTTTTAAATTCGGTTGTTTTGAAGTTTAATCTAGGCGACAAATCTGCTGCCCTAGAAAAATTGAATTTGGGTATCTTGTTTCAATTCGTGTTCTAGATTTGTTCCTTTGAGTTGGTTGAGTCCAGTAGCATCCACAATCCTTAAAACCCAAAAAATATTAGTACACATACCTTTGGGAACCATTTCATCCTTTGTGAATACTTTGATCCCAATTGAGACTAACTATTTGATATTGCTTAGGACTGTTCATATTGATACATTGCATAATCTTGAATTATCATATCATACTATCTTGTGACATCGAGATAGGGATTCCAAAACTTTGTTCATAGTAGTGTTGGCCGAAAGTCACTCAAAGAAATAAAGAGCCAAAAGGCAAAAAAAGAGAGAAGAAAAAAAAAGGAAAAGAAAATAGTGGCCGGCGCACTACATTGAGCAAAACCCTAATTTGTTTTCATTATTTCAGATTGTGCAATTGTATTAATTGTTGAGCAATCTTGTGCCCTTTTTACATTCTTGAAGCAATAAGCTAGTGTCTCTCTATGACTTCTGCAATGGTGCCTCACTTATATTTTATAGCTCATTTCTTGATTGCATAAGTACCATCATCTTTGCACGTGAGTTGCCTTCAAATTCGCTTATATCTTTGAGATCGGCAACTAGGACTTGTGAATTCTAGTTTGGGTCATTACTTATCAATACAATAACTAGAATTATCATATTGTATAGGAAAAAAGTATAATCTACCCAGCTCCACGTATTCTATGCTCGTATGTTTGTTCGGTCTCTTGGCAATCGCTTTATCCAAGCTTGGGAGAACTTTTGACACCATCAACGGTCGACAACTCCTGCAGCACGGTAATAACTTGTAAGACCTTTGGTTAAGGCTTGAGAGTGGAGCGACATTTCTCCACTTCCTAGTAGTTGATAGGGAATTACATAAACCTTTGTGTTTCCTTTTTTGCTACTAACCATGTCAGGTGACAAGAGTTCACTGCATCATTCTCCATGCACGAAGAGCGAATGTCGCTGCGAGAGGATCGTCTCCGGTCCATCGAGATTGCTCAGGGAGTTGCTAACACTACCCTTGCTACTATTTTGTCTAGACTTCATATGCTTTTAGCTGCTGCCCCTGGAACTTCGAGTCCTCCGCCTCGTCTCCTAAGCAACAACAATGGTGTATTACGTGCACAACGGGTTCCCATTGCTGCCCCGGCTTCCCAGCATGGACCCACTACCTCGGTCGCCCCACCACACATCGCCACGGGTTCATCAACTGATGATGAACAAGGTAAAATCAAGTTTGAATTGCCTACTTTTGGTGGAAAGTTCGATCCTAATGCATATATTAATTGGGAGATTGCGGTAGATAAAGAATTTGCATACTATGACTTATCTGAAAATCAAAAGATTAGTGCCGTAATTCAAGTGTTAACGTCAAGTGCAATATATTGGTGGAAACATATATGTAGACATGATAAAAAAACCTAAAACTTGGAATTTCATGAAAAGACTTATGAGTAATGATTATGTTCCTGAATAGAATGCTGAATATTTGCTTACCTTCAACGCTTAAAACAAGGTTCTAAAACTGTTATAGAATAATATCATGAATTGCAAAATTGTTTGTTGCGTTGTGGTTTACAAGAATGTGAAGAAGCTACTGAGTTTAGGTTCATACGTGGACTTAATCATGAAATTTAGGATGTTCTTGTTAATGAAACATATAGTTCTCTTTCAGACTTGATTAAATGTGCCTATAGAGCTGAAAACATGCTTGCTGAATCTTTGAAAGGGCCTTTAGCTTCATTTGAAGTGCCCATTGTTGCACCTTCTGTTGTAACTTACATTTTGCACAAAAGTGAGCACCATTGGTAGAAGGATGGAGAAGAAAATGTGCAGAAAGAGAAGATCTTTGCTGCTCCATATGTATGTGAATGGTTGGAATTTGAAGTTGCACCTACAACCACTGAGAATGATTTAGAAGGTAATGTAAAAGGTATGGACTGTATACATGGTGAAAATCATTTTGAAGAGATAAAACTGTCCATGAATCATTCTATCTTAGAGCAACTATTAATGGAACCCATTGCTGATTTGCTTGCTATTCCTGGTGATAAAGAAGAGTTGTGTGATAATACTTCACTTATATCTATGCCACAACTAGTGAATGAACATAAAACAATTATATTTGAACTAAATATTTGCGCTGAACATAAACATGTTATTCACATTACCAGTGAAGATGATGAGCTTAAATTGATGTCTTCTTTAAATACTTTAGGTTACATTGAATTTGAGGTTCTACGTGATCTAGATAGTTTCAAGGAGAAAATTTTTGTACATTCTGATTTGCCATGGTTATCGCGAAATATTTTTCATGTTGTTGGCAAATATAATGATAAAGGAGAGTACAAAGAGCAGAGAGTATACATTTGTTCAGATCTGAAACCTCCACATCCTATTCAACAATGTGATCAATTTGATAATTCTAATATCATATCAAGTACCCCTACTGTCGATTATAATCTATATGATAGTTTTCAAGAAAGGGAGTGTTTGGGTGATTGTGATTCACGAGCCATTGATTTGATCACAAAAGATATGCATGTTTGAAAGACCATGTGGAGGTCTATCCTTGTGTGTGATGAGTAATTGACGAGTTTTGAGCTTGGTTTGTTTTGAATTGAATTGGATTTGAAGCAATTTGAGTGTTGGTTGCTCTTCTTAGTGCTACCGGCCTAGGGGTAGTAGCACCGGACCATTGAGAGAAATTATGATCGATTACTGATTTTGGGATAATCATTGAATATCTTTGTGGGCATTGCTATGTGAAAGGTTTTTCCTTGTCTTTGATGGTTGCAGGGCGACGGTGCTAGATCATGGTGAGGCGTAGTGATGAGGACATCCCAACCAAGGATACAACCGCTCCCCCTTCTTCTTCTACGACCGCTACTTCGTCCCCGACCGTCGCTGTTTCGGCCGCTACTTCGTCTCGACGTCTGGAGGGCTTAATCCGAAAGCAAGTCCTTTCCATCCACCTTTGCTGGACCAGCACGCCAAGAACATCCACCGAGGACAGCCCACGTGCCAAGGAAGGCCCAAGATAAAGCCCAATTCGTCGCCGAGTCCGGTTCGGCCATCCAGGAGCAGCAGTACTTCAAACGGACGCCACGGTCACATCCGAACTCCGTTTTCGACGTTCAACAACTCGTTTCAAAGGTATCGAGATAACCTTTCCAATGGATCTAATGCCGAGGCCAAATTCCACTTGAGCGAAGGGAAATCACAGAACAATCTCACGGGATATAAATTCCAGGTGCTGCGCCACCTTTCTTTTGGGCCCAAGGCCCATGTAATTTTAGGGTTCCACCCTTGCTTTGGCCAACGCCCCTTTCCTGGCTGCCGCACCCCCTCTTGGGCGCCCCCTGTGTGGGTACCCCTTTATATTGAGTTCTCACCCCTGTTCTTCAGTTTTGAGGTTTTGTTGTGTTTTGGTAGACCCCGTGTGCGTCCCTCCTCGTGTTTGCGCGTGTCGACTAGACTGCCCGAGCCGAGAAACAGAACCTCAACTTGTTCTCTCTGTTTGATTTCAATACTACCTTTTCGGTTTGCTTCATACTTTGTTATTGCGGATTCTCGTTTTCTTGCAGGAACTACTGATCATTGGATCTTGTTTCTGTGTGGATTTGGCATTGTGATTGCGAAGCTCTCAATCTGTTTGGTAGGAAGCCCTAAATTCGGTGCCATCAACACCTCCAAATCGACGTATCATCATCTCACCGAAAAATCGGGATCGCTGTCCCCATCAAGTTGGTATCCGAGCTCAAGGTTGCTCGGTGAGATTTTCCATCATATTTCATTTTCTACCTAGAGTCCAGAAAATTTGCCCCACAAAAAAAAGATTTGTCCCTTTGTCCAATCTAATTTGTGCCCTAACTTTTACTACTTGTTCTTGGTTTGTTGAATCGTCAGTTGCATATTCGTGTCTTTGCTGGTTTTAGAGTCTAGTCCCGTTAGAGTTTCAAGTTCGAGTCACGTTTTGGTCACAATTGCTTTCGCATTGGAGTCAGTTTCTGCTAGTTGATCAGATCGGGACTCTCGGTGGTTGCTGGAGATCAGAAGAGAAGAGAAAAAAAGAACCGCACAGATTCAATTGCAAAAAAAAAAGTTCAGAAAGAAAAAAAAAGAGAGGAGAAAAAAAATCCAAGAAGAGATCTCTTTCCCTAGTTGGGTTCGGTTCGGTTGGCAGGAGATAAGGAAGGTATCTGTTTCGGTTTAAGAAAAGATCAGAGAGAAGGAAAGTGTAGCCTTTTATTTTGCTTAGGATTAGCTTTGAAAGGAAGGTATAGGCCGCCCCTCTCTGGTTTTGATCCAACTTTCCTTTTGAAGTGGATTTGGATCCCCTCCGGACACCCTGCACGAAAACTGCCATAACTTTTGCATACGGCCTCCGATTGGGCTGTTCGAGTACTCAAAACGACTGGAACAAAAAGCTACATTTGATAATTGACAAGGCCAGCTCTAATTGGGTTCCCGAGGCCTTGAAAAAATTGTTCGACCCCAAAAAACATCGTTTAGGGCCTCAAAATGCCCCCGGAAGTTCGGAAAAATTCTGCTGGCTCCGTTTTGGATGAAATTTTTGCTGTTGGTGATTAGGCTCGCGTCTCTAGTACGGTCTAGCCTAGGACCGACATTGTACTAATTTTGAATGACTTTTCAGCTTACTTTGGTTCGGTGGTACTAGTTCCTCCTTTGCTACATATTATTGCCTGTCCAAGCTCCACCATCTTCTAACCACATAGGTTCCGGACTTTGCAATTGCTTGCCACATCGAGAACTTGTCAGAACTTGGTAGAAGCGTGAGCGTGTGTGAGGCTTACCACTTCATACGACCTAGTAGTTTATAGGAGCTTTCATATCTGTGTGAATTTTCTTTGTTTCTACTAACTATGGCAGGTAGTCCAAGCAATCGTGGGAGTAACGTCGGCAGTGGGAGTGAACATGAGGACCGCCTCACGCCAAAAGAACGGCGTTGGGTCACTCATTTCGAGAGGATGCACCATCAGCATGAGATGCGAACTCGTGACACTCTTGATGCGATTCAGCGCAATTGGCACCCCTCATCGAGCTTCAAGCACAGCTAGCACAACTTCTTCAAGGTGCTGCCCCAACAATGGTGCCATTGGTCATGCTTTGGGCCAGCGCGCGCCACCACCGGTTGTCCTGTTACTTTAAACGGGTGGCTCAAGAGGAGAACAACTATGCCACCGATACCGAGGAGACTACAGGGTAAATGTGAACAACGATGACCTCATCGTCGACTCATAATAACAGCAAGGTATGGCTAGAAATCAACATGATCAAAGGGAAGAACGTGATGATTCTATGGCAAAAATGAAATTTACTATGCTTCCTTTTGATGGTGCTTATAATCCTGATGTCTATCTAGATTGGGAGTTGGCGGTAGATCAAAAAAATTTTTGCTATGACTTCTCTGAGCGTAGAAGGGTGCACGCTGCTACTAGTGAATTTACTGGTTTTGCATCTATTTGGTGGAAAGAACTTTGTAGAGCCAACCGTGATGTACCTACAACTTGGGATGGGTTGAAGCGTGTCATGAGGGCTAGATTTGTTCCTACATACTATGCTCATGATTTATGAGGAATATTATCAGGCATTGCAAATTGGCATGTTGCGCTGTGGGTTAGAAGAGGGTGAAGATGCAAAAATGGCTAGGTTCTTGGGTGGGCTTAACCGAGAGATACAAGATATACTTGACTATAAAGAATACAATTCTATCACTCGTTTGTACCAACTTGCTTTGAAAGCAGAAAGGGAAGTGCAGGGTCGACGATCGACAACGCGAGGTAATATTGGAGGCTCTTCCACGTCCAAGTCAGTCCAGATCCATACCAAGGCATCATCTTCCATACCTGGACGTGTACCTACACCCGCTGTTCCAACTACTTCGACGTCATCACGCACTCCAGAGGCAAACAAGTCAGTCACACTTGAAGCACCCGCCAAGAGTGCTTCCTCAGTTGCCTCCACCGGTCGAACGCGGGAAACACAATGCTTTCGATGCAAAGGAATGGGGCACGTGATGCGAGACTGCCCTAATCAACATGCTCTAATAATAAGAGAAAATAGTGAGTACACTAGTGATAGTGACATTGATGAAACTGAATATTCTCTTTTGAAACGGACTTCAAACGGACGCCACGGCCACATCCGAACTCCGTTTTCGACGTTCGACAACTCGTTTGAAAGGTATCGAGATAACCTTTCCAATGGATCTAATCCTGAGGCCAAATTCCTCCTGGAGTGAAGGGAAATCATAGAACAATCTCACGGGATAGAAATTCCAGGTGCTGCGCCACCTTTCTTTTGGGCCCAAGGCCCATTACTTTTAGGGTTCCACCCCTCCTTTGGCCAACACCCCTTTCCTGGCTGCCGCACCCCTCTTGGGTGCCCCCCTATGTGGGTACCCCTTTATATTGGGTTCTCACCCCTGTTCTTCAGTTTTGAGGTTTTGTTGTGTTTTGGTAGACCCCGTGTGCGTCCCTCCTCGTGTTTGCGCGTGTCGACTAGACCGCCCGAGCCGAGAAACAGAACCTCAACTTGTTCTCTCTGTTTGATTTCAATACTACCTTTTCGGTTTGCTTCATACTTTGTTCTTGCGGGTTCTCGTTTTCTTGCAGGAACTACTGATCATTGGATCTTGTATCTGTGTGGATTTGGCATTGTGATTGCGAAGCTCCCAATCTGTTTGGTAGGAAGCCCTAAATTCGGTGCCATCAACACCTCCAAATCGACGTATCATCATCTCACAGAAAGATCGGGATCGCTGTCCCCATCACGGAGGATGACCGGGACTAGGCGAGGAGCGTCGGAGGTCCAGACGGTTAGGAGATCGCCGGAAGATGATCGGAGATGGAGTCCGGGCAAGTCAAGAAGACGAGGAAAGGAGATGATGCTAGCTAGATGCCGCGTGGATCAATGAGGGCCATCGGATTGAGGTCTAGTTGATAGGTTAGCGGGTCTAGGTAGTATGCTTTGAAAACCGTGCAAGAAAACCCGGTATATGTGTGGGTTTTGGGTTAGCCCTTGCATGGCTGTGTGTGTGGGTTAATCCTAGCCCATAGATTAGTGCTCTAGGGTTGAGGGACTCATCCAAGGGTGGTAGGTGGCCCAAGAGTAGTATAAATAGGGGTGGAGGGGTAGCCTCCTCCCCTTGAAGGTTTTGAGGTTTTTGATGCTCCTTTGAGCTTTGCCCACATGAATGTGAGGCTTTGTAACCTCTCCTTCCAGAAATGAAATGTTTCCTCAAATCATTTCTTTTCTTTGTGCATTTACATTACGCATTTAAATTACGCAATTTACATTATGCACTTAAATTCCGCACTTAAATTCTGCAATTAAATTCAGCACTTACATTCTTGCAATTTACATTTATCCAATTTGGATTTGCTTCCCCTCCTTCTAAATGCTGTTCTTCTAGGATGTCTTGAGGGTGTTCATTTGGTTCTACATCTTTCTTACACCCTTAGATAGACTAGAGATCAAGTTTTTTATCAAATTGCAAATCTGTCCAGAACTCTTGGACTCGAGGAGACGGTGACTGACGCCAAGGCGAAGGTGACTGACGCCAAGGCGAAGGCGACCGGGCTCGAGGAGACGGTGGCCGAGCTAGAGAGGAGGACCACCGAGGCCGAGGCGAAGGTGACCGGTGCCAGAGCGAGGGCCGCTGAATCGGACGCGCGGGCGGCCGAGGCGGGCGCGAATGACGCGGCGTCCGAGACGAATGTCTCCGGGCTTGAGGAGAAGCTGGCCCGGGTGACCCAGGCGGGGAAGGGCGCCTTGGCCCAGCTCCAGAGCAACCGCGACCGGGTCGGTCAAGCCGAGGCCGAGGTGCTGGTGCTGCGGAGAAGGGTCTCCGACCTCGAGCTGGAAAAGCTTGCTCGGGATATGTCTGTAGATTAGAAAAATAGGTTAAGACATAGATAGGAGGCGAAATATTCGCACCCCTTGTAAAGACAATGTATCGTTTTGCCGTATAAAGTTACCTTTTTAGAAGACTTAGCTTGTTTTTGTTTTGCTCTTTTGTCGTCTTCGAAAGCTTGCTTAGTCTGCTTCGTAGAAGAGCCCGAGCGACGTCGGATTGCGATGCGTAGAGCAAAACAGCCGGAGCTGTTTGCCGGGTGAGTTATTGATCTAAACTCAAACCATCCGGATTAGGTTGACCGAGTCTAGGGGCACTCGAGGTCAGACTTAACCGAGGCCGAGCCTGAAACACTCAGGCTTTGGGCCCAACTCAGACTGGCCGACCTGGAAATACATCAGGCTGGGACCAGGTTTAGGCCTCGGGTCCAGCCTGGCGAGCTCGGTATGCTTCAAGCTCGTGGGCTCCCTCAGGGGGCGGTTTGGAAATTCGAACCTGGCCACGGGGAAAATGGTTCGCTTATTGTGACTGCCGGCTTATCGCTACCAGAGTCATCCCCAGCGGTGAATTTAGAAACTGTGACCTCTGAGCCCGGGAAAGTGTCAGGCTCGGGGCGCCCTCTGAGGACGTTCAATAGTTGGCGGCACTGGGAAATAGCCGGCTTATTCCGACAAAGATCGCCTTACTGCGGCCTCCGAGCCCGGGAATGCATCGGGCTCGGGGTATCCCCGAAGCGAACCTAGAGAACGTGACCTTCGGCGCTGCAAAACAAAACGCACAGAATGCATACACAGGCGCCCCGAGGTCCGAGAGCTACTCTACGTGACCTCTGGTCTGGGCCTGCGACGGGAGGGAGCTCTATGGCGATGAGAATTGGCTTACATCACTAGTGTCGACCTCCCGGAGGCGGTCCTTATGGTCACGCGGTGAGATCATATTGCCCAAGGCGCAAGTATCAATGGACAAGGGGACAGACCTCACCTGTGCTTTTTAAGTTGAGATAGCTGCTTGGTCATGAGGGAGTGGTCGGCTTATTGCGTCTGTCGGCTTATTTCGACCGGAGTGATCCCCATTGGTGAATTTATAAACCGCGACCTCCGAGCCCGGGAATGCGTCAGGCTCAGGGCGCTTAACCGAGGCCGAACCCGAAAATGCACCACGGATTGGGCACAACTCGGACTGGCCGGCCTGGAAGTACGTCAGGCTCGGACCAGGTTTAGGCCCTAGGTCCAGCCTGACAAGCTCGGAAATGCTCAAGCTCAGGAAGGGCTCCCCCAGGGGGCGGTTTAGAAATTCAAACCTGGCCACTTGGCCCCGAGGGAATGGTCGGCTTATTGCGACTGCCGGCTTATCGCGACCGGACATCCCCGGTGGTGAATTTAGAAATTGCGACCTCCGAGCCCGGGAATGCATCAGGCTCGGGGCGCCCCCTGAGAACGTTCAATGGATGGCAGCACAGGGGAAGGGTCGGCTTATCCGGATAACGATCGCCTTATTGCGACTTCTGAGCCCGAACCTGTATCAGGCTCGGTCATCATCGTGGCGAACCTAGAGAATGCGACCCTTGGTGCTGCAAAACAGAACACGCTTGGACGTCTCGAGGGGGAGCTCACCGCGTGATCTTATGGTTGCCCTTATGGTCACGCCGCGGGGTCGCGCCACTCGAGACGTTCTATATGAAAAAAGACTTTCGGCTGAAAGAAAAGCAGAAGGAGCCCCGGGCCCGAGGTCTTAAAATGGCTCGATCTTCAGCGGAAGAACCTGCAAATTGGGGCCGTGACCTAATCGTCACGTCCCTCGAGAGGCAAGAAGAGGTTAGTATCGGAAATGAAGGAGAATTTTTGTCATAGGCCTTGGCCCGGACTGGTTAGGAGTGTGGCGACATAAGATTTGAAGACCTGGGCACCCCTGTGGTGAGGATAATCTTGGGCTCGTCCCCTACGACGGGGGAAATGGTCGGCTTATTGCGATGAGAATCGGCTTACTGCCCTTTTTGTCACCTATAGGCGAGTTACGAGGCCGAGATCCCAGCTCGTGCGAGGGGTGCGCGGGCCGAGACTCCTGCGTCTCGATGTCGAGGAAGTGCTCGGGGCGAATGCGGGATGGACTTTCTTTGCGGGGGAGATCGACCATCGCGATGAGAATCGACATCGCGCGTTCGGCCCCCTGATGTCGATCCCTCGCATCACAACCTTCTGACACATTCGCTCTAGACAGGGAGAAGCATAAGAGGAAAAAGGAGACGATAAAGCAGCATAATTTAGCATGAGGAAAAAACTATTACTCACCATCTTCTCGAACAATTAAAGCACGCTGCCTTGGACAATCACGCATCATGTGTCCAAATCCTTTGCATCGATGGCATTGCACGTCACGTGTACGACCTGTGGATGCAATTGAGGAAGAACTCTTTGTGGGAGCTTGTACCGTGGCTGTTTTCATGTCGGAGACATGTGATGGAGTGGAAGTAGCGGCAGCAGGGCGCCCACAGTTGGAGGGTGGAAGTGCTCGTCCTGAAGTGGTGAATGGAGGCTTTACTTGCACTTGGCTTGGTCGTGACGAAGAAGAGCCTCCA
Source organism: Otatea glauca (assembly GCA_036346275.1). Taxonomy (NCBI): domain Eukaryota; kingdom Viridiplantae; phylum Streptophyta; class Magnoliopsida; order Poales; family Poaceae; genus Otatea; species Otatea glauca. The sequence continues at coordinate 25,185,837 of CM070719.1, read as the reverse complement.
AAGTTTCCTCTCAACTTGGAATGTCGTCCCTGTACTTCCCTTTCAGCTTTGCAAGCAAGATGAAACAAACGAGTGATAGAGTTTTATTCTTTAACAACATCGAGAATTCAGATTGTGTACGATATACACTTTATCCTCCAAGCTCCACATATAATACGTTGTGTGCTTTGATCTCGGCTGTGAGTTCGCTTAACCTCACCTTGTGTTGCCTCACCACTCAAGTGCGAGCTCCTCCGTCAATCAACAAAGGGTGAGTAAGAATTTCGGTGTAAGGATAAGTGAGGTTGAGAGAATTGTTCATACATCATATTGTACCTCTCTTTCTATTTTGCACAACTAACCATGTCAGGTCAAGGAGACAACGTGGATGATGAAGGACGTGACCCTGATGCACCAGTAAAATGGACTGAATATTGTGCTTTGCGAGACACACTACGACGAGAGTTCTGCATAGGAAATGATCATATAAGGGAAGAAGTGAAGAACTCCATCCAAGATCTTCAAATAGAGGTGAATCAACAGCTGAACGTGCTCCACACCAACATAGTTGCTGACATCGTACGACAACTATGACCACAAGCTGAAGATGGTTCTCTAGTTGATGAGATCGATGAAGAAGCCGCTGCTCGAGTGGCCCGTGTTCCTAATGCCAATCGACCACCCATACCTAGGCAAGGAACAAGAGGTAATGATGAGGACATCACTACTACGGATATGACCACATTTGGTTGTGCCTACTCCAACACATCATCCACGGGCCAAGAAGAGAGAGAGATCAAATCCATCACGTTCTGGAATCCAATTCGGCCTCCTGAGACAGCACCAACTTAAAACGGCCATAACTTTTGATCCAGAAGGGTGTTCGGGGCACATGAGTACTTGATTGAAAGCTTTCGTCGCCCTCTTTCCAATGGATCCAGTCTCACCTTCAAATTCCTTCTGAGCTGTCCGGAAAATGTAAAACAATCATGTCACTTTTCCAGTCCGAGTCAGAGTGGGCCTTGGGCCTTGTAATCGAATTGTATTTGGTTTCCTAGGGTTTTGAACGACCACCTCCTCTTGTTATCTCATAAATAACCAGCCGCAACCCCATCTAGGGTTTTGGGGTTTTGTTTGATTAGTTTAGCCAAGTGCAAACTTCGTGTCTTCAAGTTGTGCTGGACAGCCACCTTGTCAAGACCTTCAATAGAACCCCAACTTATTTTGTCCTTCAATTCTTATTCGCAATTTCAGATTACTTTTACCATTGTTCTTGCTTGTTCTTCGGTTGTTTGCAGGAATTGAACCTCGTGTTCAGGTTGATCGTGCCCACGGCAAGATCAATAACACTCCGGAGTTGGTTTAGCGATTGCTAAGGCGCATCGTCGTCGTACATTGTAGTCGGATCGTCAAAGTCGGTTCCACAAATCGATAGTTATCGCTCTCATCGAAAGATCGGGACACAACCACACATCAGGTGGTATCAGAGCGCCAAGTTGCTCGGTGAGAGATTCTATACTGTAGATTAGTTTTTGTTTTCTGTCCTAAATTGAAAATTACTCCACAAAAATTCAACCTTTTGATTCAATCTGTTATTTTAGTGAGTTTTGTCCGGTTTTGATCCATTAGAGTCCTTGTTTTAGTTGCTGATTGTTTTTTCCCTTCGTGTAGCTTTTCTTTCAATCTGTCCAGTACTTTGTTTTGTTCATAACTTTCGCATACTAGCTCGGATTCTAGTGTTTTTGCACTTTTCTGAAACCTGAGAACGATCTCCACAAAATCATAGTTGGGCATGAACTCTAATTCTGGACCTGAAGCTGTTTAATCTGGATATCAAAGTTGTTGAAGCAAGTTCTACTTCCAATCCAGATCGGTTCGGTATTTTGATCATAATTCTCACGTCCGAACTCCGTTTGGGAAGTTTTTATACTTTCCTGAATCCTTGAAGAGTCTTCTACAAAAACGGTTTTGGGTGTCCTTTGTGATTCGGACTCCTTAAAACCGAATTTGATTCGGAATCGGAATCAGTCTCGCAGGCTGAAATTGGGGGTTTTCTGTGCAGTTCGGTTTTTGAGCCATAACTTCCACCCCCGAGCTCCAAATTGCATGTTCTTGTACTCTATTGAAAGCTGAGGACATAATCTTGAATTCTTTCCATAGTGAACCTTCTAAATTCGGTCGTTTTGAAGCATTAATCTTGGTGACAATTCTGCTGCCCTAGAAACTTTGAATTTGGGTATCTTGCTTCAATTCGTGTTCTAGTTTTGTTCCTTTGAGTTGGTTGAGTCCAGTAGCATCCATAATCCATAAAACTCCAAAAATATCAGTATAAATACCTTTGTTAACCAATTCATCCTTTGCGAATACTTTGATCCCAATTGAGACTAGCTATTTGATATTGCTTAGGGCTGCTCTACTTGATATATTGCATAATCTTGAATTATCATATCACACTGTCTTGTGACATTGAGTTGGGGATTCCAAAACTTTGCTCATACTAGTGTTGGCGAAAGTCACAAAAAAAGAAAAAAAAATAATAGTGGCCGACAAAGACTACATTGAGCGAAACCCTAATTTGTGTTCATTATTTTTCAGATTGTGCAATTGTATTAATTAGTGAGCAATCTTGTGCCCTTTTTACATTCTTGAAGCAATAAGTTAGTGTCTCTCTACGACTTGTGCAATAGAGCTTTCGGTGCCTCACTTATATTTTATAACTCATTTCTTGATTGCATAAGTTCCATCATCTTTGCGCGTGAGTTGCCTTGAAATTCGCTTAAATCTTTGAGATCGGCAACTAGGACTTGTGATTTCTATTTTGGGTCCTTACTTGTCATTACAATAACTAGAATTATCAGATTGCATAGGAAATAAGTATAGCCTACCAAGCTCCACATATTTTACCTTGTACGTTTGTTCGGTCCCTTGCAATCGCTTTATCCAAGCTTCGAAGAACTTTTGACACCGCCAACGACCGACAACTCCTGCTGCACGGTAAGAACTTGTAAGAGCTTTGGTTAAGGCTTGAGAGTTGAGCTACTTTTCTCCACTTCCTAGTAGTTGATTGGGAATTACATAAACCTTTGTCATTCCCTTTATGCTACTAACCATGTCAGGTGACAAGAGTTCACTGCATCATTCTCCACGCACGAAGGGCAATGTACAACTCACTAATGAGCAAATGTCGCTGCAAGAAGACCGCTTTGGTCCATCGAGACTGCTCAGGAGTTGCTAACACTACCCTTGCTACTATTTTGTCTAGACTTGATGATATGCTTGCAGCTGCTGTCCTGGAACTTCCAGTCCTCCGCCTCGCCTCCTAAGCAACAACAATGGTGTACTACGTTACAACGGGTTCCCATTGCTGCCCGACTTCCCAAAGATGGACGCTACTGATCGGTCGCCCCACCACACATCGCCACGGGTTCATCCACTGATGATGAACAAGGTAAAATCAAGTTTGAGTTGCCTCCTTTTGGTGGAAAGTTCGATCCTAATGCATATATTAATTGGGAGATAGCGGTAGATAAAGAATTTGCAAACTATGACTTATCTGAAAACCAAAAGATTAGTGCCGCAGATTAAAGTGTTAACGCGGATGCAAGATATTGGTGGAAGCATATATCTAGACATGATAAAGACCCTAAAACTTGGAATGCAATGAAAAGACTTATGAGAAATGATTATGTTCCTGAATATGTTGCTAAATATTTGCTTACTAAACTTCAATGCTTAAAACAAGGTTCTAAAACTGTTATAGAATACTTTCATGATTTGCAAAATTGTTTGTTGCGTTGTGGTTTACAAGAATGTGAGGAAGCTACTGAGCTTAGGTTCATACGTGGACTTAATCATGAAATTCAGGATGTTCTTGTTGATGAAACATATAGTTGTCTTTCAGAATTGATTGAATGTGCTTTTAGAGCTGAAAACATGCTTACTGAATCTTTGAAAGAGCCTTTAGCTTTATTTGAGGTGCCCATTGTTGCACCTTCTGTTGTAGCTAACATTTTGCAGAAAAGTAAGCACCATCGGGAGAAAGATGAAGAAGAAAATGTGAAAAAAGAGGAGATATTTGCTGCTCCATACGTATGTGAAGAGTTGGAAATTGAAGTTGCACCTACAACCACGGAGAATGATTTAGAAGGTAATGTCAAAGGTATGGACTGTATACATGGTGAAAATCATTTTGAAGAGACAAAATTGTCCATGAATCGTGCTATCGTAGAGCAACCATTAATGGAACCCATTGCTGATTTTGTTGCTATTCCTAGTGATAAAGAAGAGTTGTGTCATAATGCTTCACTTATATCCACGCCACAATTAGTGAATGAACATGAAATATTTATTTTTGAATAAAACACTTGCGCTGAACATAGACATGTTATTCAAATTGCTAGTGAAAAAGATGAGCTTAAATTGATGTCTTCTTTAGATACTTTAGGTTACATTGAATTTGATGTTCTGTGTGATCTGGATAGTTTCAAGGAGAAGATTTTTGTACATTCTGATTTGCCATGGTTATCACGAAATATTTTCTATGTTGTTGGCAAACATAATGATAAAGGAGAATACAAAGTGCATAGATTATACATTTGTTCAGATCTGAGACCTGCACATCCTATGCAACAATGTGATCAATTTGATAATTCTAATATCATATCAAGTACCCCTACTATCGATTATAATCTATATGATAGTTTTCAAGAAAGGGAGTGTTTGGGTGATTTTGATTCATGAGACATTGATTTGAGCACAAAAGATATGCATGTTGCTTTGCTCTTTCTCGCTACTAACATTTTGCAGGAGAATGTGATGGAGTCGAGGACGACTCCAATTCAAGAAAGGGAGAATGATGAGACCATACTCGTCCTGGATATGATCAACGCTATATCAATTTGGCGACACTTCACGGCATCCTCTGTATCATCTACATCTACTAGGATGGCTTTCCTTCACAGGGGGAGGAAGCGTTCAAGAGTGCAAGCTTTCAACATGCCTTTATATGCTGGAAAGAAATATTGAGCTTTGTGGAGGATGATCTGAACATGAGAATACTTTTTGTTGAGGTCAAGCTAAAAGCTGAGCATGAGTCGAGGACGACTCAAATTCAAGAAAGGGAGGATGATGAGGACATCACTACTACGGATATGACCACATTTGGTTGTGCCTACTCCAACACATCATCCACGGGCCAAGAAAAGAGAGAGATCAAATCCATCACGTTCTAGAATCCAATTCGGCCTCCTGAGACAGCACCAACTTAAAACGGCCATAACTTTTGATCCAGAAGGGTGTTCGGGGCACATGAGTACTTGATTGAAAGCTTTCGTCGCCCTCTTTCCAATGGATCCAGTCTCACCTTCAAATTCCTTCTGAGCTGTCCGGAAACTGCAAAACAAGTCACGTCACTTTTCCAGTCCGAGTCAGAGTGGGCCTTGGGCCTTGTAATCGAATTGTATTTGGTTTCCTAGGGTTTTGAATGACCACCTCCTCTTGTTATCTCATAAATAACCAGTCGCAACCCCATCTACGGTTTTGGGGTTTTGTTTGATTAGTTTAGCCAAGTGCAAACTTCGTGTCTTCAAGTTGTGCTGGACAACCACCTTGTCAAGACCTTCAATAGAACCCCAACTTATTTTGTCCTTCAATTCTTATTCGCAATTTCAGATTGCTTTTACCATTGTTTTTGCTTGTTCTTCGGTTGTTTGCAGGAATTGAACCTCGTGTTCAGGTTGATCGTGCCCACGGCAAGATCAATAACACTCTGGAGTTGGTTTAGCGATTGCTAAGGCGCATCGTCGTCGTACGTTGTAGTCGGATCGTCAAAGTCGGTTCACAAATCGATAGTTATCTCTCTCATCGAAAGATCGGGACACAACCTCACATCAGGTAATGAACATGATGTAGGAAGGGGTCGTGGTCATGGGTTGGGACGTGGGGGTGCTGCACACGAACCAATTCACGTAAACATACCGCCCCGCAATGAAGGAAACCAACGTCACAACCACAACAACAACAATCATCCTGAGGAGGAAAGGTTTGGCAAACTAAAGTTTTCTATGCCAAAGTTTGCAGGTACCACTAACCCGGAGGTCTACCTCACATGGGAAATGAAAGTTGACAAAATCTTTCGGTTGCACAACTACACCGAAGAGAAGAAGCTTGCAATGGCAAAACTTGAATTTGATGATTATACGCTGATTTTGTGGGAACAAATTCAGAACCAAAGAATAGAACATGGTGAGAATCCCTTTGCATTGTGGGCTGAGATGAAGGTTGAAATGCGAGCAAGGTTTGTCCCTCGACATTACAAACGTGATCTATTTGATAAGCTGCAGGGATTGAAATAAGGAAGTCGCACGGTAGATGAGTACTACAAAGAGATGGAGATGGCCATGATCTGTACCAATGTGTATGAACATGAAGAGCAAACATGGCACGTTTTCTCGCTGGTTTGAACTATCCCATCAAGCATATCACTGAATTTCAGCCTCAATGTGGTGGAGTTAGTGCATCAAGCGACCAAAGCTGAAAGACAAGTGCAACAAGACAACAAAATTACAAGGACTTCTTCGTTTGCTCCTCGTTCAACACCTACTACAGGTAAATCCACTTCTCGGATCAATTCCTTTCGTGCTAACAATTCTAGTGCAAGTGTTGCTTCTAGTTCCCAGGTAGCTCGAAGTGGAAAAGAGCCATCTACTACAAATGCGAAGCAAGGTCCAGCAACTAGTGCTACTTCTTCATTGGGTTCTACAGTAAAGAGTAGAGCCATCCAATGCTTCAAGTGCTTGGGGTGAGGCCATATCGCCAAGGATTGCCCAAACAACCGCACCATGCTTATAACAGAGAAAGGTGAATATGAATTTGCAAGTGAAGAAGAGGATGTCCCAATCACTGATTTTGAAGAAGAGGAAAATGAGATGACCTATTGTGATTTTGAGACCGTTCAATCTCTCATTGTCACCAAGAAAGTGTTGAGTGTGCAACAAAAAGATGATAATGAACAATGCTGCAATCTTTTTCACACCAAGGCAAAGGTAAATGGTCGTGTGTGCAAGGTAATTATTGATGGAGGAAGTTGTCACAATTTGGCCAGCAAACAAATGTGTGAAAAGCTTGGATTGAAGCAACTGCGACACCCACAGCCTTATCATGTGCAATGGTTGAATGAATGTGGAGAAGTGAAAGTTTAGCACATGGTGAAAGTACCTTTCAAGATTAGCGAATATTGTGATACCGTAAAGTGTGATGTTATACCTATGACGGTATGTCACTTCCTACTCGGTAAACCATGGCAATTTGATCATGCAAGTCATCACAATGTGACACTAATCAATACTCATTCAAGTGGATAACAAGGAAATGGTTTTTCGACCAATATCTCCCGCTCAAATTATTGCTCATACAATGCAAAAGAATGAGGTAAACATTGAGAGTGTTAAGGAACGAGAGAAAAATAATGCAAGTGAGAAAACCAATTCGGTAAGTGAGAAACACAAACAAAATGAGAGTGGTAAAAGAAAGGCTGAGGGAAACAAGCTAGTGATGTTAGCCACTAAATCCGAATTGAGAGAATTACATACAAACCCACATTTGGTGCACTTTGTACTCCTGTATAAAGTGAGTTGCTTTCTACTAACGACGTAACTTTTCTTCCAAGTGTTGTGGCAAGTGTTTTGCAGGACTTTGATGATGTCTTTCTGGAGAAAACACCCGCTGGTCTTCCTCCAATTCGTGGTATTGAACATCGAATCGACCTCATACCAGGAGCTTCACTTCCAAATCGGCCACCATACCGTACCAATCTAGAAGAAACAAAGGAAATACAGCAACAAGTGCAAGCACTTCTAGACAAAGGGTACGTACATGAGAGCCTTAGTCCTTGTGCTGTCCCTGTGATTTTAGTCCCTAAGAAAGATGGTACATGGCGCATGTGTGTAGATTGTAGAGCAATTAACAACATCACTGTTAGATACCGCCATCCTATCCCTAGGTTGGATGACATTTAAATGAATTGGGTGGTGCTGTTATTTTCTCTAAAATTGATTTGCGTAGTGGGTACCTTCAAATAAGGATAAAAGAAGGGGATGAATGGAAAACAACCTTTAAAACAAAATTTGGATTGTATGAGTGGTTAGTAATGCCATTTGGTTTAACTAATGCACCTAGTACATTCATGAGGCTAATGAACCATGTTTTGAGAGCTTTTATTGGAAAATTTGTTATGGTGTATTTCGATGACATCTTAATTTACAGCCACACTTTGGAAGAACACACACTGATCACATTAGACAAGTGCTTGAAGTGCTTAGAGCTGAAAAGTTGTTTGCAAAAATGGAGAAATGCGCTTTTTGCCAAGATAAAATTGTGTTCTTAGGTTTCGTTGTTTCTGGAAATGGGGTAGAAGTGGATGAATCAAAAGTTGAATCAATTAAAATTTGGCCTACGCCGATAAATGCTAGTCAAGTTAGATGCTTTCATGGTCTTGCTGGTTTTTACCGTAGATTCGTAAAATATTTTAGCATAATTGCAGCCCCTTTGAATGAATTAACCAAGAAAGGAAGTGATTTTGTTTGGGGAGATGCTCAAGAGAGTGCTTTTGCTGAATTAAAGAAGCGTTTAACAGAAGCACCATTGCTTGTTTTACCTGATTTCACTAAAGCTTTTGAAATTGAATATGATGCTAGTGGAATAGGTGTATTGGTGGTGTTTTGATGCAAGAGGGCAAACCAGTAGCATACTTTAGTGAAAAACTTGGTGGTGCTCAATTGAACTATCCTGTTTATGATAAGGAGTTGTATGCTTTGGTTCGTGTTTTCGAAACTTGGCAACATTGTCTTTGGCCTAAAGAATTCATTATACATTCTGATCATGAAGCTTTGAAATATTTGAAAGGCCAATCAAAACTGAACCATAGGCATGCCAAATGGGTGGAATTCATTGAATCCTTTCCATACATTGTGAAAATACAAGAAGGGTAAAGAGAATGTGGTAGCTAATGCTTTGTCTCGCAAGATTGTGCTCTTAACTCAACTTGAAATCAAGGTCCCTGGTTTGGAAAGTTTAAAAGAGTTATATATTTTAGATAATGAGTTTGGTGAACCATATTCTAAGTGCATTGATGGGAAAGGATGGGAAAAGTTCCATGTTCATGATGGGTTCTTGTTTCGTGCTAACAAACTATGTGTTCCAGATTTGTCCGTACGTTTGCTATTATTGCAGGAATGCCATGCTGGCGGATTAATGGGATATTTTGGAAGAGAAAAGACTTTGTCCATGCTGTCCGATCACTTCTATTGGCCAAAAATGCGACGAGATGTTGAGACGTTCGTGCAGCGATGTGTCACATGCCATAAAGCTAAGTCCAAACTTAATCCACATGGTTTGTACACTCCACTTCCTATTCCTAGTTCACCTTGGGAAGACATTAGAATGGATTTTGTTTTAGGATTGCCTAGGACTAAGAGGGGAAGGGACTCTGTATTTGTTGTCGTGGACAGGTTCTCTAAAATGGCGCACTTTATTCCATGCCACAAGAGCGACGATGCGTCACATGTAGCTAACTTGTTTTTCAGGGAAATTGTGAGATTGCATGGGATGCCAAGAACTATTGTTTCAGATCATGACGTCAAGTTCATGAGCTATTTTTGGAAGACATTATGGGCCAAGCTTGGGACAAAGTTGTTGTTTTCTACAACTTGTCACCCACAAACTGATGGTCAAACAGAGGTGGTGAACCGCACACTTTCCATGTTGCTGCGAACAATGATCAAGAAAAACTTGAAGGAGTGGGAGGATTGTCTTCCTCATGTTGAATTTGCATACAATCGGGCAGTTCACTCAACAACTCAATATTGCCCTTTTGAGGTGGTGTATGGCTTTAAACCAATCACGCCACTCGATTTGCTACCACTTCCACTTCAAGAACAAGCAATATGGAGGCAGCAAAGCGAGCTGAATTCGTCAAGTCCATTCATGTGAAAACTAAAGAAGCAATTGAAAAGAAGACACGCTACTTCGCTGGAAAGGCAAACAAGACAAGGAAGAAAATGTTATTTGAACCAGGTGACCTGGATTGGTTACATCTCCGAAAAGAACGCTTTCCGGAGAAGCGTAAGTCCAAGCTGATGCCACGCGCTGATGGACCATTCAAAGTGCTCAACAAGATCAATGACAATGCATACAAGATCGAGCTTCCTAGAGATGATTACAATGTGAGTACGACATTCAATGTTGCTGATTTGTCACCATTCTTTGGACCAGAAGAAACAGAGTCAAGGACGACTCCTTTTCAAGAAGGGGAGGAAATGATACGAGGGGTGCCCAACCTTAACGGCGTAGAATCGAAGATAATCGTGAAACCTGACAAATCTTGTGCAGCCAACCGTTGCAAGTGCAACAACCTGCAGCACGGAGTTCGCCCAACCTCACATTGTCCACTCAACCAAGTCAAGCGGATTACAATCCTCGCTGCAATCACAAAGAGCTTGCAAGAACAACGGGAAGGAATGCACAATCTCAGAGATGTTTCAGCCGGTGGCATGAAAACCCAAGAACATGCATAGCATATCTATTTCAATATTCAGATTGTCTAGCCAATAATTACCTTGCACACAAGACCATTTACCATTGCCTTGGTGTGAAAAAGAATGCAGCGTTGTTCATTGTCATCTTTTTGTTGCACACTCAACACTTTCTTGGTGACAATGAGAGATTGACCTGTCTCAAAATCACAATAGGTCATCTCATTTTCCTCTTCTTCCAAATCAGCGATTGGGACATCCTCTTCTTCACTTGCAGATTCATATTCACCTTTCTCTGTTATAAGCATGGTGCGGTTGTTTGGGCAATCCTTGGTGATATGGCCTCGCCCCAAGCCCTTGAAGCATTGGATGGCACTACTCTTTGCTGTAGAACCCAATGAAGAAGTAGCACTAGTTGTTGGACCTTGCTTCGCATTTGTAGTAGATGGCTCTTTTCCACTTCGAGCTACCTGGGAACTAGGAGCAACACTTGCACTAGAATTGTTAGCACGAAAGGGATTGAACCGAGAAGTGGATTTACCTGTAGTAGGTGTTGAACGAGGAGCAAACGAAGAAGTCCTTGTAATTTTGTTGTCTTGTTGCACTTGTCTTTCAGCTTTGGTCGCTTGATGCACTAACTCCGCCACATTGCTATAAGGCAGAAATTCAGTATACGCTTGATGGGATAGTTCAAACCAGCGAGAAAACGTGCCATGGTTTGCTCTTCATGTTCATACACATTGGCATAGATCATGGCCATCTCCATCTCTTTGTAGTACTCATCTACCGTGCGACTTCCTTGTTTCAATCCCTGCAGCTTATCAAATAGATCACGTTTGTAATGTCGAGGGACAAACCTTGCTCGCATTTCAACCTTCATCTCAGCCCACGATACAACGGGATTCTCGCCATGTTCTATTCTTTGGTTCTGAATTTGTTCCCACCAAATCAGCGCATAATCATCAAATTCAAGTGATGCCATTGCATGCTTCTTCTCTTCGGTGTAGTTTTGCAACCGAAAGATTTTGTCAACTTTCATTTCCCAAGTGAGGTAGACCTCCGGGTTAGTGGTACCTGCAAACTTAGGCATAGAAAACTTCAGTTTGCCAAACCTTTCCTCCTTAGGACGATTGTTGTTGTTGTGGTTGTGACATTGGTTTCCTTCATTGCGGGGCGGTATGTTGATGTGAATTGGTTCGTGTGCAGCACCCCCACGTCCCAACCCATGACCACGACCCCTTCCTACATCATGTTCATTACCTCTTGTTCCTTGCCTAGGTATGGGTGGTCGATTGGCATTAGGAACACGGGCCACTCGAGCAACGGCTTCTTCATCGGTCTCATCAACTAGAGAACCATCTTCAGCTTGTGGTCATAGTTGTCGTACGATGTCAGCAACTATGTTGGTGTGGAGCACGTTCAGCTGTTGATTCACCTCTATTTGAAGATCTTGGATGGAGTTCTTCACTTCTTCCCTTATATGATCATTTCCTATGCAGAACTCTCGTCGTAGTGTGTCTCGCAAAGCACAATATTCAGTCCATTTTACTGGTGCATCAGGGTCACGTCCTTCATCATCCACGTTGTCTCCTTGACCTGACATGGTTAGTTGTGCAAAACAGAAAGAGAGGTACAATATGATGTATGAACAATTCTCTCAACCTCACTTATCCTTACACCGAAATTCTTACTCACCCTTTGTTGATTGACGGAGGAGCTCGCACTTGAGTGGTGAGGCAACACAAGGTGAGGTTAAGCGAACTCACAGCCGAGATCAAAGCACACAACGTATTATATGTGGAGCTTGGAGGTAAAGTGTATATCCTACACAATCTAAATTCTCGATGTTGTTTTCGATAAGTAATTATCCAAGTTAAAACACAATATCTAGTTACTGAAAACAAGATTTAAATGATGAACCTCTGTCGGGACCCGAATCTGCAAATCCGGACCCTCTGTGTATTCTGTGCTAGTCCAGGATCATGCTAGCACACACAGTCTTTACAGGGTTGCACATCACAGACATTCGCAGCGATATAAGAATAAATAGTGCAAACATGCATATAAACCGAGTTGTACGACTTTATGGTCTCCTTACATAAAAACAGCCACGCAGGGCTTACAGTATTCAGAGTAAAAGAAATAACAGCGGAACATAACTAAATATCGTGGAAGCCTCCATCTCTCCGCTGGCATCCGACTGGGCTTGCCCCCTAGTTGCTCGGGTCCTCAATGTACTCCTCCTCCCAGTCTGGTGTAGACTCCTCCACTGATGTTGGGGTTGATAAGTAAGGTGGGATGAGTACACAAGGCACTCAACAAGTAATGCACAGAATGCGGCACTAGTACTATATGCCAAGCTTATTCCAAAGGATTGGCTTAAATGGTTCTCTTGCATCAAACAGCATTTTTAAACCAGTATCTTATTTAGTTTAAAGCAGTGGAACAGTTATAAGTAATACTATTTTCTTCAAATGGTTTTTCTTCAAGATTCTCGACACAACCTTAATAGTTCATTTTCAATCTCGCACACACCACCCTTTCCACATTTTGTTTATGAAGATCTACCCTTGATCTGTAATCCCCGAGCAATGCTCAATACCGTGAGCACGGCTATTCGAAAAGTTTTGACACTCTGCAGAGGTTGTACACTTTACCCACAAGATACAGCCACTCACCACACAGGTGATTGTCCGTAACAAAGCTTTTCAAGAACCTCTACCTTAACCAAAGAACCTCTCCGGTATTACCCTCACTATCACTTCCCTCACACAGAGCCGAAGTATAGGACAGGTCAATCACCGTTGGATGGGACCAAGCCGTAGCACAGGTACGCTCCCCCGCACAGATACACCCCCGTGCACTGTCACCCCGGGGTATCAGAGGAAAGATATCAGAACCCTAATCAACTAGGTCTGTCCCATATCAGACATGTGGTTGTACGGGTGACTCAGATCAAAGGCTTGCAAGGTGAAGTCCTTAACTGACCAAGGCAAGACTTCCAACACTCAACAGTGGCAAACATCCCATTGTGGCACACAAACTCACAACACTCATCAACCCAATGCCACACAGGCCCACCTAGTTGATTATTGTACAACACATGCCAGCAATAACTCCACATCGGTATGGAACCACACAGGTCTCCATACTTCAATCTCATCATGTGGCAACATCACACCACTTTCAAAATACATTCAATATTCCATTAGTCAATATTGTAGCATTTTTCTGAAAGATCATTCATGACCCGTTGCAAGGCTAAGCATCTACTCACGGTCTAGCCTCCCGTGTTGGCATCATATTATTATCCAACCAGTACAAACAAACTTAGGGTGACAATGATTTAGGGCATACAATTAATAATTTCAAGGTGGCATAACAGAATGGGTTGATTAACTACGTTATCCCAATTTAAATTAGCTTCATTTTAAATAAATAAGCATGCATAATTTCAAAGCATAAATTACATTTTAAAAAGCTGGGATCAAAATGATCAAAGCATCACTTGCCTTCAAAGAGTTGCTGGTCGTGTTCCGAAGCTTGGTCTTGAGCGACAAAATCTTCCTCGAAACTTTCCGGCAAATTTGCGTCTACGCGTATAAACAAAATATGCAATAAATAGCTAATACAGAGGACTATATGACCTCAAAAATTAAAATAAAATTCATTATTAAATAGATCACATTTTTATGAATTTTTAGAAATTTGAATCACCCAAATCCGAGTTAAAATGCAAAAGTTATAGTCATTTGAAGTTTGAATAAAATCTGAAAATACAAAAATTAAGAAACCCGATTTTTCCAAATTATTTTTATACTCAAATTTCGCATTTATGATGTCAGCAACGTATCATGATGACGTCAGCACAGAAATGAATTTCGGTCGAAATTTTTTTATATATAGAAAATATTTATGACGTCAGCGATGACGTTAACATGACACGTGGCAGTCTCTGGTGCCGCCACGTCACCTCGGTCTATGGGCTTGCTTCACGGCTCGGCTCTGGTCTACCGTAGACTTGGTTCACCAAAACAGCACATCCACGCGGCAAGATCCGAGCCGTTCGTTGAATCAACGGCTAGATTTCCTCACGTGCACCGCAGCGCACCGAGATGCGTGCGACACACGTCGCGCATCCGGCGGTCAGCCACGCATCCAACGCGGCGACACCTCGGACTCCATGCCTCCACGCGTCGCACATCCAACGGCGTACCCGAAATTAACGGCTGGATCACGCGCACGTTCGGCGGCGTCTCGGTTTACGCGTGGCCACGTGGCAGGATCGCAACGATGCGCTCGAAACCGACGGCTGGATCTGGTCTCTGCCCCGGTCAAAACAACCATGCGTCAGCACGTGATTCGGCAAAGGCGCGGCGCAATTACCGCCGCACGTTCAAATCTGAACGACGCAGATTCTTAAGGCAAAACTGGATCTAATCTCCACCGTTGAGATTTAATCCAACGAAGCAAGGTATCCGAGTTGTTTACTGTGCATGGCGCAACGTGGCTCAATCCTACGCGTTCACTAACGATCCAACGGCTAAGACAAAAACATAGCGCAGAAAATAGATCTAATCCAAGCCGTTCACTCTAGATCAAACGATCAAGATTCAACTAAGTCATTGATGGCCGAGTGAAGCTCTTTCGTGTTCGCACCTTGCATGGTAATTTGTCTTTGCTTCTCTTGATCTTCTCTTGGGTGTTCATACTTCCTTTCATCACGTTCATACCTGAGAGTAGTTAAAATAGTTGCATTAGGTAACAGCTGACTCTCACAAGAAAAGTAGTTCTTATTAAGTAGCAAATTCACCTGTTGATTGATTTGTTTAGCACGGGCACGTGTTAATGGTCCTTAGAGTTGTTTTAGATTATCTTGACCAATAGTAGGGGAAGGAAATGATGATGATGTTATGCTGCCCGTATCACTTATATTTGCAAATTAAGTTGCAAACTGAATCATGTTAATATTTATGTTACATGCTTCACTTATACTCACAAATTGAGTTGCAAAATTGTGAGGAAAAGTGTTTGCTTAAATCTGATTTCCTCATTTGTTGTTATGCAAATAGTACTATGTGAAACCAAAAGAACAATGAAAAATGGGATATATACATATATGTTGCTTCGTACACGTTGTTTTTTTGTTGCTTGTTTCTTCTCTAGCTTGTCCAAAACCAAGGATGGGAGGAAGCATCTTAGAGTGCTAGCATTCTTCATGCCTTTATATGCTGGAAAGAAGTGTTGAGCTATGTGGATAATTATCAGGTGAATCCTTTGAATGTCTTTCTTGTCTTCAAAATATATAAAGAGGCAGAGCTACTATTTTATTTAATTAAATGCAGGACATATATGAGGATGTTTTGTGTTGAGCACAAGCTAAAAGGTGAGCTCGAGTCGAGGATGACTCAAATTCAAGAAGGGGAGGATGATAAGGATATCACTACTACGGATACAACCACACCTGGTTGAACCAAATCCAACACGTCATCCTTGGGCCAAGAAAAGAGAGATATCAAATCCATCAAGTTTTGGAATCCAATTCGGCCCCCAGATACCAGCCTGAAGTAAAACAAGCATAACTTTTGCATACAGTGTTCAATTGGAGAGTTCTTACACTTGGTTAAAAGCATACTTCAAGATCTTTCCAGCAGATTTGACCCCACCTAAAAATTCCTTCGGAGCGCTCTGCAATCAACAAAATAATTCGGGTCAACTTTCTAGTCTGAGTCAAACTTGGGCCTTGGACCTTGTAAAAGTCTTATTCGGCCTCTCCTTTGTGCTGGCTGAATCCCCTTTCTCTTTTACCTATATATAGCTAGAGTGTCCCCCAAAATTACTTGGGTTTTGTTTAGTTGTAGTTTTCCTTGGTGAAACTATTTGGTATTCTCTTGTTCGACGAGATCAACAACAATACCGTGCTTCGGAACCCCACATCAATACTTCAATTATATTTGCAATTTCAGATTGCTTTTGCTTTGTTTTTGCTTGTTCTTCGATTGCTTGCTGGAATTGATCTTCGTGATCAGGTCAACCGGGTTTTGGCACGGTTGATAACTACTCGGAGTTTGGTTCAGCGATTGCTTGGCGTCGGTCGTGTTTCGATCGTAGCTTGGATCGTGAGGGTCGTCTCCACTAATCGATAGTTATCCATCGCACCGAAAGATCGGGACATCCAATTTCACCTCAACATGGTGGTGATGATTTATTGATTGTATTTAAGGATGAGGTGCTTAGGTTTGAGTTGGATTTGAATTCTATTTTGAAATTTGAAGTAATTTAAGCAATATCAGGAATTTGCAGTAGCACCGGCCCTATGGGTGGTGTGATTTTTCTAGAGTGCATATTTGTGGGATTTGTCTTGTGAGCGGTTCTACCAGGCCTACATGGCGGAAGCACCGATTCTATGAGCGAGGATGAGTTTAATTTGAGATTTTGGGAGTATAATTTCATATCTTTCTGGACATTGCTATGTGATGGGTTCTTCTTATCTTTGATGGTCGCAGGACGATGGTGCTAGGTTATGGCGAGGCGGAGGACGACTGGAACTAGGCGAGGTGCATCGTAGGTCCAAACGGTCGAGGATCGCCGGATGATGATCGGAGACGGAGTCGCTGCAAACTTAGAACATGAAGAATGGATGAGATGCTAACTTGGAGCTACTCGGATCAAGGAGGGCCGTTGGATTGCGGTTTAGAGGATAGAGTAGTGGGTCAAGTTAGTGCGCTTTGAAAAGTGTGCAAAACCTGGGATGCTTGTGGGTTTCGAGTGAGCCCATGTATCAATGTGGGTCAATCCAACCTTTGATGTTGTTCCTAAGGGTTGAATGAACTTATCTAAGGGTGGAGGATGACTCAAGAGTAGTATAATTAGAGGGATAAGGGTAGCTCTCAACTCTTTGAAGGTTTGAGGTTGTTGTGCTCCTTTGAGCTTTTGCCCACTTTGTTGTGAGGCTTTGTAAACCTCCCTTCCAGGAATGAAATATTTATTTCCTCAAGTCTGAATTTACTTTCCGTATTTACATTATGTCTTAAATTCAACATTTAAATTCTGCACTTATATTCCTGCAATTTACATTCCGGCAAATTGGATTTGCCTCCCCTCCTTCTAAGTGCTTGTGCTTCTTATCGAGGATGTATGATTGATGGATGAATCTTCTAAAGATCATATCCCAATCATCTAGGCAAATCTTGTATTTTTCTTTGTAAGAAACCGATCTTTCGTTCATGAGGGAATCATTCTTGTTGATCGAGTTTTGTTTGGATCTTATCTTCTATTCTTGCTTGCTTTGACATGTGGGAGGATATCCAAGATCATCTTGATTATCAAAACCCCACGAGCAAGTCGAAGATCAAGTTTTTGGTTTTTTGCGCTTACATGGTGCATTCTTCCTATGATTCAAAAATGGTCACAACTTTGATGTTAATCTCTTGGTTTGAAGGTTCCATCCTGACCCCTATATGAAGGTGCATACCAAGTTTCATGTGTTTTGGACCAGCCGATCAAAAGTTGCATCCTTTTGCTTTTGAGTTCGTGCTAAGTTCTTCTCATTGTTCTTGAGGCCCAGTGCTACCGAATTCCTATGAGAGGTAGCACCACACTTCTTCCAGTGCATCGGCCCCAAAGAAGTGGTAGCACTGCCTAGAGCAGTTTGAACTGCTCCTTCTTAGTTGTTTTCTATGAGGTATGTGGTTGGATCCTTTTGAGTGGGGAAATTTTAATTTGGGATCATTCACTCCCCTCTGATCGCCATCTCGGTCCTTCAGATATTCAATAATTCACTCAAAGAAACCACCTCACATTCACTTATATATCAACATGTCAACCCAATGCCTCACAGGCTCACCATGGCTCACAGCCCCTTGCCACATGCCCCAATCTAAATCAATGACCAATGCAGTTGATTATCATGCAACACAAGCTATCAACAACTCAACATCATTGTGTGAAAACACATGACACACCAATTCATAAAAACGTTCCATATTCCAATAGTCAAATTAAATTTAAGCTTTCAAAATGACATCAATAACCTGATGCATGGCTAAGCACACTATTAACAATCTAACCAACCCACATTGGCATCTATTAACAACCGACTAATAATGAACCATCCTAGGGTAACAATTAATCATAGCATACAAATGACAAGATAGGTATAATTCAGTTAGGTAGAATAACTAGATCCCAAACTAATTGAAAACAGTTGTAAGTATAAAATAACATGTAGTAATTTAAAACATTATAGCATTCCTAAAACTAGATTCAACATGATAAAAGCACAACTTTCCTTGGAAAAGGTCTTGGTCTTGAATCAACGCTTCACCCTCGAATGAGTGGGCACTCTGACTTCTACACGAATTGAGAGAAAAATACTAAATAAATATAAAATCAGAGAGGAGACAAACTTCAAAAATCAAATAAAATTCACCATTAAATATATCTCAATTTTTTTAGAAACTTGAATCACCTCAATCAGAGCTCGTGTGAAGAAGAACAGACACTCCAAAAATTCAAATAAAAAGAAGACCTAGAAAAAGAATAAATTCATATTTACCAAATTATTTCTATTTTGGGAAACCTGAATAATGACGTCATGCTAACCCTAGTCCTGATTTTTCTTGAATAAAAATAATCTAAAAAATATATAGAGAGACTGACAAATGGGCCCCTTGGTCCATGGACCAATTGCACGAGACCTCGCCAATCCATGATGAACCTGGTTCATAGCACCATAGTCACTAACAAGTGGGTCCATAGTTTGCTAACGTGGCACCTGATGTAACTAGCTAACTCAGCTATCACGCGACCCAACCGAACCCACATGGCACCGACGTGGACGCTACCGAGGCACCTACCTGACTGACAAATCAGCACAATCGTGGAGTTTTCACCAGCGAGATCGAGCGGCGGCGCTCCTACCAGAGGTGGGAACGAAGACCTACCCGACAGCGAACGATGAAAACACAATGGGCCATCACGGATCTAGAAGCTTACGATGAGAGGATCTCAAATCTGAGGATGGTTTCAGCGAAGAGGCCTCAATGACAGAGATCAACGGTGGAGATCCTCGGTGGCGCACCTGACAACTCTGATAGGTAAAAACTTGCGAATGCTCCTCAGCCAAATCTGCTCAATGGAAAGGTGCGCAAGCTCACGATGAACCTCTGAAGATGATCCAGCTACCCTTATATAGCCTCTACATGTGCATTCACCTCAGAGTTCAAATCTGATGCGGCGGGGAAGTTCTTTTCGAGACGACAGCGGTGCGTAGAGGAAGATAGAATCTGAGCCACACACGTGTTGCTAATCCGATGGTATTTGAGGCACAAGACACGACACGATCCCAGCCGTCCACTTTAGCTCGTTCCGACGGCAACCAAAAGCTAGGGTTACACGATGCCATCCCGATCGTCCGATCATGATCTAACGGTCATAAGGCTAGGGTTTTGCAACCAATCGTGCTAAGGCGGGTCGGATCGGGCTAGTGCAGGAAATTGTGCTGACCTTGCTAGGGTTTTGGCCCACTGACTATTCAAATTATTTTTTAAAGCTTTTCTCCATAAAATAATTCTAGAAATTAAAACAAACCAAATAAAATAGCAAAAAAATTAGAAAAATTCTGAAAAATATTTTGAAACATTTGGAACTCAAATAAAATATTTTGGACAAAAGTTTCTTTACAATTTTCATATATTTAAATGAAATTCATAATAAGCCTAATTCAAAAATATTAAATAAATTCCAAAAAATTCAAAAAATTCACAAATAACAATATTAAAATAATTTAAGCTAAAAATTGGGTTCTTACAACCTCCCCTCTTAATAGAATCTCGACCCCGAGATTTAGGGATAACTATAGAAATAGGTTAGGGAATTCTGCCTTTAGATCTTCCTTATGCTCCCATGTTGCTTCACTTTCTAAATGGTTACTCCATTGCAATTTGCAGAAATGAACTAACTTGCTTTGGGACTTATGATCAGCAACATCTAAGATCTTAATTGGTTTCTCCTTACAAGTTAGATCTTCTTGCAATTCAATTTACTCAAATGGTATTTGTTCTATTGGCGCTCGAAGACATTTCTTAAGCTGAGAGACATGAAACACATCATGCACACCTGCCAATGACTGAGGCAACTTCAATTGATAAGCAACCACTCCTCGACGGCTTAAGATTTTGAATGAACCAACATATCTTGGTGCAAGCTTTCCTTTGGTGTGAAACCTTTCAACTCCTTTAAGAGGGATAACTTTGAGATACACAAAATCTTCTGGCTCAAAACTCAATTCTCATCGACATTTATCGGCATAGCTCTTCTGCCTTGACTA
Organism: Otatea glauca; assembly: GCA_036346275.1. Taxonomy (NCBI): domain Eukaryota; kingdom Viridiplantae; phylum Streptophyta; class Magnoliopsida; order Poales; family Poaceae; genus Otatea; species Otatea glauca. The sequence continues at coordinate 25,164,999 of CM070719.1, read as the reverse complement.
AGCTACTTTTAACCTTTCTCCTTTCCCCTTTGATGAGACAATGCATCAGCTATAACATTCTCCTTTCCCCTTTGATGAGACCATGCTCGTCCTGGATATGATCAACGCTATATCAATTTGGCGACACTTCACGGCATCCATCAGATCATCTACATCTACTATGATGGCTTTCCTTCACAGGGGGGAGGAAGCGTCCAAGAGTGCAAGCTTTCAACATGCCTTTATATGCTGGAAAGAAATATTGAGCTTTGTGGAGGATGATCTGAACATGAGAATACTTTTTGTTGAGGTCAAGCTAAAAGCTGAGCATGAGTCGAGGACGACTCAAATTCAAGAAAGGGAGGATGATGAGGACATCACTACTACGGATATGACCACATTTGGTTGTGCCTACTCCAACACATCATCCACGGGCCAAGAAGAGAGAGAGATCAAATCCATCACGTTCTGGAATCCAATTCGGCCTCCTGAGACAGCACCAACTTAAAACGGCCATAACTTTTGATCCAGAAGGGTGTTCGGGGCACATGAGTACTTGATTGAAAGCTTTCGTCGCCCTCTTTCCAATGGATCCAGTCTCACCTTCAAATTCCTTCTGAGCTGTCCGGAAACTGCAAAACAAGTCACGTCACTTTTCCAGTCCGAGTCAGAGTGGGCCTTGGGCCTTGTAATCGAATTGTATTTGGTTTCCTAGGGTTTTGAACGACCACCTCCTCTTGTTATCTCATAAATAACCAGCCGCAACACCATCTAGGGTTTTGGGTTTTGTTTGATTAGTTTAGCCAAGTGCAAACTTTCCGTCTTCGAGTTGTGCTGGACAGCCACCTTGTCAAGACCTTCAATAGAACCCCACCTTATTTTGGCCTTCAATTCTTATTTGCAATTTCAGATTGCTTTTACCATTGTTCTTGCTTGTTCTTCGTTGCTTGCAGGAATTGAACTCGTGTTCAGTTGATCGTGCCACGGCAAGATCAATAACACTCCGGACTTGGTTTAGCGATTGCTAAAGCGCATCGTCGTCGTACGTTGTAGTCGGATCGTCAAAGTCGGTTCCACAAATTGATATTTATCGCTCTCATCGAAAGATCGGGACACAACCTCGCATCAGGTGGTATCAGAGCGCCAAGTTGCTCGGTGAGAGATTCTATACTGTAGATTAGTTTTTGTTTTCTGTCCTAAATTGAAAATTACTCCACAAAAATTCAACCTTTAGATTCAATCTTTTATTTTAGTGAGTTTTGTTAGGTTTTGATCCATTAGAGTCCTTGTTTTAGTTGCTGATTGTTTTTTTCCCTTCGCGTAGCTTTTCTTTCAATCTGTCCAGTACTTTGTTTTGTTCATAACTTTCGCATATGAGCTCGGATTCTAGTGTTTTTGTACTTTCCTAAAACCTGGGGATGATCTCTACAAAAACCTAGTTGGGCATGAACTCTAATTCTGGAGCTAAATCTGTTTAATCTGGATATCAAATTTGTTGAAGCAAGTTGTACTTCCAACCCAGATCGGTTCGGTATTTTGATCATAATTCTCACGTCCGAACTCCGTTTGGGAAGTTTTTATACTTTCCTGAATCCTTGGAGAGTCCTCTACAAAAACGTTTTTGGGTGTCCTTTCTGATTCGGATTCCATCAAACCGAATTTGATTCGGATTCGGAATTGGTCCCGCGGGCTAAAATTGGGAGTATTCTGTGCAGTTCGGTTTTTGAGCCATAACTTTCACACCCGTGCTCCAAATTGCATATTCATATATTCCTTTGAAAGCTAAGGACATAAGCTTCAATTCTTTCCATAGTGAACCTTCTAAATTCGGTCGTTTTGAATCTGTAATCTAGGCGACAAATCTGCTGCCCTAGAAACTTTGAATTTGGGTGTTTTGCTTCAATTCGTGTTCTAGTTTTGTTCCTTTGAGTTGGTTGAGTCCAGTAGCATCCATAATCCATAAAACTCCAAAAATATCAGTATACATACCTTTGTTAACCAATTCATCCTTTGCGAATACTTTGATCCCAATTGAGATAGCTATTTGATATTGCTTAGGGCTGTTCATATTGATACATTGCATAATCTTGAATTATCATATCATACTATCTTGTGATATCAAGTTAGGGATTCCAAAACTTTGCTCATACTAGTGTTGGCCGCAAGTCACCAAAAGAAAGAAGAGAGAAAGAAAGAGCCAAAAGGCCAAAAAAAAAAAAAGAAAAGAAAACATAATAGTGGCCGGCAGCACTACATTGAGCGAAACCCTAATTTGTGTTCATTATTTTTCAGATTGTGCAATTGTATTAATTAGTGAGCAATCTTGTGCCCTTTTATCTTTTCTGAAGCAATTAGCTAGTGTCTCTCTATAACTTATGCAACACGAGCTTTGGTACTGAAAATTTTCTTATTTAGCTCATTCCATTGGTTGCATTAAGTTACATCATCTTTGCGCGTGAGTTGCCTTGAAATTCGCTTATATCTTTGAGATCAGCAACTAGGACTTGTGATTTCTATTTTGGGTCCTTACTTGTCATTACAATAACTAGAATTATCAGATTGCATAGGAAATAAGTATAGCCTACCAAGCTCCACATATTTTACCTTGTACGTTTGTTCGGTCCCTTGCAATCGCTTTATCCAAGCTTTGAAGAACTTTTGACACCGCCAACGACCGACAACTCCTGCTGCACGGTAAGAACTTGTAAGAGCTTTGGTTAAGGCTTGAGAGTTGAGCGACTTTTCTCCACTTCCTAGTAGTTGATTGGGAATTACATAAACCTTTGTCTTTCCCTTTATGCTACTAACCATGTCGGTGACAAGAGTTCATCGCATCATTCTCCACGCACGAAGGGCAATGTACAACTCACTAATGAGCAAATGTCGCTGCAAGAAGACCGTTTCCGGTCCATCGAGACTGCTCAGGGAGTTGCTAACACTACCCTTGCTACTATTTTGTCTAGACTTGATGATATGCTTGCAGCTGCTGTCCTTGGAACTTCCAGTCCTCCGCCTCGTCTCCTAAGCAACAACAATGGTGTACTACGTGCACAACGGGTTCCCATTGCTGCCCCGACTTCCCAGCATGGACGCGTTGCATCGGTCGCCCCACCACACATCGCCACGGGTTCATCCACTGATGATGAACAAGGTAAAATCAAGTTTGAGTTGCCTCCTTTTGGTGGAAAGTTCGATCCTAATGCATATATTAATTGGGAGATAGCGGTAGATAAAGAATTTGCAAACTATGACTTATCTGAAAACCAAAAGATTAGTGCCGCAGTTTAAAGTATTAACGCCGATGCAGTATATTGGTGGAAGCATATATCTAGACATGATAAAGACCCTAAAACTTGGAATGCAATGAAAAGACTTATGAGAAATGATTATGTTCCTGAATATGTTGCTAAATATTTGCTTACTAAACTTCAATGCTTAAAACAAGGTTCTAAAACTGTTATAGAATACTTTCATGATTTGCAAAATTGTTTGTTGCGTTGTGGTTTACAAGAATGTGAGGAAGCTACTGAGCTTAGGTTCATACGTGGACTTAATCATGAAATTCGTGGATGTTCTTGTTGATGAAACATATAGTTGTCTTTCAGAATTGATTGAATGTGCTTTTAGAGCTGAAAACATGCTTACTGAATCTTTGAAAGAGCCTTTAGCTTTATTTGAGGTGCCCATTGTTGCACCTTCTGTTGTAGCTAACATTTTGCAGAAAAGTGAGCACCATCGGGAGAAAGATAAAGAAGAAAATCTGAAAAAAGAGGAGATATTTGCTGCTCCATACGTATGTGAAGAGTTGGAAATTGAAGTTGCACCTACAACCACGGAGAATGATTTAGAAGGTAATGTCAAAGGTATGGACTGTATACATGGTGAAAATCATTTTGAAGAGACAAAACTGTCCATGAATCGTGCTATCATAGAGCAACTATTAATGGAACCCATTGCTGATTTTGTTGCTATTCCTAGTGATAAAGAAGAGTTGTGTCATAATGCTTCACTTATATCCACGCCACAATTAGTGAATGAACATGAAATATTTATATTTGAACAAAACACTTGCGCTGAACATAGACATGTTTGTTATTCAAATTGCTAGTGAAGAAGATGAGCTTAAATTAATGTCTTCTTTAGATACTTTAGGTTACATTGTACATTCTAATTTGCCATGGTTATCACGAAATATTTTCTATGTTGTTGGCAAACATAATGATAAAGGAGAATACAAAGTGCATAGATTATACATTTGTTCAGATCTGAGACCTCCACATCCTATGCAACAATGTGATCAATTTGATAATTCTAATATCATATCAAGTACCTCTACTGTCGATTATAATCTATATGATAGTTTTCAAGAAAGGGAGTGTTTGGGTGATTTTGATTCACGAGACATTGATTTGAGTACAAAAGATATGCATGTTGCTTTGCTCTTTCTCGCTACTAACATTTTGCAGGAGAATGTGATGGAGTCGAGGACGACTCCAATTCAAGAAAGGGGGAATGATGAGACCATGCTCGTCCTGGATATGATCAACGCTATATCAATTTGGCGACACTTCACGGCATCCTCTGTATCATCTACATCTACTAGGATGGCTTTTCTTCACAGGGGGAGGAAGCGCCCAAGAGTGCAAGCTTTCAACATGCCTTTATATGCTGGAAAGAAATATTGAGCTTTGTGGAGGATGATCTGAACATGAGAATACTTTTGTTGAGGTCAAGCTAAAAGCTGAGCATGAGTCGAGGACGACTCAAATTCAAGAAAGGAGGACTGATGTGAGGTTGTGTCCCAATCTTTCGATGAGAGTGATAACTATCGATTTGTGGAACCGACTTTGACGATCCGACTACAACGTACGACGACGATGCCCTTAGCAATCGCTAAACCAACTCCGCAGTGTTATTGATCTTGCCGTGGCACGATCAACCTGAACACGAGGTTCAATTCCTGCAAGCAACCAAGAACAAGCAAGAACAATGGTAAAAGCAATCTGAAATTGCAAATAAGAATTGAAGGCCAAAATAAGGTGGGGTGCTATTGAAGGTCTTGACAAGTCGGTCTGTCCAAAGACAACTCAAGACTCAAAGTTTGCACTTGGCTAAACTAATCAAACAAAACCCAAAACCCTAGATGGGGATGCGGCTGGTTATTTATGAGATAACAAGAGGAGGTGGTCGTTCAAAACCCTAGGAAACCAAATACAATTCGATTACAAGGCCCAAGGCCCACTCTGACTCGGACTGGAAAAGTGACGTGACTTGTTTGGCAGTTTCCGGACAGCTCAGAAGGAATTTGAAGGTGAGACTGGATCCATTGGAAAGAGGGCGACGAAAGCTTTCAATCAAGTACTCATGTGCCCCGAACACCCTTCTGGATCAAAAGTTATGGCCGTTTTAAGTTGGTGCTGTCTCAGGAGGCCGAATTGGATTCCAGAACGTGATGGATTTGATCTCTCTCTCTTTTTGGCCCGTGGATGATGTGTTGGAGTAGGCACAACCAAATGTGGTCATATCCGTAGTAGTGATGTCCTCATCATCCTTTTGTGTTTAATGACATAAGGAAAAGATTCAATGAGTTCAACCCACTTAGCATGCCTACGGTTTAGTTTTCCTTGACTTCGAATATGTTTTAGTGACTCATGATCAGAATGTATTACAAATTCCTTGGGCCATAAATAATGTTGCCATGTTTCCAAAGTTCGAACTAGCGCATATAACTCCTTATCATAAGTGGAATAGTTCAAACTAGGCCCACTCAATTTCTCACTAAAATAAGCAACAGGTTTTCCTTCTTGCAATAACACACCTCCCAACCCAATTCCACTAGCATCACATTCGAGTTCAAAGGTTTTGAAATCTGGCAGTTGGAGAAGTGGTGCATGTGTCAACTTATCTTTCAACATGCTAAAAGCGTTCTCTTGTGCTTTGCCCCAGCAAATGGCACTCCCTTCTTAGTGAGCTCGTGAAATGGTGCAGCGATGGTGCTGAAATCCTTCACAAAGCGACGATAGAATCCAGCAAGTCCTAAGAAACTTCGCACCTGTGTGACCGTTGTTGTAACTGGCCAACTGTGTATTGCTTCAACCTTGGCTTAATCAACTTCAATCCCCTGCGGAGTAACAACATAGCCAAGAAAAGAGACTCGATCCGTGCAAAAGGTGCACTTCTCAAGGTTACCAAATAAACGAGCATCATGTAAAGCATGAAAAACAGCACGCAAATGATCAAAATGTTGTTCTAGAGTTCTGTTATAATTCAGAATATCATCAAAGTACACCACCACAAATTTTCCAATGAAATGGCGCAGAACCTCATTCATTAATCTCATAAAAGTGCTGGGTGCATTAGTAAGTCCAAAGGGCATTACTAACCACTCATACAATCCAAATTTTGTTTTAAAAGCTGTTTTCCATTCATCCACCAATTTCATGCGAATCTGGTGGTATCCGCTACGCAAATCGATCTTAGAGAACACAAGAGAGCCACTCAATTCATCTAGCATATCATCTAACATAGGAATAAGATGACGATATCTAATTGTAATGTTGTTAATCGCTCTACAATCCACACACATGCGCCATGATCCATCTTTCTTAGGAACTAAACGTACTGGGACAGCACATGGACTAAGAGATTCGCGCACATACCCTTTCTCAAGCAATTCTTGCACCTGGCGTTGTATCTCCTTGGTTTCTTCTGGATTGGTTCTGTATGGCGCACGGTTTGGTATGGAGGCCCCCGGGAATGAGGTCAATTTGATGCTCAATTCCACGGATTGGTGGTAGTCCCGGTGGCACCTCCTTTGAAAAAATATCTATGTTCTCCTGCAAAAGGTTAATGACAGCAGGAGGTAAAGAAGATGATGTATCTTCAAATGAAAATAAAGCTTCTTTGCAAACCAAAGCATAGCAAACTTCAGAGCCATCATTCAACTCATTTAAATCAGATTTGGAAGCAAGCAAACAAGCACCCTTCAGTTTAATCTCATCTTTACTATCATGAACAGATTTAGACTTGCCCTCTTTATGTTGTACAAATTCCTTTGCTACAATCTGATTTTCACTCTTCTCATGTTTTCGATTTTTTTCTTTGCTCGTTCTAGCAAGTTCATCCCTCAAAATGGCTTCAGGAGACATAGGATGTAATACAATTTTCTTCTCTTTATGCACAAAAGAGTACTGATTAGTTCTACCATGATGCAAGGTGTCTTTATCGTACTGCCATGGTCTACCGAACAACATAGAACATGCTTGCATAGGCACAACATCGCAGTCATGATATGAACCAATGGCAAAGTGCACTCTTACCAATCGTGTTACCTTTATCTTACCGCTGTCGTTAAACCATTGGATGTGGTACGGCTGTGGATGTGGACTTGTTTTCAACTCAAGCTTTTGAACCATCTCAGAACTTGCTAAGTTGTTGCAACTACCCCCATCAATGATGACGCGGCATGAGCGCTCCATGACCACACACTTGGTTTGAAACAAATTATGTCGCTGGTTCTGTTCGGCCTTCCCCATTTGGTCACTCAACATGCACCGCACAACAAGGCTCTCATAATGTTCTACATTTTCAGCACCAATGTGTTCTTCTTCCTTCTCATCTCTACTTCCTGCATGGTCAATGGCAAGCATAGCATATGTCTCATCATCCAAATCACTAGCAGAAGAATACTCACCAGTATCCCGCACAATCAGCACACGTTTGCTTGGGCAATCTTTCCTCACATGCCCAAATCCCTTGCATTGTAGGCACTGAATATCCCTCGTTCTTCCCGTGGATGCAACGGAAGAAGACTCTTGGCGGGTGTTGGTGCTGACCCCTTTGTTGCTTCAGATGCCCGTGGTACGGCTGTGGATGTGGACTTGTTTTCAACTCAAGCTTTCAATGAAGTAGAAGAACACCCAAAACCGAGTCCGGATGTAGCTGTGGCGGCCGAAACAAGTCAGCCCTATCCTGGAGTCGAATCTGTACCCAACTCGTGCACTTCTCTTCTATCCTTCATCTTGGTTGGTTCCTCACCCAAGTTCCTAAGGCAAAGGACATCATCACAAGAATTAAATAGCATTCCATGTGCTCCCCGTGGAGACAAACTAGGTCTCACGAATCTTTTTTCTAGCAACTCCTCTATCTGCTTCTTCATTTCCACCAACTTGTTGGTAGGCATCCGATAGGGTCTCTTGCTATAAGGGCTGAACCAAGTACTAGCTCAATAATAAACTCAATATCGCTGTGTGGCGGCATACAAGGCAAATCCTCAGAAAAATATCCAGGTACTCACTAACAACTGGCACATCCTCCTGACTAATAGCTTTAACACTGTTAAACATCAACTGACCATTGCAGACTACGGTCGCTTAAAATTCAACTTTCTTGCATTTCGGGCGAAGCTAAGGGTGGCTACGGACAAACTCACACAGACTGCACAAGCCCCAGAAGCACTGACTTAGGTCAGCCCCACTAATCGGCGGAGCAGCTACGCGTCTGCCCCAAAGACAGATGTACAAGATGTCACATTTGTTTGGAATGCTCCGTAGATTGAATATGTTGGATGTCTAATCTAATGGTATAACGTTATGTAGGAGGCCACGCTGTGCAAGCTCCAAGTGAGACTTGCCGATAGCTCTCTTCCCCTACAGGCTTGTTGGGGGCGCGTGTATCCAACCAGTGAAGGGACAACTGTTCATGGTCACCCTGTAGCACCAGGTTACGTGAAGGTCACTATGGACTACATGAATTAATCTTTCAAGCCCGTCCCACTGGAGATACCCCCAAACAACGAGATCGTGACACTAGGGGATGCCGTTGACATATTCATCAAGTGGCGCAAGAGGGATACCTTCATCGACGACCATCCTCCAGCATCGAAGCAACATGCAGAACGTGATCCACCTGCTGTGGCTGAGCTACTAGCGCTATCGGTGCCACCAGTTGCACTGAAGCGGTCCACCACATCGGCTATCGTGCCTAGGGCATCAGTGCAGGCCAATACAACACTTCTGCCCACTCCTCTCCCGTGAAGGTGACCAAAAGTGGAAAGAGAGACAAGGGGCAATCTAAGCAGATCAAGAAGGACCTGGAATATGAATATGCCTCATTGGCCTAGAAATTCAAACTTGGAGAGCCTTTAGTAACGAAAGAGGGCCTACAAGAAATTTCAACGGGATCCATTAGATTGCATGATTGGTACATGAAAAAATAAAAAAAGCCGATGGCAACACGCTTAACGAGTATCTCTATCAGCTTCAAGCATGAGCATCTTTTCAACCACTCATCGAGGGCTTCTTCACAGTTGACTTCAACGACTTGTTCAATCTCTTCAACCTCGATGCCATCGACGCCACGCTCATGAGATCTTTGGACATTGTAAGTGTGTGCAATCACGGTCTATACATTCGTGTAACACCGATAAATATCATATAACTCCTTGCTTTTGTGTATATAGATACATGATGCTCCAAGCGAGAAGGAACAAAGAACCGGTGGGTTTCTTCAACCCAAACATAGTCTCGAGGCAAACAATGAACAAAAATTCTCGTTACGTCAAGGATTACGTGATAGAGGCATCGTTGGCTCAATGCGATGCAGAGTACATACTTCTACCCTATAACCCATCGTAAGTGTTGCACAACCTTCTATACTTTGATTTGTACTTTACACGCAACTCAAAGTTAGGTTGAGTAACCATGGCAATATTCCTGTGCAGGTTTCACTGGGTTCCAATTATATTTGAATCAAGAAAAAACCAAGTCAGCTACGTTGATTCTTTACATATTGGCAGCTACGACTTGAGGCCTGTCAGAAGACTACTCAACAGGTAAACATGTGTCCTCCATAGGTAACTCTCCTGTAACTCATGGAATGGTTGAGGCTAACTTTTTTGGAATCACAAAGGGCGTTCAAAGTGTATAGACTTCGTGGAGGGCCACACAAGGATGCGTTGAAACTGAAACATGATTTTTCCTTTTCGATAGCCGCTAGTACACAATAATCCTATATCACTTTATAATAATACACCTGGAACTAACCAATTCTATTTCGCAGTACGCCCTGCAAGGATAGGGAAATAACCTATGCGCCTTCTACGTTACTCATAACATGAGAACCCTCATCAAGACAAAGAAGATCGCGATGCAACTACGTTGAAAAAGGCCCATCTGGAGGCAATTCGAGAACACCTCTCTAACTTCTTGATGCGTGAGGACATACATCCAAAAGGGACATTCAACGCTGCCTAATTTGTAAAACTTGAGCATTCTATTAGTTAATTTGTGAAACTTGTATGAATTTGTGAAGTCTAATTGCGTATTCCATTGGTTAATATAATATTTGAGTTGATTTCTGAAATAGTTGTTTAATCTATAATATAATCAGCTTCTGATCTATTGGTTAATATAACATTTGAGTTGATTTCTGAAATGGTTGTGTAATCTATGATATAATCAGCTTCAGATCTATTGGTTAATATAACATTTGAGTTGATTTCTGAAGTGGATGTGTAATCTGTGATATAATCAGCTTGTGATGTGTGTAATCTGCTTGCGATATAATCTGTATAATCTGCTTGTTTTAAAGGGCATGACTAGCATTTCGTGAGGCTAGCCAAATAAGCAGAAAAATATTCAACAGAAAAAAATAATATCACAGACGGTTCCTAGTGAATAACCGTCTGTGATGTGAGTTTCACAGACGGTTCAAGAACCGTCTATGATACACTGTTGTCATCACTAACACATGTTTATAGACGGTTTACAAAACCGTCAGTGATGACTTTTTTTATAGTAGTATATCTTGAGCACATATTATGCTGAGTTGTTACAATAACCTTTAGTTAGTATTCAATGTTTAAAAGAGAAATTATGATTTTGCTGAATTTATTGTTAAAAATAGTTAATTAATTGTGAGAGAGGCATGATGTAGTGACATTCAATGCACTTAGAGTGCCGAGGTGTTACAGATGGAGAAGATCACATATTGTATAAATAGAAAGGTACAGATAAGGGTACCTTTTTTTTATCCATATGATACATAGCTGCAAGTGCAGCTTGCGTGCCCATCACTTCTACCCGCTGACCCAGACACAACCCCTCCCGACTGCCAATGACATTGTCAACACCCACACATTTTCCCAACCACACATGCACACGGAGCTCTAGTCTTGTAGTTGCTGTATCCAAAAACCAACTGTTGAGGACATCACTTCTATGGATATAGCCACACCTGCAAATCTATCACCTACACATCAATCGGCCCCTGTTGCTGTAATACAAGGACCGATTACTCGAGCTCGCGCACGTCAACTCAATTACCAGGTGAATGCGTTCCTCGGGCTTCATGCAAATATTTTAATGGATGGAATGCTATTTAATTCTTGTGATGATGTCCTTTGCCTTAGGAACCTGGGTGAGGAACCAACCAAGATGAAGGATAGAAGAGAAGTGCACGAGTTGGGTTCAGATTCGACTCCAGGACAGGGCTGACTTGTTTCAGCCGCCACAGCTACATTCGGACTCGGTTTTGGGTGTTCTTGCACTTCACTGAAAGCTTATCAAGTCTACTTTCCAACGGATCTAGAATCACATCCAAACTCTTTCAAAGTCGATGGAAATCGTCCAATCAAGCAGCGTCGTTTTTTCAGTCCGAGTCAAAAGTGGGCCTTTGGCCTTGTAACAAGGAAAGCCCACTTAAGGCTGCACCCTAGGGTTCCTAGACGCCTTTCACACAATATAAACAGCCAGCCGTTGCCATTAGATGGTGGGTTTTCTTTTAGATCAAAGATAGCAGTTGCTACTTCTTGTAATCGCGCGTGTTGGCTAAACCGCCCGAATTACTTGTCATCGAAAACCCCTCTTTTGTGATTCTGAATGAACTTATGGTTTCAATTCTAATTTCAGTTGCTTGTTCATCTTGTTCTTGTGTGTTCTTCGATTGCTTGCAGGGACAAAGGCCTTTGTGGTCAGGTTTATCGTGCACCAAAGAAGATCAATAACAACTTCGAGTCGGTGTAACGATTGCTAAGGCGCATCGTGCTGGGGCGATGTAGTCGGATTGCCAACGTCTTCTCCCACCAAATTGAAACTATCCCCCTCTCATCGAAAGGTCGAGACCTATCCTTCTATCACGTGGTATCAGAGCTCAAGGTTGATCGGTGAGAGATTTTTTTCCCATCCTTTATTTTACCTACAGTCCAGAAAACCATAAAAAAAATAGGCGATTAGATCTCCATTGCCCAAAACAGTTTGTGCCCTTGCTTTTGCTACTTAGTTCTCGGCTTGTTGAATTTACGGTTGCTTTGGCGAGTCAAGTTGCTGGTCTTTAGTTTCAGCCTTTAGAGTTTCGAGTTCGGGTCACGTTTTTATCACAGTTGCGTTCATAATTTGAGTCGTATTCTGTTAGTAGATCAGATCGGAGTTGAGTTTGTCTTTGTCTAGTGTGGGAGATCAGATTGGGTCGCCAATTTCCTTGCTTCGTTTACTAATCCGTGTGATTCTCTGTGTTTACCAAAGTAGATATCAGTTTCCAAATATAAAAAAAAGAGGTCGGTGCAGATATAAGAGCCGCACCAAATCAAGGAGTTTTTTTAAAAAAAGTCAATTGCAGATAGAAAAAGCCGCACCAAATCAGAGAACAAAAGGCAAGTGCAAATTTCAAAAGCCACACTAGATCGTTTGCAAATCAAAGGTTTGGGCTGAGGCTATAGCTACTGCTTGCCATGTTTCTAATCGTGTATTCTTGAGAGCACATTTGCACCGCACTTCTTACGAGTTGTTGTATGGGCGAAAGCCCAGTGTTTCTCATTTTCGTGTGTTTGGTTGCAAGTGTTTTATTTTGAAGTCTGGTAACCTGGATAAGTTTGAGTCTCGTTCTTCTGATGGTATCTTTCTGGGTTATTCGACTTCTTCTCGTAGCTATAGGGTCTAGAGTTGCGATGCGCATAAGATCATAGAGACCTGTGAATTAACCTTTGATGAGGCTAGCCCAGGAGCTAGACCCGATATTTCAGGCTCTTCTTCTTCCTCCGAGACCATCTTTGTAGAGGATGAGGATGATGGAGATGATGGTGTTCCACCTGATCCAGTCCCCTCTACACCTGAGATGCCTCCTGTTTCCATTTCTGCACCTCAGGAAGGCCAACCCTTGCCTTCTGACTCTCATTCAGCTAGTGGCTCTGCTCCTACCTCTTCTGTGCATGAGGTAGTGATGCGCACAAGACGGCCCCGATCTTCCGGTGAGGGGATAACTTCGATTTGGCGGAGGATGACTTTGACGATCCGACTCACGAACCACACAAGGATAAGCGCCGCAATCGCTAAACCACACTCCTCGTCGTTATCAACCGTGCCAAGAACACGGATGACCTGACCACGAAGGTCTATTCTTGCGAGCAATCGAAGAACTAGCAAGAACAAGAATGAAGCACACACTCAAGTTGAGGTTTCGAAACTTGTTTACTGCTGCTCTAGCCGAGTCAGGAGAACAAGGATAAAGTTCCACACATGGGTAACTATTCTCAAATCAAAACCTAAGGAGATAGATAGGGCTTGTCCAATATATATAGCCAAGGATGGCTGCTAGGAGTTGGTCTCACGCCACTTTAATTACATGGGAACTCAGCCCAAAATTATGGTGGCACAGCACCCTAAAAGACAGAGACCGTCGCACTTTTTTGACTGCTGTGGCCAGCTCGAGTGGAATTTGATGATGAGGCCAGATCCGTTGGAAAGAGCACGAATTTATCTTTTAATCAAGTACTCACTCATCCCGAACGGACTCCGTATGCAATAGTTATGGCCAGTGGAAGGTGGACTACTCCTGGGTGGACGTTTTGGCTTCCTTCTCGGGAATAACTTGTACTATAGCTTGTAGTGATGAGGAATGACGTCCTTGCAGCTCTAAGCCATGATTCGTAAGCACAAGCATATTATTATGCAGTGGTATATCCTGAAAAATATAATTATACCACCCGAGAAACGAGTTCACCTGTTGATTTAGCTGCTGTGCGCGTGCCCTTGTGATAGGACCTTGTATAGGAGGTGGTGGTGGTGAGGTCATGGGTGTATCCGACATAGTGATGTCCTCATCATCCTCCCCTTCTTGCATTTGAGTCGTCCTCGACTCAAGCTCATCGTTCTCTCCAAAATATGGCTTCAAATCTGAAATGTTAAAAGTGGGACTAACCCCAAAATCTGCAGGTAACTCAAGTTTATAGCATTATCATTAATTCGTTCAAGCACTTTGAAAGGACAATCAGCTCTAGGCATTAATTTAGACTTTCGTAAGTTAGGAAATCTTTCTTTCCGCAAATGCAACCAAACAAGATCACCAGGTTCAAATGTCAATTCCTTTCTACCATGGTTACCAAAACCCTATATTTCTCACCATGCGCTCTATATTTTCTTTTGTGGTCTTATGCAATTTAAGAACAAATTCAGCACGTCTCTTTGCATCAAAGTTTACCTTCTCCGAAGATGGTAAAAGCAATAGATCAATTGGAGCACGAGGGTTAAAGCCATACACAACCTGAAATGGAGTCATTTTTGTCGTAGAGTGCAATGTACGATTATAGGCAAACTCCACATGAGGTAGGCATTCTTCTCATATCTTCAAATTCTTCTTTAGAACAGCCCTCAACATGGTTGACAAGGTTCGATTCACCACTTCAGTTTGGCCATCGGTTTGAGGGTGACATGTGGTAGAGAACACTAGCTTTGTCCCTAATTTGCTCCATAAAGTTCTCCAAAAATGGCTCAAGAACTTGGCATCACGATCTGAAACAATAGTACAAGGCATACCATGCAAACGAACAATTTCTTTGAAGAATAAATCAGCAATATGAGTGGCATCATCGCTCTTGTGGCATGGAATGAAATGTGCCATTTTAGAGAATCGGTCCACAACAACAAAAATACTATCCCTTCCCTTCTTTGTTCTAGGCAATCCTAAAACAAAGCCCATAGATATATCTTCCCAAGGAACACTAGGAACAGGGAGCGGCATGTACAAACCATGTGGGTTTAGATGAGACTTGCCTTTTTGGCATGTAGTGCATCGTGCAACAAAGCGATTGACATCACGTCTCAGCTTTGGCCAAAAGAAATGTTCAGCCAGTACATCCTCCATCTTTTTAACTCCAAAGTGTCCCATCAATCCTCCTCGATGTGCCTCCTGTAACAACAAAAGACGAACGGAGCTAGCTGGAATGCATAGCTTGTTAGCTCTAAAACAAGAATCCATCATTGTTAACAAATTTGTGCCAACTTTTTCCATTTTACAATTTAGCAAGACTTCTTTGAAATCATTATCCCGAGCATAGAGATCTTTTATGGTTTCCAAGCCAAAATTCTACAATCAAGTTGAGACATCATTGCATATCTTCTAGACAATGCATCAAGCAATCACATTATCCTTCCCTTTCTTGTATTTGATGACATAAGGAAATGATTCAATGAATTCTACCCACTTAGCATGTCTACGGTTCAGTTTGCTTTGACTACGAATATGCTTAAGTGCCTCATGATCAGAATGTATGACAAATTCTTTAGGCCATAAGTAATGTTGCCACATTTCTAAAGATCGCACAAGAGCATACAATTCTTTATCATACGTAGAATAATTCAGAACAGGCCCACTTAATTTTTCACTGAAATAAGCAACAAGTTTACCTTCTTGTATCAATACACCACCAATTCCAATACCGCTTGCATCACATTCAAGTTCAAAGGTCTTACCAAAATCTGGAAGTTGAAGTAATGGTGCATTTGTGAGCTTTTCTTTTAAAAGATTAAAGGCAGCTTCTTGCGCTTGCCCCAATGGAAGGAAACACCTTTCTTTGTCAATTCATTCAATGGTGCAGCGATGGTGCTAAAATCCTTCACAAGCGTCGATAGAATCCAGCAAGTCCGTGAAAGCTCCGCATTTGTGTGACCGTGCTTGAGTCGGCCAACTCTTGATTGCTTCAATCTTGGCTTCATCAACCTCAATTCCTGCGGTGTCACAACATAGCCAAGAAACGAGACTCGATCGGTGCAAAGGAGCACTTCTCAAGGTTACCAAACAAATGTGCATCTCTCAAAGCATTAAAAACATCATGTAAGTGTTCAATATGTTCGAAAGAGACTTGCTATAGATCAAAATGTCATCAAAGTAGACCACCACAAATTTTCCAATAAAAGCACGTAAAACTTCATTCATCAATCGCATAAGCGTGCTAGGTGCATTAGTCAAACCGAAGGCATAACTAACCACTCATACAAGCCAAATTTAGTTTTGAGCGCTGTTTTCCATTCATCCCCAAGTTTCATTCTAATCTGGTGATATCCACTTCTTAAGTCAACTTTCAAAACACAATAGAGCCACTCGGTTAGTCTAGCATATCATCCAACCTAGGAATAGGGTGACGATACCTATGATTATATTATTGATAGCTCTACAATCCACACACATTCACCATGATCCATCTTTCTTAGGTACTAAAAGCACAGAACAGCACAAGGACTAAGGCTTTCTCGAGCGTACCTTTGTCGAGCAAGTCTTGCACTTGACGTTGTATCTCCTTAGTCTCCTCTGGATTGGTCCTATATGCTGCTCGGTTTGGTAATGTTGCTCCTGGAATCAAGTCAATTTGATGTTCAATTCCCCTCAAAGGTGGCAGCCCCGGGGGTACCTCATTTGGAAACACATCCTCATACTCCTGCAAAAGGTTAACAATAGCAGAAGGCAAAGAAACAGGTATATTTTCGAATGAAAACAAAGTCTCTTTGCAAATCAAAGCATAACATCCAACATTACATTCTATCATGTCAATTAAATCAGATTTTGTAGCTAGCATGACAGCACCCTTTAACTTGATTTCAGCTCTCTTAGAATTGGATTCTTTCTTCTTTGGTTGTGCTAATTCTTTGGTTCTAATCTGATTTTCACTTTTAGCACTCTCCTTCTCTCTTTCAGCTTTCTCTAAGTCATCTTTCAAAATTGCAGCGGGGGACATGGGAAGCAAAACAATTTTCTTTCCTTTATGCATAAAAGTGTATTGGTTAGTTCTACCATCATGAGAAGCATTTTTATCATATTGCCAAGGTCTACCTAACAGCAAAGAGCATGCTTGCATAGGTACAACATCGCAATCAGCATGATCATGATATGAACCAAGAGAAAAATGCAATCTCACCATTCTTGTTACCTTCAATTTTCCACTTGAGTTGAACCATTGAATGTGGTAGGGATGTGGGTGTTGTGTTGTGGTCAAGCCAAGCTTCTCAACCATCTCCATACTTGCAAGATTATTGCAACTCCCTCCATCAATGATAACTCGCACTGAACGCTCATTGATGACAAATTTTGTTTGGAACAAGTTATGACGTTGGTTCTGTTCAGCACTCTCTGTTTGCACACTAAGGACACGCTTCACAATGATGCTCATGTATCTTTCTGAAATTTCAGCACCCAAATGCTCCTCCTCATGTTCACCCCCTTGATCTTCACCTGCGAGGTCAGTAACAACTAAAGCAAAATCTTCTTCAACGTCACTAGCAGAAGTGTACTCACCATCTTCCCGAACAATTAAAGCACGCTGACTTGGACAATCACGCATCATGTGTCCAAATCCTTTGCATCGATGGCATTGCACGTCGCGTGTACGACTTGTGGATGCAATTGAAGAAGAATTCTTTGTGTCGGAGATATGTGATGGAGTGGAAGTAGAGGCAGCAGGACGCCCACGGTTGGAGGGTGGAAGTGCTCATCCCGAAGTAGTGGATGGAGCCTTTACTTGCACTTGGCTTGGTCGTGACGAAGAAGAGCCTCCAAAGTTCCCTCTCATCTTGGAATGTCGTCCCTGTACTTCCCTTTCACTTTGCAAGCAAGATGAAATAAGCAGTGTGAGTTGTATTCTTTATAATCAAGTATGTCCTGAATTTCACAGTTAAGTCCACCTAGAAATCTAGCCATCTTAGCATCTTCATTATCTTCCAAACCACACCGCAACTCACAAATTTGCATTTCTTGATAATACTCCTCTCTGATTTATTTCCTTGATTTAAGCGTTGTAATTTATTGAGCAAGTCACGAGCATAGTAAGAAGGAACAAATCTGGCCCTCATCATTCTTTTCAAAGCATTCCATGTTCTAGGTATGTTGTTATGATTTCTACATGTATCATTCCACCAAATGGAAGCAAAATCAGAAATTCACTAGTAGCAGCCCTAACTCTTCTATTTTCGGAAATTCATAGCAAGCAAATTTTTGTTCTCTCGCTAATTCCCAATCAAGATAAGCATCAGGGCATACTTTCCAGCAAATGGAGGCATTGTAAATTTAATCTTTCCTAATGGATCATCACGTACCTCCGTTGTTCACGCTGATTTCTACCCATACACATCGATTGTGTCGAAGGCGCCGATGATCATGATCATTGTGTGAGTTGAAACCATCATCGTCCTCTGTATCGACAACGTAGTTGTTTTCTTCTTCTTCTACCCCATTTGCCCAAGAGCGGGCAGCAAGCGGTGTTCGATGTCTGGTGCACCATTTTGTCTTGGTTCATGATTGACCTGATTGGCAGCATGTGGTGGTTGTCGTCTATCAAGACGATCAACACGTTCACGAAGTGTCGCAAGGTTGTTTGTTGATCTCAGCCATAGCATTGTCGTGGTTCTCAGCATGCACATTGAGCAAGCGTGTAAAGTGTTGTATGATTCCTCTCGTGCGGGGTGTGAGAATTTCAGCTTGGTTTTCTTCATAGCTTCCATTGTCATCTGCCATGGTTAGCAATAAACAAGGAAACACACAAAAGTATATAGTTCCCTATCACTACTACTTGCTGAAAAGATCAAGTGTCTCTTTCTCTTGCTCTCAACAAGCTCTTACCAATTCTTACAAGTGCAGCAAGGGGTGCAATCCTGATAGAGTCGGAGTGCCCGATCTTTCGGTGAGAAGATAACTTTCGATTCTGGTGGAGGTGACTCTCGCGATCCGACTACAAACGAACAGGTCGTGTGCGCCTTAGCAATCGTTGAACCAACTCCGAAGGTTATTGACCTTGCTGGGTAGCACGATCAACCTGAACACGAGGTTCAATTCCTGCGAGCAATCGAAGAACTAGCAAGAATAAGATAGAGGCAACAATGAATCTGCAATAGTAATTTGATTCAACTCAAAAGTGGGGTTCTCAAAAGCTGTCTCGCAGGTGGTCGACTGACACAACTGAAGAGCAGAGTTTGCACAATGGCTAAACTAACACAAAGAAAAACCCGCCTTACAAGAGGAACTCGGACCCAACTAAATAGATGGAGGGGAGGTAATTTCGGCCAGCACTATGGAAGGGCCGAAATCTCCTCCCATCCTTCCATAATCTGTCTGAAATTAGATTTTATTACATGGGTCCAGCCCAAATGATGGGTGGCGCAGCACCCCTTTTATTTGTTGCCATCTTCTTGACCTTCATTCCTTAGGAGAATCACACAGTTCAGTCCACGTGCACGGGATCGAGTCATCGGTCCTTGAATCATATCTGGAGGTGTGGTAGCAGCAGGTGATGTGGTTGGAACTGAAGAAGTGGGGTCCTCATCATCCTCCCCTTCTTGAATCGAAGTCGACCTCGACGGGATCTGCTCTTCCTCACCTACATAGGGCTTTAAATCTGCAACATTGAAACTAGAAGAAACACCATAGTCTGCAGGAAGGTCAAGTATATATGCATTATCATTTATTTGTTTTAAAATCTTGAAGGGTCCATCAGCACGTGGCATCAATTTGGACTTGCGCAAAGCAGGGAAACGGTCTTTTCGCAAGTGTAACCAAACCAAATCACCAGGTTGAAAGGTAACATGTTGTCGTCCTTTACTACCTGCAATTTGGTTCTTTGCATTCATACGCTCAATGTTCTCCTTGGTCCGCTCATGCAATTGCAATATCGATCTGCACGTTGGTTAGCATCATGATTCATGTCCTCGAGAAAGGACACAGAGATCAAATCAATTGGTGCACGAGGAATAAAGCCATAGACAATTTGGAAAGGGCACATCTTTGTGGTGGAATGGACAGAGCGATTGTAAGCAAATTCAATATGTGGCAAACATTCCTCCCACATTTTCAGATTCTTCTTTAGAACAGCCCTAAGCATGGTAGACAAAGTTCTATTAACAACCTCAGTTTGACCATCTGTTTGAAGATGACATGTAGTGCTGAATAGTAACTTAGTGCCCAATTTGTTCCATAGAGTGCGCCAAAAAGACTAAGAAATTTTGTATCACGATCCGAGACTATCGTATTAGGAACACCATGCAAGCGAACAATTTCACGAAAGAATAAATCAGCAACATGAGTAGCATCATCACTCTTATGACACGGTATGAAGTGAGCCATTTTGGAAAAGCGATCCACAACCACAAAAATACTATCCCTCCCCTTCTTTGTTCTAGGCAATCCCAAAACAAAATCCATCGAGATATCCTCCCAAGGAGTGTTCTAACAGGAAGGGGCATGTACAAACCGTGTGGGTTAAGTCTGGACTTAGCTCGTTGACATGTGGAGCAACGAGCAACAAATCTCTCCACATCGCGTCGCATCTTTGGCCAAAAGAAGTGATCAGACAGGATGTCCTCGGTCTTCTTGACACCGGTGCCCCATAAGTCCGCCTCCGTGTGCTTCTGTAATAGCAAAAGACGAATAGAACTAGCTGGAATGCACAGCTTGTTAGCACGGAACAAGAAACCATCATTCATGAAGAACTTGCCATATGTTCGCCCATCCTTACAATTCAATGAAGACGTCCTTGAAATCGGGATCAAGAGCGTCTGCTCCTTGATGTTTGCAGCCCAAAATTCTAAAATCAAGTTGTGAGAGCATGGTGTATCGGCGAGACAAAGCATCAAGAATGACATTTTCTTTCCCTTTCTTGTGTTTGATGACATAGGAAATGACTCAATGAATTCTACCCATTTTGCATGCCGACGATTCAGATTAGTTTGGTTTCTAATATGCTTTAAAGATTCATGATCGAATGAATAATGAACTCTCTAGGCCACAAGTAATGCTGCCATGTTTCCAAAGTTCGAACTAATGCAAATAATTCTTTGTCATAAGTTGAATAGTTCAAACTAGGACCACTCAACTTCTCACCAAATACGCAACCGGTTTTCCTTCTTGCGACAACACGCCACCCAACCCAATTCCACTAGCATCGCATTCTAGTTCAAACATCTTTGTGAAATCGGAAGTGAAGTAAAGGAGCATGGATCAACTTATCTTTCAAAATCGTGAAGGCCGTTTCTTGTTGCGCCCCAAGAGAAGGAACACCTTTCTTTGTGAGTTCGTTGGCGGAGCAGCGATGGTTCCAAAATCACGCACAAATCTGCGATAGAAGCCAGCAAGCCCAAGAAAACTCCTAATCTGCGTGACCGTTGATGGAGTTGGCCAGTTATGTATTGCTTCAATCTTGGCTTGGTCCACTTCGATACCCTGAGCTGTAACAACATAGCCAAGGAAAGACACACGATCTGTGCAGAAACTGCACTTATCCAGGTTGCCAAACAAACGTGCAGTACGTAAAGCAGTAAAAACAGCACGCAAATGATCGCGATGTTCCTCTAAAGACTTGCTGTAAATGAGTATGTCATCAAAATAGACAACCACAAATTTGCCTATGAAGACACGCAAAACTTCGTTCATAAGTCTCATGAAAGTGCTAGGTGCATTAGTTAACCCAAAAGGCATAACTAACCACTCATACAACCCGAATTTAGTTTTGAAAGCTGTTTTCCATTCATCCCCTAGCTTCATACGAATCTGATGGTATCCACTACGCAAATCAATTTTGGAGAACAAACGAGCACCACTTAATTCATCAAGCATATCATCTAATCTGGGAATAGGATGACGATAGCGGATGGTAATGTTGTTAATGGTATGACAATCAACACACATACGCCAGGACCCATCTTTGTTGGGCACGAGGAGCACAGGAACAGCACATGGGCTAAGAGATTCACGAACGTACCCCTTATCTATTAATGACTGGACTTGACGTTGAATTTCTTTTGTTTCCTCAGGATTGGTGCGGTACGGTGCGCGATTGGGCAATGATGCTCCTGGAATAAGGTCAATCTGATGTTCAATGCCCCGGATAGGTGGAAGTCCAGCCGGTACGTCTTGTGGGAAAACATCGGAATATTCCTGCAAAAGGTTAGTGATGGACGGGTGCAAAGAAGGCGGCATATCATCCAACGAAAAGAACCTGTGTGCACATGAGAGCAAAGCAACCGAAGCACGAGCAAGGCAATCATCAATTCAGCTTGAGTAGCTAGCAACACAGAGACTTCAATTTCAAATCAGATTGAGCAAATTGATATTGGGCGTTTTGTTGCAAGAATGCAGTAGCTACAACTTGATTTTCACTTAGAGTATGCTTCGGTTTTCTCTCTAGTTGTCCTAGCAAGTTCATCTTTAACAATTTGTTCAGGAGTCATTGGGTGCAATACAATTTTCTTTCCTTTAAAGATGAGGGAATATTGATTAGTTCGACCAGTATGCAAAGAATCAGTATCATATTGCCAAGGTCTACCTAGTAACATGGAACATGCTTGCATAGGCACAACATCACAATCAAGCATAATCATGGTGCGAACCCATAGCAAAGTGAATGCGCACAGAACGTGTTACCTTCAATTTACCACTCGAATTGAGCCACTGGATGTGGTAGGGGTGGGGATGTGGTCGTGTAGGTAAAGCAAGCTTCTCCACCAAATCTGTACTAGCCAAGTTGTTGCAGCTTCCACCATCGATAATTATCTGAGCGGATCGTTTCTTGACAACACCTTTGGTTTGGAAAAGATTGTGACGCTGATTGTGCTCTTTGTAGCGATCCGAGTCATCGAGTACACGTTGGACCACAATACTCAAATACTTATCGGCATCGATGGCGACAACATGTACTTCATGATCGAATGCGTGTCTTGTTCGCAACGTCGAGAGCAAGCATGGCATACGTTTCATCATCAAATCACTAGTGAAGAATACTCACCATTATCACGTATAACCAAAGACTCGCTTGTTTGGACAATCACGCATGATATGTCCATGGCCCTTACAATGGTGGCACTAGGCGTCCTTGGTCCGTCTGTAGAAGCAACCAAGCACCTTGTGTTGATCCACGGGTGCAGCCACACTGCTGCGAAGAAGGTCGTGATGTGGAGTCGGCGTCACGGTGTGTTGTCTATTGGTGGATGGAGACGGCGCGGCCGAATGGGAGCGGATGAAGGCGAAGCACTTGGAGTCAAGAGTGAGTGCGACTGCGAAAAGTTAGCTCGTGTTCTCGTTTGACGACCACGCACTTCTCGTTTAGCTTTGCATGCAAGATGGAACAATCGAGTAATAGAATTGTAATCCTTGTAATCAAGAATGTCCTCAGTATCTCACGGTTCAACCCACCCAAAACCGTGCCATAGCTGCATCCTCATTCTCAACTAAACCACAACGCAACATACCAATTTGCAAGTCCCGAAAGTCTTGCTCGGCGAATTGGTACCTTGGCGTAAGCGTTGTAGTTTATTAAGCATGTCACGAGCATAGTATGAGGAACAAATCGATGTCGCATGAGTAGTTTCAAAGCTTCCCGGTTGTGGGAATGTTATTACGATGCGTGTGGCAGTGTTCTCTCCACCAAACAGATGCAAAGTCTGTGAATTCACTAGTGGCAGCCCTAACTTGGTTATGTGCAGGAAAAGCATGGCATGCAAACTTTTGATCAACAGCTAATTCCCAGGTAAGATAAGCATCCGGATCATATTTTCCATTAAACGCAGGAATGGTTATCTTAACCTTAGCAAATGAATCATCCTGAGCACGTACCTCACGACGATGCTGCTGTCGGTACATACCATGTGGATGGGCACGTGGTTGTCGACGACCTCGAGCTGCGTTGTAGTCGTCACGCTCATCATACTCGGTATCACCTGCATAAACATCCTCAACTTGATCTGCAATGTCGCTGTGGGTAGCCTGGCCTTGAACAACAGTAGCAAGTGTGCGTGATAGCTCCTCAAGACGTGTCACTATTGTGGCCAGATTAGTGTTGGTGGCGCCTTGGGCGGTCCGCATTTCGTCCAGAGTTGTAGTCGTTTTGATCTGAACGTCCTCAAGTTGAGCAAGATGTGCACTTGTTTGTCGCATGTCCTCCTCAACGCCTTTCGTATGTAGGCGCATTTGACGTTCAAAGTGTTGAATAATGCCCCTAGTACGAGGAGAATGTGCTGTGGTGGATTCTGAATGCTCCGAAGTTCCTGCCATTGTTAGCGAAAGAAAACAGGAAACAAGGGAAACACAAGTATATGTCGTGCAACTAATAGGTTGTGGTTATGTCAAGACACACCCTCACAAGCCGGTATCGAACTCTTACCAATTCTTACCAAGTCACAGGGCTGATCGGCAACCAGCGGATGGAGATTGGATGGAGCGATTGCCAGGTGACACGAGTCTGTTCGCTGTAGAGACGTGGAGCTTGGAAGGTTCAAATATGTAGCAAGGATTAGCACAAGTCAAATCAGCAATGCAAGTTGAAAATTCGTTCAAAGTACTAGTCAAAATTGCTGATCCTAGCCCAAACCGATGAAAAGCTAATCAATATCAGAAGCAAAAAGGCTCAGAAAGGGGGTGGGGCTGCGAGGCAGTGGTGTACACAAATCCAGGACACAGGAGCAAAAATTCTAGGCAAAACAGGAAAGGTTAAATTTTGCCGAACTTCCGAGGGCGTTTTGAGGCCCTAAACGATGTTTTTTGGAGTCGAACGAATTTTTCAGAGCCACGGGAACTCAATCAGACCTGGATTTATCAATTTTCGGATGTAGCTTTGCGTTCCGGTCGTTTTGAGTACTCGAACAGCCCAAACGGACGTCGTATGCAAAAGTTATGGCAGTTTTCGTGCAGGGTGTCCGGAAGGGTTCCGAATCCACTTCAAAAGGAAAGCTTGATTCAAAACCACAGAGGCTGCAGTTTTTCCTTCTTAACCAACCCAAGCCAAACCAAAAATAGCTATACTTTCCCTATTCTTCCCTCTGATCCTTTCCAAACCGAAGTCAAATCGATCTGGACTTTCCTGATCCCTCAAACCGAAACCAATATATGGAAGGTCTCTGCTCAGAATTTTCTCCTCTTTTTTTTTCTTCTTCTATATTTTTTTTTCTTCTCTCTTTTTTTTTGTTCTTCTTCTTCTCCTTTTTTTCATTTTTTTTCTCCGCGATTGGCTTGTTGTGCGAGGCAGGAAGTGCTAGCAGCGTGGCATGGGGTGGTAGGGTCGGGTCGGCAAAGGCGATGATGAGGAACCTACAAGCAGTCAAGGTCGCAACGAAGATGCAAAGCGATAGCAAGATGCAAAGACAAGACGAACTAAACACCAATCTAAACTAAGACCAGCAACTCAACATGACGATGCAACCGAAAATTCAACAATGCAAAATACTGATAAGAAAGATGCAAGGCACAGATGGTTTTGGACAGCAGATGATCTACTACTATTTTTTTGGCCTTTTACGGACTTTAGGTTTGAAAAGAAATGATCTACTAACTCTCACCGATGAACACGAAATCGATACCACTTGATAGAGTCGGAGTGCGATCTTTCGGTGAGAAGATAACTTTCGATTCGGTGGAGGTGACTCGCGATCCGACTACAAGCGAACAGTCGTGTGCGCCTTAGCAATCGTTGAACCAACTCCGAAGGTTATTGACCTTCTTTGGGTAGCACGATCAACTTTGAACACGAGGTTCAATTCCTGCGAGCAATCGAAGAACTAGCAAGAATAAGATAGAGGCAACAATGAATCTGCAATAGTAATTTGATTCAACTCAAAAGTGGGGTTCTCAAAGGCTGTCTCGCAGGTGGTCGACTGACACAACTGAAGAGCAGAGTTTGCACAATGGCTAAACTAACACAAAGAAAAACCCGCCTTACAAGAGGAACTCGGACCCAACTAAATAGATGGAGGGGAGGTAATTTCGGCCAGCACTATGGAAGGGCCGAAATCTCCTCCCATCCTTCCATAATCTGTCTGAAATTAGATTTTATTACATGGGTCCAGCCCAAATGATGGGTGGCGCAGCACCCCTTTTATTTGTTGCCATCTTCTTGACCTTCATTCCTTAGGAGAATCACACAGTTCAGTCCACGTGCACGGGATCGAGTCATCGGTCCTTGAATCATATCTGGAGGTGTGGTAGCAGCAGGTGATGTGGTTGGAACTGAAGAAGTGGTGTCCTCATCAAATCCGGTGGCTGGTTCGTGATAAACTGATCTCAAGTGTGAGTAAAGCGATTGCAAGACTTATCACCTGTATGGTTAGTAAAAAGTGGAGCTCGGAAAGGCTTTATAATGAGTAGCAACGGAAAACAATCAGCCAATCTCAGAATTTGCATAGAATTGAATAAGTGTTCGAAACTAGCAATTAGCCTATGTTGCTGATCAAACAAAGATGGATATTAGGCTAAAACAAAAGATATGGCAGTGGATACAAGTGGTAAACACAACAAAATTCAAGCATATGCAATTTGCAACTTGGGAGCACAAGATGGATCCAACTTTGTATTTTGCTGATTTCTGTCCACCAGACAGCAGGTCGGTATTTTGGCCGTATCTTTTAGTCAGGTGCCTTTTTTTCAATGATTTTTTTTTGGTTTTCCTCCTGACGGCTTTTGCAACAACTTTTCTTTTGGACAAACGTTCTGAAATTCAACTGAGAATTTTGCACGAATTTTTCAATTGCACACAGATGCAGATTTCAGGACAGCAATTAGGTCTTATTGAAACCTTCACAGATTTCTCGTGCTTGTAAGTATGGATATGAAAATTGGCATCAACATAGCATACTAAGTCACGGATTGGCTCCTTTTGGTTTCACTCGAAAAGGATAAGGGAAGTGTGATTTATGGTGTTTTTGGTGGTGGTTGCAAAGATGGACAGATTCTGCCCGAGATGGAATTTTTTTTTTTGGACTTTAGGAATGGATTTTGATGTGGGGAGATGAACAAGATGAACAGCAACAAGACAATACTAGAACAGACGCAAACTCAATTTAGCAAAAACAAAATTAACTAATTGAAAGGCACAAAAGGGTTTGGACAGCGGAGAACAAATTTTTTGTGGGGCAAATTTTCTGGACTCTAGGAGAAACGAAATGAAACAACTAAACTAGATACAAGAACTCACCGGTCAACCGTTGCTCGATACCAAATGATGCGCACAAGACGGCCCCGATCTTCCGGTGAGGGGATAACTTCGATTTGGCGGAGGATGACTTTGACGATCCGGCTACGAACCACACAAGGATAAGCGCCTGCAGTCGCTAAACCACACTCCTCGTCGTTATCAACCGTGCCAAGAACACGGATGACCTGACTGATGAGGACATCACTTCTATGGATATAGCCACACCTGCAAATCCATCACCTACGCATCAATCGGTCCCCGTTGCTGTAATACATGGACCGATTACTCGAGCTCGCGCACGTCAACTCAATTACCAGGTGAATTCGTTCCTCGGGCTTCATACGAATATTTTAATGGATGGAATGCTATTTAATTCTTGTGATGATGTCCTTTGCCTCAGGAACTTGGGTGAGGAACCAACCAAGATGAAGGATAGAAGAGAAGTGCACGAGTTCGGTTCAGATTCGACTCCAGGACAGGGCTGACTTGTTTCGGCCGCCACGGCTACATCCGGACTCCGTTTTGGGCGTTCTTGTACTTCACTGAAAGCTTATCAAGTCTACTTTCCAACGGATCTGGAATCACATCCAAACTCCTTCTGAGTTGACGGGAATCGTTCAATCAAGCAGCGTCACTTTTTCAGTCCAAGTCAAAAGTGGGCCTTTGGCCTTGTAACAAGGAAAGCCCACTTAAGGCTGCACCCTAGGGTTCCTAGACGCCTCTCCACAATAAAAACAGCCAGCCGCTGCCATTAGATGGTGGGTTTTTTTAGATCAAAGATAGCAGTTGCTACTTCTTGTAATCGCGTGTTGGCTAAACCGCCCAATTACTTGTCATCGGAAACCCCTCTTTTGTGATTCTGAATGAACTCGTGGTTTCAATTATAATTTCAGTGCTTGTTCATCTTGTTCTTGCGTGTTCTTCGATTGCTTGCAGGGACAAAGGCCTTCGTGGTCAGGTTGATCGTGCACCAGCAAGATCAATAACAACTTCGGAAGTCGGTGTAACGATTGCTAAGGCGCATCGTCTGGGGACGGTGTAGTCGGATCGCCAACGTCTTCTTCCACCCAATCGAATCTATCCCTCTCTCATCGAAAGGTCGGGACCTATCCTCCTATCACTGACCACGAAGGTCTATTCTTGCGAGCAATCGAAGAACTAGCAAGAACAAGGATGAAGCACACACTCAAGTTGAGGTTTCGAAACTTGTTTACTGCTGCTCTAGCCGAGTCAGGAAGTTCCACACATGGGTAACTATTCTCAAATCAAAACCTAAGGAGATAGATAGGGGCTTGTCCAATATATATAGCCAAGGATGGCTGCTAGGAGTTGGTCTCACGCCACTTTAATTACATGGGAACTCAGCCCAAAATTATGGTGGCACAGCACCCTAAAAGACAGAGACCGTCACACTATTTTGACTGCTGTGGCCAGCTCGAGTGGAATTTGATGATGAGGCCAGATCCGTTGGAAAGAGCACGAATTTATCTTTTAATCAAGTACTCACTCATCCCGAACGGACTCCGTATGCAATAGTTATGGCCAGTGGAAGGTGGACTGCTCCTGGGTGGACGTTTTGGCTTCCTTCTCGGGAATAACTTGTACTATAGCTTGTAGTGATGAGGAATGACGTCCTTGCAGCTCTAAGCCATGATTCGTAAGCACAAGCACATTATTATGCAGTGGTATATCCTCAAAATATAATTATACCACCCGAGAAACGAGTTCACTGTTGATTTAGGCTGCTTGTGCGCGTGCCCTTGTGATAGGACCTTGTATAGGAGGTGGTGGTGGTGAGGTCATGGGTGTATCCGACATAGTGATGTCCTCATCAGGGAGAGGCCACTTCTGCTTCTGGACCTCCCCGTCATATTCATCGGCGATCTGTTTGAGTGAGTCACTCGCTCAAAATCAGGTTTGTCCAGTTTCTGCCTTCACTCTGCCGAAGGATGTGACTCATGCATTATCTGACGAGTCTTGGACTAATGCTATGCATGAGGAACTTGAAAACTTCGAGAGGAACAAAGTCTGGCAGCTTGTAGAACGTCCATCTGGTCATAATGTCATTGGGACCAAGTGGGTGTTCAAAAACAAGCAGAGTGAGGATGGGGTTGTCATTCGCAACAAGGCTAGGCTAGTTGCACAGGGCTTTTCTCAGGTTGAGGGTCTTGATTTTGAGGAGACCTTTGCCCCTGTAGCTAGACTAGAGGCTATTAGAATCCTGCTTTCATTCTCTGCATCCCGGAGCTTCAAGCTCTATCAAATGGATGTCAAGAGTGCATTCCTCAATGGCTATATTGAGGAAGAGGTTTATGTCAAACAACCTCCAGGATTTGAGAACCCCAAGTTTCCGAGTCATGTATACAAGCTCTCCAAAGCCCTTTATGGACTCAAGCAGGCCCCCAGAGCATGGTATGAGAGGCTCAAGTCTTATCTTCTCAGCCATGACTTCAAAATGGGTGTAGTAGACAAGACTCTGTTCATCAGACACCATGAGTCGCATTTTCTTCTCGTCCAGATTTATGTGGACGATATCATTTTTGGTGGCTCGTCTCATTCGCTTGTGTCTCAGTTTTCTGAGGTGATGAGCACAGAGTTTGAGATGAGTATGATGGGCGAGTTGAGCACTTTCTTGGCTTCCAAATCAAGCAGACTCGGGAGGGTACTTTTCTTGCATCAAGGTAAGTATACCCGTGACCTCCTAAGGCGCTCGATATATCGATGGGAAGCGGTGATGACTCCTATAGCCACCACCGTTTGTCGTCGAGCCCGTTGAGGATGTTGAGCCTGCTGATCAAAAAGAGTTTCGGAGCATGATTGGCTCCCTCTTGTACCTCACTGCTTCGAGGCCGGACATACATTTCGCTGTGTGTCTGTGCGCTCGATTTCAAGCTTATCCTCGCGCCTCTCACCGCCAGACGGTCAAACGCATCTTCAAGTACCTTCGTGCTACCACTGATTATGGTATTTGGTACTCTTCTTCTTCTTGTCTATCTCTTAGAGCCTTTTTCGATGCCGACTTTGCTAGCTGTAAGATAGATAGGAAGAGCACTTCTGGCACTTGCCAATTCATTGGCACTTCTCTTGTTTCTTGGTTATCTAAGCGATGCAGGGTTGCCTGATCCCTTCTTTGAGGCCGAGTATATTCTTTGTAGCTTGATTCGTAGCTAGGTTCTCTGAATGAGATCGACCTTGCGGGACTTTGGGTTAGAGATAGAGAGTGTGCCACTTTTCTATGACAACATTTATGCTATTTGCATTGCTAAAAACCCAGTGCAACATTCCCGGACCAAGCACATTGATATTAGATATCACTTCCTTAGAGACCATGTGGAGAAAGGAGATATCGCGCTTCAGTTCGTAGAGACTGATCTTCAGTTAGCCGATATCTTCACCAAGCCTTTGGATAACTCCAGATTTGTTGTCTTGAGGAGTGAGCTTGGAGTCGTGAGCCCTTACGGCCTCTCGTGAGGGGGAGCTGGTTTGTATATTATGTATTATATGTTTTCTTCCAGCTTTTCTTTTCTTTGTGTTTCTTCTGGGTGACTTTGGGCTTGTTTTCTGGCATGCCTTGCATGGACCTCTTATCTTGTGCTTTAGGTTGCTATCATGCGTGATTAGCTGTTCTCTCTTCTCTCTAGGTTGAGTTCCCTCACAGTCTTATAAGTCTAGCAGGTATTGGGCCTCTTGGGTAGACTGGGTCTGTGTGCACTCTTTAGTTGGGATCTAGAGTCAGCTTCTCTATGTCAGTCTCTGGGGAAGATAAGAGCGAGTCTGAACCGTAGTGAGTCTCTTCTATCTTATCTATGCTCAATAGCCATCCAGTTTTGCAGTTTCTCGACTTATTCTCCTTATTCTGTTTTTCTGGTTTTTATTGAGTTCATTCGGGTTTTCTTTATGCCTAATCTTGATAATAACTCAACTTTAACCAGATTTGAGCTTAAAATTGATTCTTTTGTTGAGGGGGAGTTTGGGAATTTGTTCGTGCATTTCATATAGACTACATTTCTTGTTTAATGAGCTTTGTCTATTATGCAATTGATTTCTTCTTCATGCTATACACCATACTACATCATATGGAGGAAATCACTAGCTTAGATATGTCCAAGTTCATTTAACTTGCTAGGCTTAAAAATGAAATAAGCCTTAAATGAAAAACTTGATGAAACTTGTTGCTTTTACTTGCTAGGTTTCTTCTCTAGAGGTTTGTGCCATAATTTGAGAAATTCTGGAGTTCTCTAGAGTCCGTATAGCAACTTGGGTGAAACTAGTTTGATCCATGCTAGAGTCCTTCAATTGCTAATAAATCATTGTGCTAAAAATGAAAATTAAACAAAATTGACTCTTCTTGTGCACATACGACTCAACACCTTGCATTCACAAGACCGCTTCCCATTGCACTTGGGATGAACTTGGAATACATCGTGTTTGACCTAGACCATCCCTTAAGAGCTCATCTTGAGATGGTCGCATACGGCTTGAGTCAATTGGTTGTCAAAAGAAAATGCAAATAAATTAAAAACAATGACATATGTGGGTAAAGAATGTAAATAATGTCAAACATTTGCACCCCGCTATGTCTTGTATGCTGATAAATTAAAACTTGCATTAAGTGATAAATGAGCCCGAAGGACCTTGTATGCTCTTTTAGATTCCCCAAAGTGTTGAGTAGGTTGAACTCTAGGGTTTCCTTTTGATCCTTAGAGTGGCTATTCTTCTATTTTTGAAACTAAAGCTAAGTGCTGCACTTTTCAAATCTTGCTAAAAAAATGAAATATTCAAAACTAAGCTTGTATTTGTACTTGGACATGCCTTAGACTAGTCTAACCTAAAAATTGAGTAGCTTGGTGTCATATCTTATCATTGTGATCAATTGGATAATCTCAAAGCTCCCTTAGGTTGCATTTCATGCATACATAAAAGAGGAGAAAATTCCATTTTGGTGCCTATATTGCCAAAGGGGAGAAAATGTAGAAAAGGCATCATTAAAAAAAGATAAAAAATGTGAAAGCTTGTGGTTTCTTATGATCTTTGTAAATCTTTGCTATTTCTTATGGATCATAATCACATTTGGCACTTATGATTGGTTTTTAGAGCTTTTGTGGAAAACTTGCTCTTTTCATGGTCTTGCTCTAAATTCTTTCTGCCAACTTGGTCATGATTTTATATCTTTTTCTCTGGACCAAGTTTGGCTTTGCAAACAAATTGCTTTCTTCTTCTCTCATTCAAACTCAAATTTATGCCTTTTGTGTGGTTTGTCAATATACTCATCAAGGGGGGGATTAAAGGACCATGTGGAGGTCCATCTATGTTTGTGATGAGTATTTGACTTTATTTGAGCAAGGTGTGCTCAACTTTGAGTTTGATTTGGATTGATTTTCAAAATAGAGCAATTTGAGTTCTTTGGTGGAGACTAGTCGTCCAGGCCCGAGTGGTGCAGGTTTTGGTGGTGGAAACAGGTTGTCCGGCCTGAGTGGTCGGGGCTTTGGCTGCTCGGAGACTAGTCCTCTGACCCCGAGTGGTCTGGGCTTTGGCTAGTCGGAGACCAGTCGTCCAACCCCGAGTGGTCGGGGCTTTGGCTGGTCGGAGACCAGTCGTCCGACCCAGTGGTCTGGGCTTTGGCTGGTCGGAGACGAGTCGTCCGACCCCAAGTGGTCGGGGCTTTGGTGATCGGAGACCGATCGTTCGAACCTCAGTGGTAGGGATGGATACGGTGATCGGACCACGTGAGGTCGGGTTTTCTTGGTCGACATAGTGTATATCATTCTGTTGAGATCAAAATGTGATTATATGTGTTGTTGGACTTTGCTATGTGATGTGTTTCCTTGTCTTTGATGGTTGCAGGGCGACGGTGCTAGGTCATGGTGAGGCGGAGGATGGCCGGGACTAGGCGAGGAGCAAGGGAGGTCGACGGTTGGGAGATCACGAAAGATGATCGGAGGCGGAGTCGGGCAAGTCAAGAAGACAAGGAAAGGAGATGATGCTAACTAGATGCGCGTGGATCAATGAGGGCCGTCGGATTGAGGTCTAGTTGATAGGTTAGCGGGTCTAGGTAGTATGCTTTGAAAACCATGCAAAAACCCGGTATGTGTGTGGGTTTTGGGTTAGCCCTTGCATGGCTGTGTGTGTGGGTTAATCCTAGCCCTTAGATGAGTGATCTAGGGTTGAGGACTCATCCAAGGGTGGTAGGTGGCCCAAGAGTAGTATAAATAGGGGTGGAGGGTAGCCTCCTCCTTGGAAGGTTTTGAGGTTTGTGCACCTTTGAGCTTTGCCCACATGAAAGTGAGGCCTCCTCCCTTGGAAGGTTTTGAGGTTTGTGAATGCTCCTTTGAGCTTTACCCACATGAAGTGAGGCTTTGTAACCTCTCCTTCCAGAAATGAAAGTTTTATCCATCCATCTCTGAATTTATTTTAGCATTTACATTATGTCTTTACTTTACACAATTTAAATTCTGCATTTACTTTCCATAATTACATTCTATAATTTACTTTCACACAATTTGGATTTGCCTCCCCTCCTAAATGCTGTTGATCTTGGATGTTTTGAGTGTGTTCATATGGTTTTACATCGCTTTTGCACTCTTGGATTGAGTAGAGAGCATCTTTTCTTTCAAGTTCCAACTTTGTTCAGAACTTGTTCTTTGCGCAGCATTAAGTATTTGATGTTTATAAAAATCTAGAAAAATTGTTTTTGAGTGATTCTTATTGGAGCAGGTGTGGGACTCGGATATCCACCTGCAGAAAAATTTTGGAGTTCACTTGTTTCACCGTTTGGGCGCCATGAGGTGAAAACCGAGCCCTAAACTTTCTGCTCGAAGTTCTTGACTGACTGTGGTCTTCGATTTTTCCTGATTTTTCTGTAAGGCTTTTAGAGGAGAAATTTGGTGGAGTTCTTCACGACGCGTCTACTCATAGGGAGAACAATTCTCAAAATTTTGTGAGCTGCAGAAACCCACCAACCTCCTGTTCCATTGGAGGACAATTTTCTTGAAATTCTGCTTTTGCTTTTCTGAAAGTGACTTTTGTGATTTGAATTGATGTCCTTTCTAAAAGCAAGAGTTGGATTGATTCCTCTTTATCTTGGACACTAGACAACCAGGATTGTGACTCAAAAATCCCCACATATTTTATGGTACTTATCCATGCAAGCTAGGGGTACACATAGTTGTCTAGTTTTTCGGGTTTTTCACGATTTCCTTTGAGCGATCTTGTCGAGGTTTTTGTTAGTATTTGGGAAAATTTATTTGCGACCATTCACCCCCCCCCCTCTGTTCTCCATCTCGATCTTCCACTCAGCCCATCTCCTCGTTGCTCAGCATTCTTGCTAGCCCAGCCATCAGCCCAGTCCAGCCCAAACGAAACCCTAGTGCATCGGCCAATGGATCGTTGCCACGTGGACGGCCAGGGTTCATTGTCTTCACTTGACTGTCTCGAAGTCCTCCGAATCGCCATCGTGTCTGTGTGGTCTCCGGCTCAAGCACAAAAGCTGAGGCCCTTTAAAAGCCAGTTTGGACCTTGTCCCGTGTTCCCAGTCCCACGCCGCATCTTTTGCCCCAAGTTTCATCACCCGAGCTCTCACTGTCGTGTTGAACGTGCTCGCCGGAGTAGCTGGGTTCTATCGCCATGTCTTTCCATCGAGCTCTTGTCGTCCATCTATTCTGGTTGAAGTGGAAGCCAGATCCAAATTCATCGCGTCAAGATCTCTCAGATCTATCACTTTTCATCGTCAGGGTGTCGCTGGTACGTCGTAATCTTGGTCATCATCCTCTACTCTGGTGAATGTGCCACTGTTGCCATTGCCGGACCGAAGTCGTAGCGCCAAGCTGACATGGATGACACGTTAAGGCTACGTGTGCACCACTCGTCGACCAAATCAGCCGAGCTATTGTGCTATCTCCACGTGTTGCTTGAGTCAGCGGATGAGTCGATCTTTGCCACGTCGACTAATTGGACCCACATATCGATCGGTTGAGCGGTGGACCCTATCCATCGTGGACTAGGATAGTTTCATGGACTTGGTCCATAGAACCCGGGTCCACATGTCGACCTCTAAGGATTTTTAAATTATATTTATTTGAAAAATAGGTGGATGATGTCGCATGACATCATAAATAGATTTTAGAAAAATAATTTGAAATTTTTTGAATTTTTCTTTTCCTGGTGTTTCTTTTAATTTGAATCTTTTGAGAGCTCGTTCGCCTTCATATGAGCTCCGATTGAAGCGATTCAAATTTGTAAAAAATTGTAAAACTAAATTCTATTCAATGGTGAATTTTATTTGATTTTTGGACATTATTTTCTCTCTATTTTTTTATTTATTTGTTATTCTCTCTTGATTTGCGTAGACGTCGAAATGCCCAGATCGCTCGAGGGTGAAGTGTTGACAGAAGAACAAACTATAGACCAAGCTCCAGATCAAGGTCAAGACCTTTTCCAAGGTAAATTGTGCTTTGATCATGTTGGGCATGTTATTTTATGCTTAGAATTGTTTTCAATTAAATTGGGATCTAGTTATTCAACCAATTGGATTATACCTACCTTTTCATTTGTATTCCATGATTCTTGTCACCTTAGGATGGTTCATTATAAGATGGATGCTAATATATGCCAACATTGGTTGGTTAGATCGTGAATAGCGTGCTTAGCCATGAAGCGGGTTATTGATATCATTTTGGAAGTTCAAATTCAATTTGACTAGTGAAATATGGAACATGTTTACGAATTGGTGTGTCATGTGTTGTCACACAATGATGTTGAGTTGTTGATGGCAGCACAATAATCAATAGGGGTGGTAAATGATTTAGACTAGGGCATGTGGCAAGGGGCTATGAGCCATGGAGGTGTGAGTGGCATTGAGTTGACATGTTGTTTTATGAGTGAATGTGAGGTGGTTTCAATGAGTGATTGGAAGTCTTGCCTTGGTCTATTAAGGACTTAACCTTGCAAGCCGTTGAACTGGGCTAATGATGTAACCACATGTTTGGAATGGGATAGACCTAACTACGTAAATTACCAAGTCTTAACATTTTATGCCTCGGGAGGATATAACCAAACTGGGTCTGCAGTTATAGGGAATTTGTGTGTGTAGTGGCCTCACATCTGTCTAACGGTAAGTCCTTCCTATTCTTCTATTTTCTATGAGGAAAGGAATAGCGAGTTCAGGCTTATTAGGAGGGTCAGTGTT
This sequence comes from Otatea glauca, assembly GCA_036346275.1. Lineage (NCBI taxonomy): Eukaryota > Viridiplantae > Streptophyta > Magnoliopsida > Poales > Poaceae > Otatea > Otatea glauca. The sequence continues at coordinate 25,128,628 of CM070719.1, read as the reverse complement.
AAGATGGAGTTTTCGAAAGGTTTTGTCGTGATCTCTCTGCTGCACACAAAAGGAACTGTATAAACATCTTGGCATTAAGAGTTGATCATGTCTTATGGGTAAAGTGTGTGATGAGGACATCACTTCTTCGTGTTCGCCCACAGCAGCTGCAGCCACAACTCCTCATCCTATATAAGGACTGATCACTCGAGCTCATGCATGTAAACTGAATTATCAGGTACTTTCGTTTCATGGCATATCTAATGACTTGAAGAACTATTTGATGCTGCCTGAAACAAATTGTGTTATTCTGTTAAGGAATGAAGGTCCTAGCGCGATGATGGTGAATGGACACGAAGATGATTGCAGAAAGGGAAGGAGTTCTCCATTTGACCACAAGATCACAAGTCTCCATGATTTCGCAACAAAGAGAGTGGTGCTTTGCGTCACCCACGAATTGGCCGCATAAATTGGCCCTTACCATGTATGAGTCTTTATTTAGAGATAAGAATAATAGGAAGGAGGCCTAGCTTGGAAGCGAATTTGAGGAAGGTCGATTTTGGCCACAAATCAAGGCATGGCGAACAGCCCTCCCTCCACTTCTTTTTATACCACGGTCGGCCTCCAAAGAACTCGGTTTCATTGAGTTTGGGTTGAGCCCTTGTGCAAACTTACATTCTTGATTGTGTCGGTTGACCACTGTAAAGACAACTTAATCGGAATCCACCTTTGTTTTTCAGATTGCTTTTCATCTTATTCTTGCTAGTTCTTGATTGCTCACGGGAATAGAACTTCGTGTTCAGGTTGACCATGCCTTCGGCAAAGTCAATAACCTTTTGGAGTTAGTTCAGCGATTGATAAGGCGCAGCGTCGTCGTGCGGTTGTAGTCGGATCGTGAGGTCAATTCCACCGAATCGATAATTATCTACCTCATCGAAAGATCGGGCACCCTTCTCACATCAGGTGGTATCAGAGTTTCGGGTTGCTCGGTGAGAGATTTCTTGTTTTCATTAGTAGTAGATTGTTTCATCCCTATAGTCCAGAAAAAGCCACAAAAAAATAGTAGTAGGTCATCCGCTGTCCAAAACCATCTGTGCCTGCAATTTTCCTTTCAGTATTTGTGCTTTGAATTTTCGGTTGCATTGTCAAGTCTAGTTGCTGATTTCTAGTTCTAGTCGGTGTCTAGTTCATCCCTCTCTAGTGCTTCTGGAACCTTTTCAACCTTTCACATCAGTTTTGTTCTTGATATCTTGTGTATTCCGCAGCCTGCCTAGGGCATCCATGCCGTGGTAGCCAACCGTCATTGTTTTGTTTCCTACCATAGAAGAACCTTCTTTATTTGATTTGGCCAGGAAGGAAAGGGTAGGATTCGTTAGAAAAAAAAGAGAGACAAAAAAAAAGAGAAGAAAAAAAAAATCTGAGAAGAGATCTCTTTCCCTAGTTGGGTTCGGTTGGCAGGAGATAAGAAAAGATCAGAGGGGAAGGAAAGTGTAGCTTTGTTTTGCTTCGGTCTGGCTTGGAAAGGAAGGTATAGGCTGCCCCTCTCTGGTTTTGGATCCAACTTTCCTTTTGAAAGTGGATTCGGATCCCCTCCGGACACCCTGCGCGAAAACTGCCATAACTTTTGCATACGACGTTCGTTTGGGCTGTTCGAGTACTCAAAACGACCGGAACGAAAAGCTACATCCGAAAATTGACAAGTCTAGGTCTAATTGTGTTCCCGAGGCTCTGAAAATTCGTTAAACCCCAAAAAACATCGTTTAGGGCCTCAAAACGTCCTGGGAAGTTCGAAAAAAAAATTTAGACCTCGATTTGAGTTGTAATTTTTGTTCTTTGTGTCCTGGTTTATGTACATCACTGCCTCACGAGACGGTTTGCCTTTTCAAGTCTTTAAACTTCCATTACACGCTGCCTTTACTTTGAGCCTTTCTGCGTGCTGAGTTTGATTAGCTTTTCATAGGTCTGGGTTAGGATCAGCAACATTGACTAGTACTTTGAGCGAATTTTCAACTTGCATTGCTGATTTGAATTATTGCTAATCCTTTCTACATCTTGAAGCTTGTCCTAGCTCCACTTTTCTACACGTGCATTTTTTCGTTCCACACGCAATCGCTTTACTTAATCTCGGAAAGACATTTGACACCGTCGTTGGCGTTCACCCCTTGCTCGTGAGAATTGGTGAGAATGGAGAAAAGCTTGAGAGTCGGCGACTTGTGACCACATCCTATTAGTTGATAGGGACTCTATACTTGTGATTTTCTTGTTGTTTTCCAACTAACAATGTCGGTACTAACGAGTCTTGATGAACCACTCACCACGCACCAAGGGATCATTTCCCATTTGGCGCTTTGTGGCGCTTCGACGGACGGACTCACGAGAGGATGTGCGGCTAACCAACGAGCGACTTGCTCAGCTTGAGAGTCGGAAGATAGATTCAAGGCCATCAAGAGG